>CM054934.1:2137915-2464143 GCA_029168755.2 Tillandsia fasciculata | reverse complement strand
ATAAATATTAAAAATTTTAATTTTAATTGTCTTAAATATTAGTTAATATCTAAATACTTAATAATTAGTTAATAAAATAAATATATTAATTAAAATATTGGATTAATTAAAGAGTTAAAACAATAATTAAAATTATATTAATTTATTTAAGCTTATTCTCAAATGGGAACAAATCTTGTTCCAGGAAAAGGCTGGAATAGTAATTCCAGTCTTATACCAGCTTATTTCAGAAAGACGAGAACAGCTGTTTCAATCCAACCTTAATTGCGTTTAGGTATAACTAGGGGGATAAGCCCTTATCCCCCCTAGTTCTCGTTACCAAACAATGAAAAAATAATAATTTAGTATTTATTTTTTAATTTATTATAAATTTTAATTTAAATTTTTAAAATTATTATAATCAAGTTTTATAATTAAATTTAGATGATTATAAATATTAATGTATCAGCTAGCTACTATGAAAGTAATATATTGTTGCCACGCTAATAATTAAAATATTATATTATTTCATAGCAATGTATCAATATTTAGTTAATTAAATTAAATTAAATTATAAAATTTAATTATATTATAATAATTATAAAGTTTGAAATATAAATTATAATAAATTATAATTTGAGAACCAAAATATCACAGTCTTTATAGTTTATGGACCAAATGTGCAATTTAATCTTTTCTATCAAGTAATGCTATCCATACTACATTCTAAATGAAATGTATAATATACACTTGATTCATTTAAGGATAAAATTTTGTTCACTAATAAATTCAAAGTGACTAGCAAAATTTATTTAATTTTAAAGTGGGTGAAGTGTAGATGTACATTTTATTTAGGATGTACAATATATATATATATATATATATATATATATATTTATATATATATTCTATTTCTTCAAAAGCACAGCTATGTGTACACGTTAAAATTGATGCAAATTTTATGCCCCTCGCATCCAAGGGCAAATTTTATATTAGTAATCTTATCATTTTTTTTTTATTATTATGCTAAAAATATTGAGTGATTATTTCAATCTTAAATGGTGGAGGCGTATATTTTACACTTGTTTTGAAGTGTACAGATAGTTTATACATTTTTTCAATAAAAATACTAGCTCTTTTATACTTGTCTTATCAGTTATCATATTCTTTAATGTTTTAATACTAATTTTTTTAAAAAAAAAAGTTTAAAATTTTAAATGAATTGAATGTAGAATTTATATCCAAATCTTTATCATATTTTTGAATTTGAATCCGTGCCGGTTCGGGCCGGGCTGAATCGCCTATATTAGACTATGGCTCAGAACGGCCTACAATCCGGACCGGGCCATGGGCTAGTTCTTTTTGTTATTACTCTTTTTTTTTCTTTATATATATAAATTTTATTTTCTAATTTTTTATCATGATTTTATAATATATATATATATATATATATATATATTCTTTTTATAAAATAATAAATAATTTAATAATTTTATTAGTTATTAATTTATGATAATATTAATTTTTGCTAAAAGGTAAAATTTTGATTGTTGAAGTTTATAAGAAATTCACCATTCATTCAATTCTACATTATTTTATGTAAAATTCTATTAAAAAAATGAAAAGAAAAATAACAACCCCGAGCGACGAAAGTGTCAATTGAATCCGAAAAAAAAAAATAAATAAATAAAAAAAATTGAGAGAGATATTCTTCAATGTAACGGACACTCGAGCGTAATGAGGACCCAACCACATCCGATGGGCCCACGTGTCGGTCTCACAACCGTCTTATATAACCGTTACACTGATTCCGACGGCCCAAGACGCTTCTCTCTCTCTCTCTCTCTCTCTCTCTCTCTCTCTCTCTCTCTCTCTTTCTCTCTACACATGTATCGAAACCCCAGATACTTCTTCTTCTTCCTCCCCTCTCTCTCTCTCTCTCTCTCTCTCTATCTCTATCTATCTTTTTATCAGTGTCCCACGGAGATATTTCGCGACGCTATGAATTGCCTTCAAAACCTCTCCATGTGAGAAATTTGTAACTCCCACCTTTAATTTTCTCTTCATTTAAGCAATTTCTTGTTTAATTTTAAGCCGATTTTGAGCAGGGAGTATCCGATTTTGGGTTCGAGATCATCTGATCGACCTCTGCAAACCCTAAAACGCCATTCAAGAAGACCTCCGGCTTTGAATTTGGTAAATATTATTAGTTCTAATTCTTTCTTTGAAGAAATTATATTTTGAATTTGATTTTTTTTTTTTTTTTTTTTTTGTGTGTAGGGGATGGTTCGTGGTAATCTTCGAGCAAATGGCGCCATGAACGTAAGATATTTCTCAAATCGAGTTATTTGAACGGGGGATGGATTTGTAGGTGATATTTCTAAAATTTTGAGACATTTCAGATAGGGTTCTATGTGTGGCATAATTTTCTGAAAAAATTAGGTCCAAGGCCCGGCGAAGAAATAAAATTTATTGATGAAACCCTAGTTTCAATCATTGCGTGGTACACGATTACTTTTACTATATATGATTTGCTTCTGGGTCTTATGTTGTTTTCTTAGACGGAGAACATTAGTTAGATGATGATATTGTCCTGTTTGTATTGTTAGATGCTGTAATTAGATGATGATATTATCCTTTTTGTATTGTTAGGTGCTGTAAAATTGATGATTTTTGAACTTCTTTTTTATAATATTGAGTACATCAGCACAGTTCTGGAGAAAGACTTTTCTAGGCATTGGAAGGTCCCCCTTTATAAAACTTTTTTGGTTGACAATGAATATACCTTTTTAGGCACATTCTGGTTCTGCTTCCAGCACTGAGAAGGGTAGCTCTGGGGCTGAAGATGTGAAATCCTCGATATATAGCAGTAATATGACGCAAGCAATGGGGGCAGGTAAATTTTTATAATTTTGATGCTTCTTGTCCTTCTTATCTGTTGATTTAGCCAATATCAGTTTGTGTCTTGAGAAACACTGCTCCTTCATAGAAAATGCAACTTTTAGTTTTTTTTTTTTTTTTTTTTTTTTTTTTTTCTTAATCTTCTCTTACATGCATGTTGAGTATGATGAATCAGTGCTGAAGTATATTTTTGAAAATTGTGATTCAGTGTTGACATATAGGCATGAACTTGGAATGAACTACAATTTTATTCGACCAGACTTGATTGTCGGCTCCTGCTTACAGGTTCTTTCATCATGTTTTTTTTTCTCTAAATTTCTTTCTTTCCTCTTTTCTACATATTTATTTGATGTTTTTTAATTGCAGACCCCATTAGATGTCGACAAGCTTCAGAAGATTGGAGTTAAAACCATTTTTTGTTTGCAACAGAATTCAGACCTTGAGTATCCTGGAATATAATTGATAATATATTGTAGTTATATCTTGAACTTTTGAAATAATTTTAATCCGAAATTGGTGACGACAACAACGATGACAAATACGTACCATCTTTGGCATCCATGAGGAATGATTTGTTGTTTTAAGCATTGTTGACTAACTCACCAAAAGATATGAGAGTAAGAAAAGGTAATTTCTCTGCTGCTGTTGTATAAAATCATAAACAGATAAAATAGAGAATTGCATCACTAAACAATGTTCAAGTGGGTATAAGTTCTCCAGAATGAAGAAAGATCCAATTTTCTTTCTCTATGCTGAATCTTTTGCAGTCAATAGGGAAAATATTTTAATTGATATATTTTTAAGCTTTGGCATATGATCCTTTTTTGACCCTTTATTTGCTTCGTGCTATTCTTTACGCGTTTGTTACTTTTAGATCGGTTCTTGGACTTGGAGAACTTGCAATGGTAACAGGAGATAATGGACAAGCATCTCTGTTGTTTGTGTTGCTTTTCTGAAATAGATGTTTCAGGACTAACACTTTTCAGACCAGGATAATAGAAAATTTTAAATACTAAATCAAGTTACCAGTACCGTGCAACATTTGGAGGAAGAAACTTTAATTTATTTGCTGCAGCTATGTTTTATGTGTTAGTGCACGTGGTTATTTCAGGGACCTTATGTTGTTGACTAAAGCATCTGTTTTGCATGTTGTTCCCAATGATGATGTTTGGCTGATCTTGAGGTTCTTTACCCGAGGCTGTTCATTGACTGATTTATTTTCTGACACATCTATATAGCGAAAAAATCTAAATTGAATTTATTCAATTTCTAGAGTTTCGTACGACTATAGGTTTGAGATGCCATTTTTAAGTGATCAACAACTGGGAAAAGCAGGTCTTATTAAGGACTGCTAATGTCGAACTAATTTTTTCCTATGAATAGCTTTCCTCTTCTTGCTTCAAAATCTTGAAATGCCTTCAAGTTGACGAAGCATCTGTCAAAATGATGTATCCTTCACCGGCGACTTTAGATACTTCGGGGTTGATATTGGTGCCATTCGAGAATATGCCATGAAATGCAATGGCATTGAGCATTATCGTGCTGAAATCAGGTGAAGTTGTCTTATCTAATGCATTGGTAGCTCTATCCTGTTAGCATACATCAACTGATTGCCTTTTCTAGCTTGTCTTCTTCTTATGGATTATTAATTGAATCCATTGGACATTGATCAAGTTATTTTGTATACCTATATGCGAAATTAGAAATATATATATATATATATATATATATATATATATATATATATATATATATATAGAGCTCCTATGCTTGTAAAAGCGACAAGTTATTTGTGCTTATGAGTTTTTTACCCTTGGATGTAGGAATATGTGGCTAGGATGATGGTGGACCCCTTGGGTTTAGTGGGTGGTTGGTGGAATAGTATGATCTAAGGGATAGAATTAATCAAAGGGTTAGATCTAACGGTAGAAAACTTACAAGCACTTACAAGCACCAATTGCTTGGTGCTTATACAAGCACAGTAGCCGGATTCTCTCTCTCTCTCTCTCTCTCTCTCTCTATATATATATATATATATATATATATATATATATATATATATATGAACTAGGCTACTATACTATTAATAGCACCAAGTCATTAGTGCTATTAAGTTTTTTGACCCTTGGATGAAAAGATGTGCGGTTAGGATGATAGTGGTCCCCTAAGGTTTAGTAAGGTTTAGTAAGGGTTAGATCTAAATTAATATTTAGCCTTTCTTAGGAATTAATTTATCTTGCAAATTGTTTACTTTAGAGTAAGGTAAAACATCAAAACTCCTTCTATAGGTTACGAATTGTCTACTTTATCTACGGCTACTGCTTTACCTTGCAAGCTAGGTTTCAATTGGCGGTCAGTTTTTACCATGGATCCCTTAATCTATCTGAGTTGGTAAAGATAATGTGTAGACTGTAGAGTATCGAAGCATTTTGTGTATTCTGGAGAAGCTATGTGAAGTCTGCTTATGTCCTCTCTTTCAACATTGGGAAACAATATGCTGATGCATCTTAAAGGTGCTTGTATACTAAAAAAATCTTGTGTCACCAAATTCTATTCACTTATCTTTTATCATATTTTATTGGTTTTTTTTTTTTTTCATTTAGATGAAATTTTCCTACTGTTATCTGGCATCATCAATATAATGTGAATTGTTAAAATGCCCGAGTCTTTAGCATGCATGACAGATACTTTGAAGTGTTAGGCTTTCTACATGTTCTGATGTGAGAGAAAGCAGGGATTTTGATGCATTTGATTTGAGGATGAGGCTTCCTGCTGTGGTAAGCAAATTGCACAAGGTTGTAAACCGTAATGGTGGTGTGACTTACGTACATTGCACTGCTGGAATGGGAAGGGCCCCTGCTGTTGCGGTACGGAAACTAGTTCATTAATATCAAAAATCACTTTTCTTGTACTTGCTGCCATTTTTTTATCCTTTCAAAACTCACTTTGCCATTGTATTCTGTCAACTTTTGCTGCTAGAACCAAATAGGTGCTATTTCTTGTTGCATTCCTTTTGTAGTGTTGCTTCAGTTCATGTTAGTTTGTGAAATTGATTGAAAATTGAGAATTGACTTGAAAAATGAACTTCCATGAATTTGGTGTAATGAATTGTAAAAGCCAGATATTGTTGGGTTGGGTATGATCAAACCCTATGTTATTTTCAAGCTTTCTTTTTCTGAAAAATATGCTGTGATTGAATACTTGGAGCATCTGTTCCTGTTTTGGCCTAGGCGTCACGGACACGGGGATGTACCCCGCGCGTCCGCGTTGAACGTGCGTCCGACGTGGACGTGGCATGGACGCGCTTCCATGCCGCCTCCGATAACCCATATATTATTGGGATTAAGGGAATTTGAATTGGATAAAAATAAATAGTAATTTAATTAGTTGGTATATAATTTATTTATATATGGAAAGTTGGATTTGGTAAAAATTCTAACTTAATTAGTTGGTCCATATATTTCCACATAATATTATAATTTAATTTATTATG
Organism: Tillandsia fasciculata; assembly: GCA_029168755.2. Taxonomy (NCBI): domain Eukaryota; kingdom Viridiplantae; phylum Streptophyta; class Magnoliopsida; order Poales; family Bromeliaceae; genus Tillandsia; species Tillandsia fasciculata. The sequence continues at coordinate 2,457,770 of CM054934.1, read as the reverse complement.
TTATAAAATTAATTAAAAAATTAAAAATATAAAAAATTTAATTATAAAAATATAGTCCTAAATTAAAATAATTTTTTTTTTTTATCTCATCTCTCTGCTAAGTTTCTCTCCAGCAAAACCTCAAAAGGTATTTTTTTTACAAAATTAATATATTATATATAATGAATATATATTGTTATATTAAAATATTATATTTTATCAGCCGTGTCATTGCCGTGTCCGTGTCCTTATTTTTTCGAATCTGCCGAGTCGCCGTGTCCGAGTCGTGTCATGTTCCGTGTCCGTGTCCGTGACACATAGGTTTTGGCTCCCAACTTGATTGGTATGTATGTGCAAAGATGTAATTATTAGTACAATAATAAACATTAAATATTAATTGCAAAACAGACAAATATTCTTATAACTTGATTTAAAGATTTTTGCCATATTTATAGGCCTATTTCACATAAGTTTCTAATGTTACTAGTGAATGTAAACTACAAATGAAGGAAGACTGCTTATTTTCCTTTTCCCTAGACTCGATGGACCTATTTGTAACACTTTCTGTGGTTGACTGAAGAGTCAAGAATGCTTAATCATTTGTAGGAGCATATGAATTTTCTTTATTCATCTTATAGAACTTTTTATGTTTTGAAAATACTTTTGATCTCTCGTCTGCAAGTGATTTGACTATTAAAATCGAGGAACCCACTTTCTTCGTATGTTTCTTCATCTTCAATAATATGTTTGATCGTTTAGTTTTGACTACATTATCTAGGTCGAAGATTCATTTAATTTTTTTTTATCTTCAGCTGGCATATATGTTCTGGGTTCAAGGCTATAAGCTTGGTGAAGGACATCAGATACTACTGGTAATTCTTACCAAGAAGTGCTTAATGTATCTTCCATAGCTATTTCTTGTTCCTTATGTCAAATGTGTTAGACTTTTGTGGGTTAAAATGTGTTGAGGTTTGCATGCTTTAGTTGGCAGGACCTTGTACTTGACCACTGTAAGTTGTTTCCTGTTGATGTGTCATTGTTTTGTCGATGTGATGTGCCGTTTTTCTTTTGTTTTTTGTGGTACTATTTTATCTCTTGATCAAATATCAGGATTTTCCCAATCGTGATCCTTTACAAAAGTTATTGTCTCTGTGTCTCTGAGTTATTAGTTTGGTGGTATTTTTCTGTTTCTCTGCTGCAAAGTATGCTTAGCATCTTTTTCTCCATGAGATAGTTTCTTTCATTCTCTTCATGTTAACTTGCTGTGCAATATTAAAGTAAATTTTATACTAAAACTACATAATTGGACTAGCGCATGCTTCATTTCAGTTGGATTATCAATGTTTGTGGGAGGAAAGGATACTTTCCTCTCCCATATAGATGAACTTTCTGTAGATAATAATAAATGAATGCACTGTGTGATACTTCAGCCAATATGATTGATCTCGTACAGACTAAAACCTCATTGATTGGTGCAAACCCAACTATAAGTTGCATATATTTTTGGTGACTCTTGGTGACTATATACTGCCTGCTTTGTATCACCTTTTTTAATTTGAGTTAGGTCTAGGTAACTATATGCTGCCTGTTTTGTATCTTCTTTTTTAATTTGAGTTAGGCCTTTCCCTGCAACCCTTATTGTAAATACCAACGCTTGAGTTAGTTTAACTTACATGCAAAGCATTATTGCATGCTTTATACTCCTGACGTACATATTTTCCTATGTTGGTGTTCTTGTAGAGTAAGCGTGCTTGTTTTCCAAAACTGGAAGCCATCAAGGGTGCAACTGCTGATATAGTAAGTCGCGCCATCCTTGTACTTCATTTAATGTATTACGATGGTTTTTTCTCCAGGTATTGTAACATGTTTCTCTTTATTAAACTGAAAACAGTACTGATACGTCCTAACTTGGATAGTGCTGTGTTTATTCTAAACTGCGGTTTATGCAACTTACAAGCATACAGAAGAACCAAGTAAAATATTTGTTTGTTGCTTTTTTGGTCTTTTGAAGAAAATCCTTTCCTCTATTAGTTGATGTATAAGACTGAAATATCCAAATCCTGCATCTTCTCTTTATTTAATCTAAGATTATAGTTTGTTTTATAAGTTCTTACTCTAGATCGTATGAAGTCTTATTCCATTAGCATCCATCACCTCTGTTGTTTCGTATGGCTTTAGCTTTTGGAGAATTATAGTTGTTTCGTATTATTTAACACGGTATCAGAGCAGGAGGTCATGAGTTCGAGTCCTGCCAGGCTCCTATTGTTATTTAATTTTCTCCCATTTAATTAAGCCCACGTTGTGGGTCTATTAAAAAGTCTCAAATTCAGATGTGAGGGGGAGTGTTGAGTATAAAATATATAAACACCGTTCTCTAACAACTTAAGTTTTTGGAGAATGAATAATGGTTGTTTTGTATAATTTCACACTAATTTTCGGGATGGGCAATTTATTTTTTATTTTTTTTTCCAGTTATGCTGTAATGTTCTAGTATGGTTGAAACTTTGACCATCACCTGAACATTTTCATTCATTCCATGATGTATTGACTTACTATTGGCAACGTATTATTCTCTTGACTTTTCCCATTTATGTGGTTCGAATATGCTTAGTGATTCTTCATTTTTTAAGTTTCCGTGGGAGATCATCATATGAACATCTATTTATTACTGATTTTCATTGATCTGTCCTTATATTCAGCTTACAGGCCAATCAAAGAATCGCGTAACTCTAACGTGGAAAGATGATTGTTGCTCGTCAGTTGAAGTTTCTGGACTTGACATTGGATGGGGCCAGGTAACCTTTTCACCGTGTTCTTCTGGCTATAAGGAAAGTTTAGGAAAGTGCCCATCTTCTTAGTCTTAGTCTATCAAATTTTCAAATAGATATAATCTCGTATTCAGGCCCTTTGTCGTGTACTTGGTTCATTTGTGCAATTTTGAAGAAAGAGGTAGTTGTAAGCTGAGCAAAGATTGAAGTTCTTTATTCCGCAAGAGTATAAGATTCCAGTTTCTTCATTTTGAGTTGCTTTACAACATGTCCATGACGATTTCTCACTATATGCAGAGAATTCCTTTGACATACAACAAGGAGCAAGGGTTATGGATTCTTGAGAGGGACCTACCTGTGAGTACTCTTAACCTTTTTCTGGCGACTATCTAATCTTAGATGAGGATGTTTTCTTTGATGATCTTCCTTCAACTTCTTTTTATTATTCTCGTATTCTTATAATTCCTTGTTGTGACTTTCTAATGAACAAACATAAAGAACAAGCAACAATAATTTGGCATGGTGGATGAAGGGTCCTATGAGTAAATCTACTTAGAGAGGTGGTCATAGTGATGTATTTAAAATTCACCGTTGTCTCTTCGTACATTATCAGCAAGGACGCTATGAGTACAAGTATATTGTCAACGGAATTTGGACATGCAACGAGTTAGAATCAGTAACAAGCCCTAACAGTGATGGGCATGTAAACAACTATGTCCAAGTAAGACTCTTACGCAAGGAATTTTTTTTTTTTTTTTTTTTCCCCCTTTTCTGAATCTAAAATATTTATTTACGTTGAACGATTTTACACTGCTTTCTTTTCTTGCAGGTTTTCAATAATGATTCAAGTGCTGAGACCAGAGAACTGCGGAAGCGATTAATGGCGAAAGATGTTGATCTGACAAAGGAGGAGAGGCTGATGATTAGAGAGTATTTAGAGCAACTACAGTGAGTAACAAAAGGTTAGTTTGATTGGATGCTATAAACAGTTTTTTTCTTTTTTCTTTTTTGGTTTTCCAATAGATGATCATTAATGATTAATCATTTTAGGTTAGATGGCGGAGCAAATGATCGCTCTTAAAATGCAGAGGCGCTTTAATTAGAAGATCACTGATCATTGAGCATGGTAATGTATAATATTTGTATAGAGATGTTGATGTGGCTATCACATTCCTGTCCTTGTTTCAAATCCAGCTATTTTTAGCAAAAACAGTTACGTTTATTATCTGGGAGTTATTTAATAAGTGCCTGCAACATTCTACTATTTACTTGCGTGATGTGTAGTAATTCACAGTTCGAGACATTCCCCATAACTCCATTTTCATCAACCGAAGTATATATCCAATCGTTTTTATGCTTGTTCAGGGTATGTCCTGTGGTTTTTGCACTACCTCACTTTGTGTTACGTAACATGGGCTTCTTGTTTTTGCAAATTAACACACGAAAACAGCAAAGGAGCCACCGTGTCAGTTCATTACAAGATAAACTATTGACTCTTATTTGGTTTTTAAAAATAATATCTGAGTATTAATGTCGGCAAATTTTAATTACTTCTTAATGAGGACTTTTAGTATAAACCTAGCTTCAACCCCTGCATTAGACAACTCTTTTAAGTTAAAGATAATCACACCTGTACAAGAACCGTGTAACCTGTAAGATGTGCCTGTATCGAATGGTTGGATCAAAAGAACCTGGATTTGTACCAAGAAAAGGCCTCAATAGAACAATACGTTGTGTTATATAGAACTCGATTAATAGCGGACTCGGATCTTACATTTGCTTACCATTCGTTTCGGATGGCAATCCACGTACGCCACAGAAGGGCCCCGCTCATGAACATGGACAGCACGTCTAATTGCATGCAGTGGTGTACGTGCGCCTCACGTCGTCTTCAACCTCTCCCTCCCTCTCTATAAAAAGCGTTACATAATGCATGCTTTACGACCCTAACTCCATCGAAGACGATCTAAGGAGTAGGAATAATGGAGAGGCGTTTTCCGATTGTGGCGTCGCTCGTCGCTGCGGCGGTCGTCATGGCGGCGAGCTTTAACGGCGTGGAGGGATGGTCCACTTACGACGCGAAGGAGTTCCACGTCACAGGGAAGGTGCTGTGCCAGGACTGCTCCAAGGGTTGGAACCAGTGGGCTCACGGTGCCACCCCTATCGTAGGTATTTTTTTTTCTACTATTTAAATAATTAAAACACCGTCGATATAGTTCTGTTGGCAGTAGATATTCAGCTTATATATATATATATATACTATGATAACAGGAAGCAAGGTTGGAGTGACGTGCATGGGGCCACAGGCGAGGGTGCTGCTCCACAAGAGCGACGTGTGCGACCGCCGTGGCGAGTTCGACATCGTGGTCGACAAGCACGTAAACGGGGTGGAGGTAAAGCCCGAGGAGTGCACGGTGCGGCTCGTCTCCTCCGGCTGCCGCAACTGCACCGTCATGACGAACTTCAGCGGCGGCAAGGATGGCGTCCGCCTCTTCCGCCCTTCCACCGTCTACCCCGGCCACATTGAGTACAAAGTCGGGCCCTTCTACTTCACCACCACCGAGTGCGATTTGCCACAAAAGTAGTATGTGAGAAGTGCGCCCATTTTGGTTTTCAATTTGAACTTGTAATAACGGCTAAGTGGTGTGTTATTAATTTTCTCTATTATATATGTTCTAGTTGGTGTTGTTTGTATTAAGAAATGCCTGATCCTAATAATCCCCAATAGATTTGTTGTTGCATCTTTTCCTTTTTCAAAGGGAAATTTCTCATTAGTAATATTATACAAATTAATACGTCTATTGTTTACACCAGTTTATAATTTTTTTAATATAAAACCGTTTTGGAGAAGCTCTTTTTGATTGGATGCAGAGATGCTAATTTAGATTAGCGAGGCGCGTATGTGTTTAATCGACAAATCAAATCATGTGAAGTGATTGTTGTTAGTTATAATGGAATTACTTTTTTGCCCTGTGGTATATTTATTATTAAGTAGTGCGCGCATGTCCCATTTTTAGCTTATTATTTTTTGTTTCTGTTGAGGAGAGAGAGTGATAAGGTCTCTGTTTAAGACAATTCGAGCTTTCATTAATAAATACAAAAATAAATAATATTACGAAGAGACCCGTGAGTGAAGGGCGACGGTTGTTGCTGATCCAAATCAAGAATCTCTTCATCAACGTTTAGACCACCTCCACCCCCACCTCCACTATTTAATATTTCCGGAGCTTCCCTTTCCCCACTCTCTCTCTCTCTCTCTCTCTCTCTCTGTTACTCTCACTCTTTCTCTCTCCGCCCACGCCGAGCTCGCTAGGAGGAGAGGGCCGGGGAGCGATGTTTCCAGGGGTCTCGAGGAGGGGGACGCACATCGAAAGCCCTAGGTTGCTGATGGGCGGTGGCGCGAGGATGCCGGATCGCGGCGGGGTGAGGGGGCGGCGGAGGGGGCTGATGCGGTGTTGGAGGCAATGCTTCTTAGGCGGGCTCGTCCTCGTCGCGCTCGCGTTCCTCGCCATCGCTGTGTGGCACGACCGATCCATGACCGTCGACGATGGGCTCCGCCGCCTCCGGAGTGAAGTCGACGGGGATTCGCGCCGCCGCCGCCCCGCGGGGAGCGTGCTCCGCTTCGTCCCGTCCTCGTCGGCCCAGCGGTGGTCCGAGGAGGAGGGGGGACTCGACCGCGTGAGATCCGAGCGGGCGAGCGACGGCATTCGCCCGCCTAGGTTGGCTCTCGTGAGTGATTCTTCTTCATCGCCGTAATTAGGTTTCTCTTTTAGATCTTTATACCATGCTTGATTCAGTTCTTGATCTCCTTAATTAGCTTCTTGCTAGGAGTAGTAGATGCTTGGATTGCACGGAGTTCGCGTAACGATTTTACTGTTTGTTATGTCTCTATCACTGGGAAACTGTATTTTTCTAGTCATGAAGATGCTCACCTGAGGAGCCCTAGGCTATTGGTTAAAGAAGTTCACGTGATAAATTTAGCTGTTCATTGTGCTTGCTTCCCTCCTGATCTTCGTGATAAAGAATCTCCTATTTGCAATGCAATTATGGATAATTAGATACAAAAGAATTATAGGCCTACTTGTTCATGTTTGAATTGGTCGTGGATTGCATGGAATTCGTTCTTGTTCTCATTGATTTTATATCAGCTGTAATCTTCCTACTGTGAGTTGCCTTTATTGCAGTTCATGTGATTTTCTTGTTGGAAAATCTTTTCTCACCTTTTTATACCAAGGAGCTTGAAATGAAGAGTGTTAGGTTATTAGCTTATGCCTGAAGTTGTTATCGGTCGCCTGGACTTGGTTCTTGATCTCACCAACTAGCTTTTGGCCTCGAAATTTATTCTGTCAGTTTTGGTTGAACAGTTCTCACTCACTTTGCCATTTATGGTACAGTTTTTTATATTTCCATTGCCTTTTAAATCTATCTTAATCTTGCATTTCTTCAATTACCCCTTGAGTACTATTAGTTTCTGAATTTTACCTATAAAAATTATCTACATGACAAATGGGAAGTGGGTGCTTTTTGCTAACTAAACAACCACTTCTCTTAACATCCTTTTGTGTCAATGCTGTGATGCTAATGGATCCCATATGCTAGAGTATTATCTTTTTTCTTCTTTTTTTTTTTTACAGAGGACAGGAGTATTTTTTTGCAAGTACTTTTTTGTAATTACTCTTTAGGTTCTCATAATTCACTAATAAATCTGCTGAAACCATTCTGATACATCATCTAGATAGCATATATTCAAGAAGAAAGTTTATGGCTTGGGGAACAACTAGCACAACTTTTCTTTCTCTAAAGTGTTATAAATCCTAACAAGACACCCGACAATTACAAAAAGCTACAAATTAGCATACTTAAATGATTATCCACTATCTGGATTGTTATTATTATACCCTATTATGTTATTAATGGTTTCTATCACGGCATTTGAGTTTTGATATAATATGAATGATGAATTATACAAATTCTGCTATGAAACTTGGAAAAAGGAACTCACAGTTTTGAGGTAATCTAAGGAAAGTAAAACTTGACATTTGCTTTCAGCTTGTAACTGTTGTGTCATAGTGATCAATTAGCTGTTATTAGTCTCTATTTGGTTAATACCTATTTATCAAACTTTGGCAAGTGTAGAAGTGAAGAGCTTCACCAACTTCTTCAGTTCCATTTGACTTGTTCTTAAGGAACTTTCAGAGTGACGCATTAATTTTTTTTTCTTACGAGAATTAATCAAGTTGGAAGTTCACCAAATCCATTTATGGTTTTTGTAATGTTTTGGTTAGAACTTCTCTTGTATCAGATACAATTAAAGAACCTTATTACCAGGTAGGTAATTAATATCCTTAGGTTCGTCTGTTTTGCTTGCTTGTTTTAGTGTGGTTATGCTGTGCAAACAATCTAAAAAGCAAGCAAGCCTGATTGATAAACATTATGTAAGCCTCTTTTGTTGTTGCTGAATGATGAACCTAGAGTCTTGATGTTTGAGCACATTGTTAGTCATGACAGTTGACAAGCAATTACCATGCCCTGTATTACAGCAATGAAGGTTTGTTCCTATGTAAATATATTGATTCTTCTCACTGAGTTCTTTGGTTTCCCTTCAATTTGTGACTTAATAAGTTCAATAATTGAGAAAACATTTTTGTCTGTTGTACAATGATATATCTGTCTTTCTTGACTAATCTTGTTTCTCTAATTGTGTCAGGTCATAGGAACTATGGATGTAGATTCACAATCTTTGATGCTTTTGACTATGGTGAAAGGCCTTGCTGAGCTGGGATATAGGTTTACAGTGAGTAACTTTATAAGCCCGATAGCAGATTGTGCATTTAATGCGGCAGAATCTCTTTCATTGGACTACTTTTTGTGTATTTTCATTATTATTCATCTGTTATGAACTGATTTAAAGTTATTTTACTCGCCTGATATTTGATGATCCTAGGCATATATATTTTACTATTTGGGAAAAATCAACAAAAAATTTCGTGGCATAGGGGATCAGAGGCTGGTTATTAAACTTACCATGGTTCTTGCTTTTACGTTTTATTTGACTGGTATTTTGCCCTCAGCATTTGAAATGTGATAATCGAACAGGTTTTCACATTAGTGGATGGAGATGCTCGTAATTTGTGGGAAGTTGCTGGTCACCAAGTTTCTCTTATAGGATCTGAGAGCTCTGGCTTCATTGATTGGTCATAGTGAGTTTAATCCTTCAAAATGTCCATTTCTATAATATTTCTATATTCAATTTGTTTTTCTTCTCATGTTGGCCAACTAATAATTTTCTGATAAAATCTGTTGCTTTTCCTTTCTATAATTAGTTTTGAAGGCATCATTTTGAGTTCTCTGGAAGGCAAAAGAGTGATTTCAAGGTGCGTTCTTGTTTTGCTATCCAGATAACTGGATTAGCTATAATCTAGTCTGTTTCTTTTACTTGCTTATGTGCATGTTTTGCGTGAGTGATTTTCATTATTTGCTTATATTGAAGTTAGAAAAATTATTTGCTTATTTTTCCAGTTGGCCTTTCTCTTATGTTTTTGATGTTTTTTGTTGCGCAATGCTACACTGCTTGATGGATGCAACTAAGCAATTCTGCACTATTTTAGCCTTATGCAGGAACCGTTCATATCTGTACCAGTTGTCTGGATTGTTCAAGAAGACATTCTCGGGAAGCGTCTAAGACGTTATTCAGAGCAGCAGCAAGATCTTTTTAGCCAATGGAGAAGTGCTTTTCACAGAGCTGCTGTTATTGTGTTTCCAGATCTCTCCCTTCCTGTATGTACTCTGTTTTCTTCTATTGCCGACAGATTTGACCTAACATAAAAGCAAAAAATGACTAACCATTTTGTTCCAGATGCTGTATACTTCACTTGATACTGGGAACTTTTTGGTGATTTCTGGATCTCCGGCAGATATCTGGGCAGCGAAAAGCTACCGTCCATTTATTTTCATAGAGGATTTGAGGGAGTCTTACGGATTTAGTGAGAGAGACCTCATGATTCTGGTTATTGGGAACAATTTCTTCTATGATGAAATACCATGGGATTTTGCAGCGGCCATGCATGCCTTAGCACCACAGATTTTAAAACTTACAAGGTTATTAGAAAATCAAGTAGAGTTTGCCTTTTTGTTTGGGAATTCCACGGATGGTTATGGGTCTGCCTTTCAGGTAATAAGAAGTTCAATGAGTCTTTTATGCTGTCTTTTTGATGAGCTTCCGCCAACTTGTGGTTTCATTGATATTTGATACTTAAAGATAAAATATTTAACCATCAAATAACTGAGTATCTATTTCTATAAGCCAACTGTACAATTTAAACAATCATGAACATTAAGTTGTTGCCTGGACTCAGAAATATAGAGTGATGATGAATGATTTTGTGCCTTAATGTCCTTTGTTTGTTTCTTGATCTGTATGCCTGATCAACATTTTATATCTACCCTGAAAATAGTCAACCTTCTTTTTCTTATCGACTATTCTCATTTCTTAATAATCAACTCCTTGCTCACTTGTTCTCTTTCTTACCTTACTATCTGCTCTACCTTATATCATTTTGTATACGACGTTCTGCTTTTTTTTTTGAGTAATTTGCTGTTCACTCTCTTCATGTGCAAGAAATGTCCTGTAAGTTTTAGAATCAATCATCACTATAAGATTGCGCTATGGGGTTACTTGGTGTTGGCTGAGCCGCTTCCGTGGAGCATCACTCAATCTTTGACTACCTACTGATAGCTTCTTTCTGTTTTCTTTTCTGGATAATGAGACAACAGTTAAAAAAATTCATATTCTTCTTGTCTATGATATGTATTTTCTGTGCTGCTGTAGCTGCAAACTTTAAAATACACTGTCACATTTAATGATTTAATCTCACAGCAAACTGTATTTTGTAATATATCTTGTTTGCAATATTTCTCGTGATATCTTGAATCTTTTTGTTTATCTTAACTTGAATAAGATCAATCATTTTTTTCTGTATTCTTGTTTCTTACTTTCTTGATACATGCGTTTTCATAGTGGGGATGAGATTCAACTGCCTACTCTTGCAAATAGGTTGACTTAATATTTCCTATCATATGCTTATCTAGCAAGATTGAATTCATCATTGTGCTGTTGGATAGGAACTTGCAACACATATGGGTTTTCCTGATGGATCTGTGAGGCGCTATGCAATGGATGGTGAAGTGGATACCTTGCTAGCAATGGCCAATATTGTTCTCTATGGTTCCTTCCAGGAGGAACCTAGTTTTCCTTCATTGCTGTTGCGAGCCATGTCCTTTGGAGTTCCCATCCTTGCTCCTAACTTGACTATAATTAAGAAATATGTGAGTGAAATCCTGATCAACTCGTTTTTATTGTATGTAAACTATTAGCTAGTCCAATCTTCTCCTTTTTAAACCAAGATCCTGTTGGCAGGTTAAGAACGAGGTGCATGGGTTCCTTTTTCATCATAGTGACCCTAGCACATTGGCTAGAGCATTCTTGCTTGTCATAGGACAAAATAAATTGTCTACCTTAGCTCGTTCTGTTGCTTCCAGGGGCCAATCACTGGCTGAGAACATGCTAGCATATGATTGTATCTCTGCTTATGCAAAGCTTCTTGAGATTGTACTTCAGTTTCCATCAGAAGTAATTCTTCCAGGTTCTGCGTCTGAAATCAAACAAAATACTTGGTTATGGGATTTGTTTGCGAAGAAAATCAGGGAGAAAAAAGTGCAATACGAGAATTATGATAATAACTACACAAGCATTGTGGATTTACTGGAGATACAATCTGCTGAAAATCTCACAGTTGCAAATGATACTTCTATTGATGACTACCCCACTCAGTTAGATTGGGATGACCTTGCTGATATGGAAATATTTGAAGACATCGAGAGACGAGAACTGCAGGAGGTGAACTGTCCATTTGCTGTGATCGGCTATTATTTTCTTGAATCTGCACTGCAAGAAAGACTAAATATTAGTTTGATGTTCCTAACAATCTATATTCAACTGCAGCTTGAAGAAAGGGTCGAAAGAACTTCAGAATCATGGGAGGGCGTGTATCAGAAAGCTCGGAAAGCAGAAAAGTGGAAGTTTGAAGGAAATGAGCGAGATGATGGTGAATTAGAAAGGATTGGCCAGCCAGTTTGTGTCTATGAGATTTATAGTGGTGAAGGAGCCTGGCCATTTCTAAATCATGGTTCTATGTTTCGAGGAATCACTCTTGTAAGTTCTATTACTTGAACTACTTTTAACATGCATTTTGTATTATTTTTTATCCACTTGATTACTTGTTGCTAGAATCTACTATTTAGAGGGTTTTCTCAAAGCATCTTTTTTTCGGCATCCCTATTTTTTCTTCTATATTGCCCTTCTTATGCATTCTAAGATTTATTATTCCTTTATGTGCAATTTATTGGCTTCTACAAATTTGTGCTTGCCTCATTTTTTTTTTTTTTACAGAGGGTTCATATGTGCTATCTTTTCTCACCATATATGTATGTTCTTGGAAGGACTGAATTGCTAAACTGTTAATATCTCAATAAAGGTCAAAGTATTGGGTGGCCATAAAAGCCTTGAAGGATGGATTTCAAATCTTAGTTTATCCGATGCATTGGTGCAGGGTTTGGTAGAAACTTCATCTCTCTGTTACTTATTAACCACCAGATATAAATTGAAAATTAATTAACTAAGAAATGGAAATTTCTCCCCACTCTAACATGCTTAGTGACCGTGTTCTATAGATCCAGCTCTTATGTTCTCTGATGTTCGTTAAATTGTTGCTTCACAGTCCAAATACCTTTATGTCAATGTTTTGTTGTTTTCAGTATTTCATAGAGTTTGGAGTGGACTACAATTATATTTCACAGCATGATATAATGTGGCATATAATTTCACAAAATAACTTTGTATACATACACTATTGCAGTCCAAGAGTGCTAGGAGATCAAAATCAGACGATGTGGATGCTGTTACTCGGCTTCCAATTTTAAATGAGATGTACTACAAAGATATCATTTGCGAATTTGGTGCCATGTTTGCTATTGCAAACAAAGTGGATAGCATACACAAGTTACCGTGGATTGGTTTCCAGTCATGGCGTGCTGCTGCAAAGAAGGTATAGACCAAATTCAACCTATTCATTATGTTTTGGTTTTGTGTTATTAAACTTGTTTGTGGATGCTTGTTTGGCATTGTCTGCATTTTTTTTTTTTTTCATTTTTACTGTTCCTTTAATTTTATATGTTTTAAGGCGTCTATAGTCAACCCTGTAGTTTTGTTATTGTTACTTAATTTATAAATTCAACTTAAAGTAAAAAAGAATTTATGAACAATAGATTTACTACTGCATTTTCATTTTTTCCTTGTCAGACAAGAAGTTACAGATTACATAAATATATAGTTTGCAAGATATCCAACAGAGAGCATCATTCCCTTAACCATATAGAACTTGAAGAAAAAAAAAAACAAAATCGAGAGGAATTGTAAACAATGGTGAAACGTGCAACGAGTTTGCGGTCTTTGAATGTAACAGATTTCTGATAGTCTCACTGTATCATGCAAGTTAGAAAACCTATATTTTGACTTACCCTTTAGATCACTCAATTTTCTGATTATGAGATAAAAACAAGGTCTACATAGAAGCCATAATTTGTTAGGTGCATCTCCTGCTGGGGTAAAAAGGCACAGGAGGCTTTAAATTATCTATTGTCTTTTATCGGTGGAAAGTACAGCCCTGGGTTGGAAATTTGGAATATTAGACTTCATTGGAATACCAGAAAGGATTGGTGTTTTTCCTCCTGTTTACCTATGTTAGACAATCAATTACACTAAAGGCTTGAGCAGCTTACACTCACCCTCACGTTTGGGTTCGAGACTTTTGAAAGGCCCAGCATGGAGTCGAATTAAATGGGAGAACTAGAAGTTTGTTGGGATTTGAACTCGGGACATCTTACTTTGATACCATATTACCATGTTAAGCAACTAATTATTCTGAAAGTTTAAGCTGCAAGAAAACTGTATTTTTTATTTTTTATATTCAACAAGTAGGTTTATTCCGAAACACAATGTATTGGTGAGAGATTACTATGTTTCTTTCCAATCAGGTTTCTCTGTCCAAAAGAGCTGAGGAAACCATGGAGCATATGATGCTGGCGGACAATAAAGGAGATGCCATCTACTATTGGGTGCCAGTGGGCATGGATCAGGATGATGTGGAGAAAAATATGAATCGCAATTTTTGGTCTCTATGTGATCATCTAAATGCTGGCCGTTGCAGGTGTAATTTCCATCTCTTTTTTATGTCTTATTTCAGCGATTGGTCTCTCTTTTACTGTCATTAGGTTGATTGCCTGGTAAATTTCTGCAGTGTTCTATTTGAAGACGCTTTTAGGCAGATGTATGGGCTGCCAGAGAATATGTCAGCCCTGCCCCCAATGCTTGATAACGGTGATCGTTGGTCTAGTCTTCATAGCTGGGTGATGCCAACTCCATCATTCCTAGAGTTTATCATGTTCTCTAGGTAACTTATACTTGGAATGTTAATGGTGTGGTCACTGTAACTCCTTGGCTTGATGCTCAATCCGCTGCTTTTCAGGATGTTTGTCGATTCACTTGACAGCTTGAATAACTATGGCAGTCCGGCTACATGTATGCTAGGATCATCAAAGCTAGAGGTCACTTGTTCTTTTTCTACGATTTTTTGGTTTCTGTTGAGGCAAACACGCATGAATGACCATCTAGTTATAGGTCACATTTGGAAACAGCTTTCTGAACTTCAGTTTTTTTTGTTTTTGATTTGGACCCCCCAATACTCGTTGCTTCTTCCTTTGTTTTTTAAAGTGAATCTGTATCTGTTGCTTTGATTTCAGAAAATTCCTTCATAACTTGTCTTTCTTATCTTTCTTTGACAGAAATCTCTGTAACTTGACAGAGCATTTCTAGCATGAAGCGATATTCTGCATCTTTTTTTTTTTCTTTTTTTTTTTTTTTTTTTTACAGAAGGACAATTATCTGAAATCAAGTAATTTTTTAGTTGAGGGGTCTATACAAAATACTTTCAACTTCAAGGATCTGTTTCCAAACATCCTATAGTTGGAATGGTGTGCGTGCATTTTTTTTATTTTCATGGTATGGTATTAAAGTTGCTTATTTGGTGATTTTTTAACCTCAGAAAAGACACTGCTACTGCCGTTTGCTGGAGCTCCTTGTGAATGTCTGGGCTTACCATAGTGCCAGAAGGATGTTTTATCTTAACCCAGTTACTGGGGAGGTCGCAGAGCAGCACCCTCTCGAGCAAAGAGAGATGTGGTTGAAGTACTTTGACTTTGCTTTACTGAAGAGTATGGATGAGGATCTTGCAGAGGAAGCAGACGATGGCCTACAAGTGAAGCAAAGTCGCCGTTGGCTGTGGCCTTTAACCGGCGAAGTGCATTGGCAAGGGATCTTCGATAGGGAGAGAGAGGAGAGGTACAGGCGAAAGATGGATAAGAAGAGGAAGGCAAAGGATAAGCTTTTAGATAGGCAGAAGTTTGGATACAAGCAGAAAGCCTTGGGACAATAAATCAAAAGGACGAAAGTAACTCAGAAGAGAAAAAAAAAAAAAAAAACACCGATGGTAATCGATAGATCCCACCAGATCACATTAGACTGCAATAGAAGGATATCAAGACAATATGGATGTTGAAAAGATTCATGCAGTTTAGTTTGGTAAATTCACGATCGGACTGGATTTACTAGGAATGACATTGTTAGTGTGAATATATTCTTTTCGGACCCTCAATTTCATCTCCGAAGGAGTTTGATGGCACGAGGAGCCAGGCAGCACAGATTCATAATTCTTTTGTTGGATCTTAAAAGTAGTTTACCACTGATTGATATGTTTTTTCCGCTGATTCTTTATTACCTCATGCATAGTTGTAATATCTGATTCTTGTACATGGACGATAGTAAAGGATAGTTTTGATGAGAAATGATCTTCTCGGAAAGGTCATATCGGTTGAATCGTTTTATCTGTCATTTTCACCCCCTCTGTAAGCAGCTGGACTATATTTTTCTCTCCCTCATATTTTCTTCAAAATTTATACCATTTTGATTGTTATTGGCTGATCTGACGTTTTGCTTTTGCCGATCACAAAATGGCATCTCAAATTGTCAAAAGCACATTAATATTTTTAAGAAAAAAAAATATGTAAAAAGAATGCTTTTATTTGATATGCCTTCTAAACTCTAATGTAAGCTACATGGTTGGAACTTACATAAAGACTCTTTTCCAGGTGATGCCATGGGTATCTTCTCAAAGAGAATTTTTTAGAGATTAACATTCTTAAAAAAGAGATTAGTAAAGTTATACGATTACAATTCAAAATAGGTTGCAGAAACACCATCGTCTCAATGCAGTAGCAAAAAGTATATAATTTACACATCGTTTGTTTTTTACCGCAAATAAAAAGAAAATAAATATTTCGCAGGTTCATCTCGTAAACTATATCTTTTCTACCTTTTATTCTTCGCTCCGCCTCACTAGTCATCATTACTCTTCCTGGCCCCTCTCCCCCAACCCCACCTGCTCATTTCCTCTTCCATTTTTCCAACCTTCAAAACTTCCACAAATCCCCGACTCGATCCGGCCCCTGACCCCCAAACCAAAAGAAGAAGAAGAAGAAGAAGAAGAAGAAGAAGAAGAAAAACCTAAGCACGGCGTCGGCGTCGGCGTCGGTGTTAGTGTGATGGAACTGCGCCGGGATCGCGTGAGCTGAGGATGCGGCGGGAGAGTCCCTTGTTCGAGACGCCGGGGCCCCTCCTATTCCTTCCCTTGCTCCTCATCCAGGGGGGCGGCATGGATCTCTCCAGGGTCGGCGAGAAGCTCCTCAGCTCCGTGCGCTCCGCGAGATCCCTCGGCCTCCTCCCCTCGCCCTCCGATCGCCCCGAGGTCCGCGATCTCTCTCTTCCTCCTTTCCTTGTTCTTTGATTCTGCTCATTCGTCGATCTTGATCCGTCATGCGTAATGTGGATCTGCGAACGAGCTGTATCGGACGAAGAAACTTGGATCTCGATCGGTTCTATTTTGCGTTTAAAACCACATTGGATTTACTGAATTTAATATCTGAGAGGTTTTCTGTCTAAATTTCAATGCGATGATCCGTTTTATTTGCACAAATCGATAAACTCTTTACTGATTCCAAGATTCCAGTGCAGCTTCTCATTGTGACATTTTCTTGAATGGAACCCTGATATTTAAAAAAAAAAGGAAAAAAAAAAAAAAGGAGAGGAAAATAAATGCTGATTGATCTTGGTTATTCCTCTGTAGGTTCCGGCTCGGGCGGCGGCGGCTGCTGCTGTTGCTCGTGCTCTTGCCGGACTGCCTCCGCATCAAAGGATTAGCCTCCCATCAAGTTCTGACGAGCTGGTTTCAATTTATGGAAGCTATCCTCAAGATCAAACTATTGAGGAACTTGAGGAAGACTTCTATGAGGAGGTTCTGTCTGACCATTTCTTTGGTATAATCTTATTTCTGTCAGTAGTTTACATGGAGGCCAACATGAGTTGAATACTAATATTCCTCAGTTTGATTCATCTCCATGTTTTTAACTTTCTGTACATTTCGTGCTCTTGTTTGTGAATTTTTTTCATGTCTTCTTCTGTCTGGTTCCTACATGAGTTGTAAAAGTTATTTACTGTTATTTACTTGCAGTTGTGACTCTACTGTTATTTACTTGCAGGTTTTTGATCCAGTTAGGTACATTCTGGATAATATTCCGTCCGAAGAGGATGATGTTACCTACCTTGATAAGCAGGTCAGTAAGGGCAGTTCTTTTTCTGGCTCTTCACTCTGCAAATTGCTTTTTAATTTAAAGTTACTACATTCTCAGGTTGATTTATGATTATTTTTTTTTAAGTTTTAAGCTGTAGTTGTATCATCAGTTTTTTTTTTTTTTTTTCTTCTCAAAATTCACGTTATTGTTCTTCTTCTTCTACAGTATGGCCACCATTTTCTTTCTTGTGAATTTTTTTGCAGTTTCTCAATTGTAAAATGATCAAGTTCCTTTTTTGATATGTATTTTGCTGAGTAAGAAGCTCGTATAGGGCTCTTAGTTTTATTACTTTCAACAATTCATAAATAGCTCTTCTGACGAAATACTACCGTGATACTTCCGCAGTCTACTCTTAGATTAGCGCAGCTTGATAAGATCGCCGAACGGCTATCACGCCATGTTATGGAGCACCATGAACAAATGGGTATGTTTCTTATCCAAATTTAGTGTGAAGTGAGAATTGTTGTTGATCTGGAACTTTAGACAAGGTTTACTTGATCTTTGTTGGATTCGTTTCTTTTACATGATCCTGTGTAGTTTGTCAAGAAGTTCTATTTCTTGCTTGTATGTCTTCTGTAGAGTGAATTACCACCTTGCTTCCAGCATCTGGGCACTATCATTTGCTCCTTTGGAGTTCCTTTAATGCTTATATATGATATTTATGTGTAGTACATGTCGCTAAATGGTGGAATATTATTCTGTCATGAAGATTCCGTTGCCATGTAATTTGGCAGTTGCGATAATTCTTGCAAGCCTTGAAGCTTCTATAATTCTCATTGGATATATATTTCTCACTCTGCATTAACTTTTCCTTGTTAGTTTTGTATTATCTGTTGCTTTTGATCCACCAAAGTCCCAGTCCCTTTTAATTGGTAGTAAGTGTTCACTTTGATCGAATTATATCAAATGCTGTCACTTAAGTGGTATTTTCAAATTTCTGATGCTTTTGCTTTGGTCAGTGAAGGGGATGCAACTAGTGATGGAGCTAGAACAAGATCTGAAGGTTGCCAATGTCATCTGCATGGTATTATCCTAAGAAACTTACTAAATTAGTAAACACCTTTTCAGTAAAGCTTGACAATTATAATTTTGTAAATGTTGAGGATACATTTTTGTTTATTTGTAATAATTGGTAATTCTTACAATCAAATTAACAGAATGGACGAAGACACATAGCCTCGTCGAAGTATGAGGTTTCAAGGGATCTTGTTGTGAACACAAAATCAAAAAAGAAACGAGCTTTATTGGTAATCATGCTATTCCATATTATTGTTGTCCTTTGTAGATGGCATAACCATTGTGGTAACTACTTGCTACGTTTTTCTTAGTGTTCTTGAGTTCATTGGATTTTACTTTCTTTACTGGCTGTTGGAGAGCTGTCCGCATTGATTTTCCAACAATCACTTACTATTCTAATTATTGCCCCCTAATGTTCTTACAATATGACAACCGTGATTTGCTTATTATTTAGTGATAGCATGATCAAATGAATCTAAATGGAGGAATCCGATCCACATCGCCCGGACGAAATAATTGAGACTGAAGTCTTTGTTTTGTTGTTCATGTTGCTTAAATGAGTTTTTTTTTTTTTTTTTTTTTTTTTTTTTTTTTTTTTTTTTTTAGATTCTTTTATTCAAGGAGTTAATATTTGTCGTCACCATGTAATTATATTGGGAAGAAAGATGCTTCTATTGTATATAAAATGTCGACATATAACTATTAGCTGATTTATCTTATATAAGTATGTTATTTTTCATTAAATATTTGGATGCTACAATCATTTTGTAATTAGATATGCTGCTTTCTATTCCATGCTTTAACTGCTGCTAATTGCATAAGCTTAATAGTTATTCCCTTTTTTAAAAAATTTATGAACAGTCAGTGAATCTTGGAATACCTAGCACTTTAACTATCTCGAAAGAACTTTTTGTAATTCTATTATTGAGTAATATGTGCTTTTCATTTTCTGATGAGCTCATCTCATGAACAGCGCTGCCCAAATGTTTCATGTTTCTTCTTGATCTAACAATGATTTGAGGTGCATGAATAAAAGTTGTAAAATTTTTGTACTTAACGCAGGACATGCTTCCGATTCTTACCGAACTTCGCCATGCATTAGACATGCAGATGGAACTCGAAACTCTTGTTGAGAGCGGAAACTACTACCATGTATGTTTTGTGTTCATGTGTTCCTTTAATGTATACGACCAATATGCTTTTTGTTCATGCTATGATTAGATTAACCATTTTGTTGCTTTGTCTTTCTACAGGCATTTCAATTATTGCCTGAGTATTTGCAAGTTTTGGATAATTATTCAGAGCTATCTGCCGTCCAAGAGATGGGCCGTGGTGTAGAGGTCAATTTTACCTTCATCAAAAGCAAGTTTACCATTTTACATTTTTAGGGCAGCTAGAGAAATACTTTATTTCGTTACTGAAAATGCAACTTGTCTAGATTTTAAGTATTTTTATATTTCATAGTGATTTGTTTTTTCACTTGCTATGACTTCCATTTATTAGTCTCTCCTATATGTTGCTTCAAATTTGATACATACTGGCTTAGATTTCTGATGTCAGAATATTGACAGGCTTGGCTAGTGAGGACAATTCAAAAGCTGGATTCACATTTATTAGGAGTTTGTCAGACATTCAAGGAGGAAAGCTACATAACTGTCAGTATATCCATGTGTTGGCAGTGATGGCTATTATTCTTTTTTTTAAGCACTATGTTGCGAGTGTTGAGCCCTAATTTCATTTCATTATTTCCATATAATTTCACTTGTTATTGAGTCTTATCTGCATAACATCATAACTTGTTCTATTTACAAAATCATGTAGAATCAAATTATTGGGCTGATTTATGATGAGATACTAATTGATTTAACCAACTGTATGTTAATGTTTCAACCTTGAAATGCCTTGCTCATGTTTTTGGTTGTAGTGTTGGAATGTTAATTGCTACCACCTATTTGATTTTGAGTTTCCAGCTTAGTAAAGGCAATTTTGTTGTTCATTAACTATTTTTGGCCTTTATTTTGTTTGTTAACTGACAGTCAAATACCATACTTTTTAGGCAGTTGATGCATATGCATTAATGGGAGACATCGGTGGTATGGCTGAAAAGATACAAAGTTTCTTTCTGCAAGAAGTACTCTCTCAGACACACCTCGTGCTGAAAGACATGGTGCAAGAGGTACTAGCTTTAGTCTTGAGTTTGCTTTCCTTGGCTTATTAACTTAAATCCAAAAATTCAATTTATTTCTTATACATTTTTATGTGTATAGAATCTTGGTTACTTCTTTGTGCACTAACATGGTTCAATCAATTAAATATTTATTCGATCATCATGTATTATGTCCCAGTGCATAATTTTTTATTAATCTGTTCAAGCTCCTCCCAGAAAATTGTCGCATGATATTTGGAGAATTTGTTTGTTCTCTGTTTCAAATTTCTGTTCCCATTTTCCTCTCTGATCTCTTTAAACAAAAACTGTAGACTACTTTGGCGAATACAATGTTTAGACTTTAGAGTTACCATTTTCCTTACCATATCTTACTCCAATAGTTTACTCAGCATTTCTCTCTCACATGCTTTTCGTGGATACTTGATATCGTGGTAGACTGGTAGATTGGTAGTGTTCTGAAACCTTGCCCAACAGCTTACGCATGCTGAGAGTTAGGATTATTGGATATCATAGAGTTACAACTAGCTTATAGATACGTATATAAAAACAGCATATTGTTCTCCTTCTATAAGGACTCAATTTACCAGTTTTCTATAATTTCCTTTGAAGAATTGTCCTGACATCCTATATAGTAATATGAGATGCTCATTATGTTGGCATTTAATATGAGACAATTTCCCTTGAGCTGTATGCTTCTGTTGGCTGTATAAGATTCATGTTCTATATATTTTCTTCATTCTCTAGATAATGGTAATGAAGCCAACATATACTGCATGTATGACAGAAGATAGTTAATTCTCCCTTCATAATTTGCATTCTTTAAGTGTTTTTGGGTTGTTGCGAGTAGAATCCATTTGCTGTAATCTTTTGACTTGTACTTGAGGTACCATTTCTTTTTAGAACATTTTCTAAATGACCTGTTGTAATGGCAGGAAACTGGAAATAGCTCGCAGATAAACAGGTGCATGCTATATCTTTCAGTTCATTTCCTTTGTTGCACAATGAATATTCTACTTGTAACTGTTGAATCTGGATTAGCTTACTTTTCCAGAGATAATAGATTTTATCTGAATGTTCATAGTGAAGATATTATCTTATTACTATGTGATTCTTGGTTTTAATATATAGGTTCAGGAAGCTATTGATATAATTATTTAGAACAAGCATTGAAGTAGGTTAAGTATGTTATAATTCAATTTGCAAGTAAACTGGAATCTCATATGTTAGCACGTGTGTTTCATGATAGTGATTTAACCATCGGGAACTTGCCAAGTGAGGTGTCTTTTGTGTGGGCTGTTTTAGTTGAATATTATAAATGAACATAAGTAGTTTAGAATTTCTATTGCATATTTTATTTCTAGTTTTTAGATTAAATGAATAAAAACTCAAGTTTTGTTGTTATACTTTGTCAACTTGAGCTCATATTTCCTTGAAATAATTAAGCTAGGAATTAATGATAGTTTGCATTAACTTTCTAGGTTTAAGGAATATTGGATTTTCAATATATATTGCTATAGATTCAGTTATGATGCATTTTTTACTTGTAGAGAGTTGTGCTGGAGGTCAATACTTCATGAATATTTTATACTTTTCATCCATGCACTAGCGAACCATATTTATATTGGTAATTTGGTTTTACCGTGCAAAAACTTTAAATGCTTTTCATTTTATTGTTTTCACTGTTTTTGTTATGATATTAGCTTCTGGATTGTGTGGGATGATTCATCAACACTACTGACCCGTAACCATGTGTTGAAGTTCTCTTTGTTCATTTATTCATTTTCCTTTTTTTACTGCAGACTTACATACAGTGACCTCTGTGTTCAAATCCATGAATCCAAATTCCGGCAGTGTTTGTTGAAAACCTTTGAGGCGTTATTTAAGCTGATGTGCTCATATTATTCTATAATGAGTTTTCGGCCGGAAGAAAAGGTTAGGAGGTTATCTCATATTTTGCTGGAACAACTTGTTTTCGTAATTTCATTGCTATTTATAAGCTTGAATCGTGTCTTCATTAATTTACCTTTCTTCTCATGTTGATTAATTTTTTTTGTCCGTGCAATTATACTCTATGTTCTTGTTTTTGTTGATCATATTATATACATCCTAAACTTTCTATACTGATTGTAGCATATGCCTGCTTGCTGTAGGATTCTGAGTCCGAGACATCAAATACTGAGCTGAAGCAATATACCGTATCCCATAATTCAGAAGGACCTTTAGTTGGCTCAGGTGCAGGGGTTTTTAGCAATTCAGGCATGCAAAATGGATTTATTTGTGAATCTGTAGACACTGATGACAAATTTGACGAGTCAAGTAGTAAGGGAACAACACCTCTAAAATCTTCTTCATTACCTACTGAAGCAATTGCTTTTAACACTACGGAATCAAGCGGTGATTCCCCCTTTTATCAGTTGAGAAAAGAGGCCACAGCGTTTGTTGCACACGCACTCGAAAGAGGTCGAAGAAATCTTTGGCAACTCACTACTAGTCGTGTAACTGTTTTGATGTCCTGTTCTGCTGTTTGCTCAACTAGTACTCACCAGTTTTTAAGAAACTATGAAGATCTCAATATATTTATTTTGGCTGGCGAAGCGTTTTGTGGAGCGGAAGCTGTTGAGTTCAGGCAGAAGTTGAAAATCGTTTGCGAGAACTATGTAGTGACTTTTCACCGTCAAAATGTATATGTACGTTAAGCTATCCTAGAACTTTCTTCTTTCATCCAAAAGGCCTTTTTATCAAAATCATCAGCAATTTCTTTCAAAAACTTCGAGTTATTTAGCTTCTATTCACTCTTAGTTGCATTTTCTCATGTTAGTCACATTTTGTATTTGCCATAATGTATAAACTGGGTACCAATACCGTTCTCTTATCAGATAATATGTGATGACATATTTTTAATCTCTTTATAAGACCTACTTTTCCAAGTTTTCTTCAACTGGTTGTTTTTATTACATTACAACTGCATTTTCTGATTTTTCTTATCAGCTTTTGCTCATCTACTTTTTTCCTTATTAGAGTATTGTTGTGTTGTAGCATTTTTGCATGTGTAGCACATTGATAAAATTTTATACGGTATTCCGCATAGGCCATCTTATAATTAGCGATTGGATGATGCCCTTCATCAAGTTAGTACTTTATAGCCTTACTCTTAACGTTGCTTGATTGTAAAATTTGTTTTTTTTTCTTAGAAACATGGTTTTATCATTGAGATTAAAAGTGCTAATTGGATGAACATCATCTGACAACTCATAAGAACTTAAAGGAACCACCTTACAGAACTTTTGTCCATAGCGCATGCATATGCACAAAGTAAAGTGCTCTCTATTCATAGAGGCCTGTTTGGCCCTTTTGTAGGGTGTGATGCTGTTTGAAGAAGTTCTGGCTAATAGTACTATTGGAATCTAAATTTGTGCTTCCTGCGACAGAAATTTCAGAATTTTCTCTTGACCAAATGCGCAATGAGAGGCTGTTTGCCACTGAAAGTAGAAGCATAAGCAGGGCCAAGCAGGCCCACATTAAATTTGTGTATGGTTTTCAGTGTGCTTAATTTTTTTTTGAATATTTTTTCTATGTAATGGTTTGCATGTTGCATTTTATAATTACTAGTTTTTGTACTTCATTACCATTTACCATCAAATTTTTGATTCCATATCTGCATTCCTGGAAATGATTTCAATAATCACATTTTACAATTAGCAGGGGCACATCTTTAAAAGCTAAAGTTTATGTATTTAATTACCAGGTCTGTGTGGCATTGCAACTTGGGTTGATTTTATTCTGTTCCCAACGGTTTCAGTTTTGGTTAATTCCTCGTTTGGAGGATGGCTTTACATCATGTTGCTTACAGTTTATCTACCTTTTCTGATTGTTGTGTTGTATCAGGCTCTCAAGATGGTCCTGGAAAAGGAATCTTGGGTGAAAATGTCAGCTGAGGCACCTCAAGTAATTAGTTTGGCTGGCCTCACTGGTGATGGTGCTCCTTTAGTTGTTTCTTCTCTTGGTAGTGCATCTTCCATGTCACCTAGCTACAAGAGAAATTATGACAATAATGGAAAGCAGAAGAATGGGTTTGCATATTGGCTTAAGACTGAAAACCCATTCTCTTCAAAGCTAGAATATGGCTTGAAGGAATCACCAAAGGGCCACCTATCAGTCAATGGGTCGGATGGCCCAATATTAGATGATGGCATGCAAAATAATAGGACACCTGAAAAAGTCCATTCTCCTAATCATGGATATGGAGGTAGTTCTTTTTTGGAAGATGAAAATGAAGATCTTCTCGCTGATTTCATTGATGAAGATAGTCAGTTGCCCAGTCGAATATCAAAACCTAAAGTTTTTAGAAGCAATTCTGCACGTTGGAATGATGAAGAGATTTCTGCCCAGACAGGGTCTTCACTTTGTCTATTAAGGTAATTAGGCTACATAAATCATGCTAAAACATTAGAGATATCTTTTGATACTTATCCATTTTTCTTGGGACTGAAGCTGTTCTGAAACATGAATTAGGTTGATGGACAAATATGCTAGGCTGATGCAGAAATTGGATATCGTCAATGTTGAGCTTTTCAAGGTTATTAGTTATTAGGCAATCTTCTGAAGTTCCTGCTTCCAAACTTGGCAGGGAAGTTTTTGAATCTCTTTTGTTCTTATTTAGTAAATAAATGCAGGGCATCTACCAGCTATTTGGCATATTTTATCACTATATCTTTGAGACATTTGGGCAGCACGACAGAAACCAGAATGGCAAGTACTTATCAGAAAATTTATCCTGTGAGGATCTTCTTCTGCTATAATTGTTTTCTTTATTGTCTTTGATGATTGATTCTTATTAGTCATGTACTCACGTTTAACTTCTAATATTTATTTTTATACCCAGTTCGGTTGAAAACTGCTTTGTCAAAAATTACGCAAGATTGTGATCAATGGATCAGACCTCAAAATGCGTCTTCTTTGATCTCATCACCTTTGTCACTGAATTCAACTTTAACTCAAATGGATATAATGCCTACTGTGCCACCCAGCACATTATTCAGCCATGTGCCGAATACCTCGTTTGGTTTAAAGGTATATTTCAACTTTTGTGGATTTGCATAAAAGTGAAAAATTAAGAAACTTATTGACTTGCTAGAATGCATCTTTTTATTGTGAATGAGCTACTTCGTGTTTTAACACTTCTTAAATGATACCGCAGGAGAGATGTGCAGCGACTGAAACAATATCATTAGTTTCGCGAGTATTGAATAGATCCAAACCTCATCTACAGTCAATGTTGTCACAAAATAATTCTGCCATACTTGAAGATTTCTTCCGAAATTTGGTAATTATCCTATATTTCGTTTTCTTACTTTTTTTCTTTCTTAGATTGGTCAATTCTAGGCATCTTGTTTAGTTACTTTTTTTGATGTCAGGTGGATTCTGTTCCAGATCTGATTGAGCATATTAATAGGACAAGTGCGCGTACTCTACTACATATCAATGGGTACAATATTCATAATAGCTTGAATGAGATTCTGCTTCAGATCCTCTTTTATCCAAATAGAACTTTTGATCCTTGTAATATGTAGTTGCTTTTCTTTTCCCTGCTTTAGATGTATTTTCTTGGCCTTTTAACTTCTCTACTAGTTTGTCCAAGGTTCCTAGGGGTATTATTTATGGGAGAAGTGTACCTGACCCCCTGAGCTGTAGCACTTTTGAAAATAGCATTCCAAACTTTCAAAACTTAGAAGCACTATCTAACAATCTTTCTGTTTTAATTAACCAAATACCCCCTGTTTCATTCAGTTATCCTCACAGATGTTAGTTTAAGTCATAGATGGAAGTTAAATGAGAATGCACCTAAACTCACTTAGGTATTCATATCGTTTTGACGAACAAGTGGTGATAATACTATCTCGGGTATCGGCCTATGGATTTACTTCTACTATTATGTCTAACAGACTGACTGCCAAAAAGTTAATTTTGTGAAGCCTTAAACAGTAATTTTGATTTAGAATGGGTCTAACATGTTGTGTGCTGTGTTTTGCTGAAAATTCCGAACAAAGTTAACATATTAGAATAGTTATAAACCAGGTTTCTTAAGATTAGCCACTGTTAAGGCAAAAACAAGCTGGCGTACAATGTGCTGACTTACACTATGTTGTCTTTAACTTTAGCATATTCGGTACTAGATATTTGGAAAGCGCAGCCTGTCTTTCTTTAATAGATCCATTATGCATTTTTAACTTACCCTTTCTAACTTGTTTACCACATTCAGGTATGCAGATAAGATTGCCGGAGCCAAATGGGAGGTGAAAGAGCTTGGCTTTGAACACAATGGGTCTGTCATTGTTTTCTATATTTTATTGTGTTTGAATATTAGATAAAAATTTTCTTTCAGTGACTCTCATTTGTATTTGTTTTGTAAGGTGCTCTATCTTAATTTTTGTTATCGCCTTTTTGATGATACTGTCAATGGCTTACTGGCTTAAACTTGTTTACTCATAATTTGATATATAAGTTTACTTTCAAGATAATGCTCACCCATTGAAAGTTTGAGTTCAAATCTTGTAGTAGTATTTGATTACCTCTTGATATCGACCTGCAATAGCATCATAGACCTCTTTCATCTTTTGTGGACGCATAATTCTACTGAAAGTTGAGCTTTGCAGTCAAAACTATAAAATTGGTATATGCCAGAAAACATGAGACTGAACAAAGTAAATAATGCTGCATACTGTGAAACTTTTCTTCCTTAATAATTTTGTAACACCTTTAAAGATGTTGGCTCTATAGGAGTTTTTTGTATTTTCAAGTGATTATAACTGTAGGGTAAGTAAATTGCATTTTTCAGCATTTTGAAGACGTTGTGACGTGATGTGTTCTCAAGTGATTTATTGTTTTTCATGCAGATGTTTAATTGTTATTTTATTCATATGTCTCCTATGTTTATAGATATGTTGACTTATTGTTGGGAGAATTCAAGCATTACAAAACAAGGTTGGTTCACGGGGGAATCCCTAATGAGGTACTTATTCAACTTACACCCATGAGTTATTATCTATGTTTATCCAATGCTTGCTCAAATGTTAGCTCCCATTCTCTCATATAGTGTTTAGTTTCACTTCTTATTTTAGTAAATAGTTCTTTTGCCACTGTGATGCAAGTCAGAAGCATTTCATGCTCAATATGCAATGAGCAGCATTTAAGTATGCTTGCAAGTTGCAACAAATATTCCTTATGGAAAGTGCAATATGCAGGTGATGTGAACATATTTTCCATATGAATATACTGTTGTTAAACATCGAATGTCAACGATGTTTTACGGATACTTAGGAAAGAACGAAACTTTTTTTCTCTGGCCAAGCCATTGTAAATTTGTCAACTAGTTAGCAGTGCAGGTTCTCAATTGTGGGTCATACAGTGAAAAGCTTGGTTCGATTTTTGGTACCAAGTGTTTGGCAAAAAGAGGGGTTTCTGTTTGGAAATCATATCATATGTAGGTACAAGGAAAGGTTTCAACATTGAATTTGATTTAAATACCAAATGACATAAAAAATAATGAAAATCTAATTGAAAAAAATTTTGGCAGCAGCACCAATGTGGAGGAAATCTATGTTCTCTGCTACCAATTACTTAATAGTGAATAGTGTCACTGTTTAAACAATTGATTATCAGTAATGGTATCTCTTATTGTTGTCATCGTCAGATCCTACGAGGCTGGAACCTCTGTTTTATGATCAGCAAAGTATTGTCTTGATTATCTGTTCAACTTTAGTGCTTTCCTTTTTTTTTTTTTTGTGGTAAATGACATCTTTTGCAGTGAAGTTACTTGATTCTATGGATAACTTGATCTTGTTCCTGGTTTCCAGGTTCAAGACCTCCTTCTAGAATATGGACTTGAAAGTATCGCTGAAGTCCTTATAGAAGGCCTATCACGAGTAAAGAGATGCACCGATGAAGGACGAGTATTAATGTCGTTGGACCTTCAGGTTTTTTAGACTAATGACAATATACCACTGATTTTAACAGAGGAAAAATGAAGGTAGTGCTAATTCTGCTCTTTCTTTCAGGTGCTAATTAATGGGCTGCAGCATTTTGTC
This sequence comes from Tillandsia fasciculata, assembly GCA_029168755.2. Lineage (NCBI taxonomy): Eukaryota > Viridiplantae > Streptophyta > Magnoliopsida > Poales > Bromeliaceae > Tillandsia > Tillandsia fasciculata. The sequence continues at coordinate 2,428,956 of CM054934.1, read as the reverse complement.
TCCATGAATGTGAAGCCAAAGCTGCAAATTGTCGAGACCTTCATCAAGGTAACAAAGAGTTTTCATTCTTGAGTAGATACAAACTACGAAAATTTTCCTCGTAGGTACAAAACCATCTGTAGCATATTCACCTAAATATTTTGAAAGCCACAGCAGAATGCAAAACAGCATAACAGCACACTACAAACTTATAACGTATCCTTAAATAGTCCTCACCAGTATTAGTAGTCGTGGTTTTTCTTGTGAATTTTTTACATCCGCCGTGGACATTTGTTGATAAATTTCACTATTATGATTACTATAAACTCACTTGTGCAATTTATGCCCGTGATGAAACAGGCCTACTATCTCCCAGAGACCGAATATGTTCACTGGGCACGCTCTCATCCGGTAAGAACATATGCTTTATGCTGACCTTTTTAAGTTGTATAGTGATTCCAAAGTTTGCGCGACAGTTTAATACTTCTATAATGTTTTCAACGCACAGGAGTACACTAAGAGCCAGATCGTCGGGCTGGTAAACCTAGTAGCAAATATGAAAGGGTGGAAAAGGAAGACGAGGTTGGAAGTTCTGGAGAGGATTGAAACGGGATCTTAGATGACGGCCTGCAATTTTCCTCTTTTTTTCTTTTTTTTCTCCCCCGCGGCATGTAGAGTTGTAATTTCAATTCTTTGGCGCTTCTTTTTTCTGCTGTATTATAGTTCCAGATAGTCTCTGTCCCATTCATCCGGGTTGTATATCTCTTTGGACTATTTACATTGTATCATATTATCTAGGAAGAATCAGGTTTATGATCGGAAATGGCCTATAAAGCTGGGAAGATGCTCGAGAGGCGAGAGAACTGTGTCTAAATAGATAGAAAAGAAGTAAAGTGAATAGTGATGTAATTGAATAATAAGCTACTTAGCGAAGTGTCTACCACTTCAATTTGGTATGAGAATGGGAGGCATTGTTGCCTGCTTCCACTTCTGGGTTCTGTGCTCATTCGCCGCCTGTACCAACAAACCTAACTACTGCGTGATTTCTCTTCTCCCTTCATCCTTTCTTTTCTAATCAAGAAATACTGTGTTTATTTTCGTTTACTCTTAAATTATATGGAATGTGGTAACAGGGCACCAATCTTTGCCAACATAATAAAAGCCAAAACAAAAGAGAAAGAAACTATATAACCAAAGAATACCTGGTTCGTTCATAATCACCGACCAGGTATAAATCATCTACTCGTTCATTCTCGCCATACATAAAACGCATACTAAAACAACAAGAAAAAGCTACACAAAACGGTCTAACCCCAACCTACAAATTAAGTATCATCACAGAAGAGCGATCGATCGATCGAACTACTAGTACTGCTGCATCTTCTCATGACTCACAGCTCAGACAAAAAACTACGCCCAGTACTCTGCCGCCGCCGCCTCTTCGCGTCGCATTACTTGGACCGGAACCAACTTTCGATCTCTTCGAGCCTCACGCTTACGAGCTCCAGCTTCAGCAGCCTGCGCTTGCACGGAGGCGGTCTCGGCGGCTTCTTCGGAGCCGGCGGGCAGCTGGTAACTTCGAATGCCAGCCTGCTCTTTCGATCGGTCGGCGTCCGGCATTCTTCTTCCTCGTCTCGCGCCGTCGAATGGTCGACAAACGGCAGCACGATCGAGATCGGCTGCAGAGCCAAACCCGACAGCGGGCGAGAGAACTCCGGCGACGCAGACATTAAAAATTGTCCCGAGTAGTATTAAGAGTAAGGTATGTATAATGTGACTATATATATATATATAGAGAGAGAGAGAGAGAGAGAGAGAGAGAGAGAGAGAGAGAGAGAGAGAGAGAGAGATAGGGTGTGAAAAGGGATGGGAATGAGACTCGTGCGTACGTGAGAAGGGACTGCTGCGACTTCTCCAAGCTTTCGTAAGAAGAAGTGGTAACGGTGGTTGGCCTTTTTTTTATTTTATAAATTATTTATTTTATCAGATGATGTCGTCGTCTTCGTCTTTTCCGGTTATTGAAACGCCGACACGGAACATCGGATCCCCCTGGGCTCCAGGGAATCAACTGTGGGCCTGTGGACTGAAATTTATGGCCATTGTTTTTGAATTTTGGATGCTCTCAGCTAAACCGGTAAAATTGGAGAGTTTAAATCAAATTTGTTTACATATGTAGTTTTTTTTTATAGCTGGCGAAATTACTTGCAGTTAAAAATATTATTTCAAAAGTATTTAGTAAAAAGTCAGGAAAATTTATAGCCGTAGGATCAGAGAATCACCCGCAAAATGGGGGGTGGGCGAAAGGTGTGTAACATAGGATTCCGCTTTCAAAAGCGCGTCGTGGACCGAAGGACGTTGCGTCGTTCGCGGCGCTTTTATTTGATTTTGATATTTTCGCACGTTAAAAACTATCACAATTTAAAAAATTCCGCACGTGGAATCACGCTCTGATCTTATCTGATGATGGTCTTCTATGACTTTCGTCCAAATTTTTTGTCCGAGCTTCTTCAACTTCGGCGGTGGCGAATCCGGAGCCGAACAAGAACTCGGAGAACTCGGAGACGAGCCCCTTGGCGTACTTGCCGTAGTTCCGGAGCACGTGCTTGGCGACGGCGGGGTCGCTGACGACGACGAAGTTGCGCGGCTCCGCGGCGAGGCGGTACACGGGGCCGTACTCGCGCATCCACTTGAAGAGGGGGAGGAAGAGGGCGCCGCCGAGGAGGTCGGAGACGTCGTCGAGCTTGGCGTTGGCGATCGGAATGCCGGAGTCGTCGCGCGACGGGGAGAGGGCGCGGGACAGCGAGGTGAGCCAATCGGGGCTCACCCACAAACCTCCACCACCACCACCACCTCCTCCTCCGCCGCCGCCGCCGCCGCCGTGGGAGGAGGAGATGATCGGAGCTAGGGTTTTCGTAGGGAGTCCGCGGAGGCGAGGGCGAGGGCGAGGTCGAGCAAACGGTGGAATTGGGAAGGGAGGGAGAAGAGGGGGCGAGAGAAAAGAGGAGGAAATGGTGGACGAGGCCATGGCGATTCGCCGACGCTCCTCCTCTTCCTTAAAAAAGAGGGATATATATCCATCTATCTATCTACGAGTAAGTGGGTGACAAGTTCACAAGGTGTGGGAGATGAGCAACGGATACCACATGCGTGCACATGTCTTTTTTTAATTGGAGGTATTGTAAAAGATTAGGCCCAATTACAGCCCACAGATCAAGATAGTGTGGTTTTTTTTAGCACACTAAAGCCCACTAAAACGTATGGTCTAATTGTGTCGCAGAGGCAAAGTGGGCCGACCTGCTTTGTACATAAATAATTTTTAGAGCAAATATTTTCAAAAATAATAATAATAATAATAATAATAATAATAATAATGATTTAGTTATTCGTGTCACAATTAGATCGTGCATTTTAATGGACTTTAGTGTACTAAAAAAGAACCACACCATCTTGACCTGTGGGCTGTAATTGGGCCTAATCTTCTACCGTACCTCCAATTAAAGAAAGACATGTGCACGCATGTGGTATCCGTTGCCCAACTCCCACAACTTATGAACTTGTTACCCACTTACTGGTAGATAGATAGATGGATATATAGGGGATTTTTTAAAAATAACCCTATGAAATATTGATTTTTGCAAAATAACCTCGGCCAAATTATATTTGCAAATATAACCCTCTTTTTGCCACCTCGGCGCCACGCGGGAGTGCCAGCGTGAAGGCGCTGAAGCGGTCAGCGCCTTCACAATATTCCTATGAAGGCGCTGAACCGCTCAGCGCCTTCATGCCTTGTGTTGAAGGCGCTGAATGGTTCAGCGCCTTCATAGGAATATTGTGAAGGCGCTGACCCCTTCAGCGCCTTCATGATATTATGCTGAAGGCGCTAGTGCATTCAGCGCCTTCAGCATACACTACAACCGCGGCCAGGACTTAGTCATTTTTCGTGGAAAAATGGCTAGTCCTCAGTGTGAGCCAAAATTGGCTTCTCTGTAAAGGCGCTGATCTACTCAGCGCCTTTAGTGATATACACTAAAGGCGCTGATCGGATCAGCGCCTTTAGTGATATACACTAAAGGCGCTGAGCGAATCAGCGCCTTTAGTTATTTACAATGAAGGCGCTGAGTCGCTCAGCGCCTCTAGTGCAGAACACTAAAGGCGCTGAGTGGCTCAGCGCCTTTAGCTCGACTCACACCCAACACTTAACAACACATAAAAAAAATCCCAAAATTATACAATAAGTTCATGCATTGACAAAATACATTCACAAACACCAACAAATAACATTGATCAATCAACCAGCAATCATTTCATTCACAGAATCGAGTTGAGTAACATGAAAGAATAAAATTTACAAAAATTGAGCTCAAAAGCTCAATTTTGAGCACGTCCTCGACCTCGACGTCCTCGCCCACGCCCACGTCCACGCCCTCGCCCTCGCCCTCGCCCACGTGGAACAGCAAGGTCGATGATAGGTATATCATCGAGAAGCTCGACTGCTGCCGACTGATCGAGCTCCTCGATGATACCACCCTCATCCTGTGACGCTATATGCTCGATCTCGTGTGGCGATGATGACCTTGGACGACGGCGTGAATATGTCGATGAAAATGATGTCCGTGGGACTGGCGGCGGGAGCGAAGCTGACGTCGAAGGTCCTGTCATCGGTGCCTGAATGGTCGGAGATGGAGATCGTGGCACCTGAAAGAGTGTAAATAGTTTGTTAATATGAATTTGAAATCTTAATTTGAATTCTATGCTAAATCGTACCTGATGACTCGAGGTCGCTCCCTCATTTGAAGGTCGGGCTGCCTCTCTGGTCGTAGGTTCAGATGGTACATGCTGTAGTGCCATCTGAATATCGCCGCTTATTTCTCTCATAGTCCGAACAATAGTATCAGTCGGCGGTGGGTGCTGCGCAATCTGGTCGACAATGGTTTTAATATGTCGTAGTGTGTCGGCCTGCATTATAAATTAGAAATTAAAATTAAATTTGCAGTTCAGGAAAGTTGAATATAGTAAAATTATATATATAAATTTTAATACCATTGATCTCTCGATATGTCCACGAGGGTGGAAAGTCAGCGGAGGACGCTCTACTGGATGAGAAATCCATCGTCGTGTAATCCTCCAGTACCACTCCATATATATGGATGCCGCTTGCACAGGGTCATCACCAGCAGCCGGGGCTTGATCAAAAATATGATTAAGCCTCTCGGACCACCTCTCAATGTGGTCAGCATGAAATGCTATCCAGTCCTCCTCCGCACGCCCACGTACTGTGATGCGTGGGATGGACACCACATTGACAGGGATATGCTGCAGGAGACCGAACTGCCGCATGACTCGGTCTGGCACGTGCATCTCCACGATATGAAAGCATATCAGGACTGTCCGTGCACGCCAGACCACTGAGCCATGCACACAGTAATCAGGTAATGTCTCTATAACCTGATCTGTGTAGGGCATCCATATAACCTGTTAATCGACAAAATGATTAGTGTTGAATAAAACATCTACATACTTAAAGTATGTAATAAAAGATCTACATACCTGCGCCTCTCGCTGCTGATCCAGCTCGTCTCTGTAGAACTCAATGTCACACGTCTTGACATTGGTTCCGTAACGCAGCCCTCCAGTTGCCCCATCTAGATTATAAAAAACATATATTAGTTGCATTTATAATTGAAATACAAAAAATCTACTTTATGAAAAAAAATATCTTACCGGCAACCCAGGGGTCGATCGAACATATCGGGCTCATCTAGGATGCGCGTAGGTCGGCCGATGTGAAGATGGTCCCAAGACCAGATCTGTAAATTGACGCCAACAGGTGAAATGAATTAAACTAATATATATTACCAATATAAAGATAAATCTGAAATTCAAAAATCAGATTTGATACCTGCAATAGGGTAGCAAAACAACAGCATTCGGCCTTCCCGTTCCTCGCGGCACCAGCTAGTGCCCGATATAGATACGCCAGTGTCGCAGCGCCCCACGCATAAGCGCCGCAAATAGCAAAGTCAGCCAAAAGTGGTAGCCACTTTAGATGAACTTTGTATCCGCTGGGGTTTGGAATCATACTACCGCCGATCTGATATAGCATATAAGCGCGGGCGGTAGCTGCGACTAATCCGGCGGGGGCATCCTGAGGTATATCATGAAAGGTTCGATATAACCAATCAAGTGATACCTCAGGTTTCTTGAGTTCCTCAGGCGCCGCCCCCAATAACTCCATGCACAGAGCATGCCAATCGTGGAGGGTGGAACCAGAGACCGGTGCACCATGCACACGGAGACCCGAGATGACCGCCACATCCTTGAGTGTGACGGTCATCTCACCGTGGCGCAAATGGAAGGTCTGGGTCTCCGGTCTCCACCTCTCGGCAAGAGCGCTCAGTAGAGCTTGATCCAGTACCAACCGTCGCAGTCGGGATAACCCGTAGAATCCCGACTGGCGAAGCAGGTCGAGTACCCCTGGATGATCAAGCTCCCACTGGTTCATCTTGCGGCTGTGCTCTGAGAACGGGACGGGATGATAATCCTGTAATGCAAAAAAAAATATAGTTAGCTCTTATATCTAAAATATAGTCAACTTATTTATAATATTTGAAAAAATTTAAAATTATATCTCTTACCTCAGTCGTGATAAAGGCTGACCTATGGTGATGCTGGTCCACCAGTACAGACCCATCAACTGGCCCCGCGTCCTCGTGATCTGCCATCTGCAATTAGCAATGTACATATTAGTAACATGATTGATAGAAATAATTAAATATTAAGACAAGATAAATATAATTATGTAAATCATACGCCGGCGTCCTCGTTGCGCTATTTGTGTATTCTGTGGGCAAGTGCTCCTATAATGACCTTCCTGCTTACAAATGGAGCATTTCCCTCGTCGGCCACCCCCCTCGTCCATTACATTACGAATACGTGTAGATCGTGGACGACCTTTCTTCCTTCGTAAAGGGGGCGGTACAATCGGCGGACCTTGGGGTCGTGGCCAGTGCCGTCTATCAGGAACAGGATGAAATTGTGGTGCGTACGCCGCACGATAGCAGTTTGTACTATACCAGTGTGAAGTAAAATTCTCGTATGGTAATCTCAAATGTGTTGTACTACAAACTGCTAAGACATGCGAGCAAGGTATTCCTGTTAGAAGTAATTCACAACATGAGCATTCGACATTTGAACCATCGACGATCACTTTGTAGTCGAATTCTCCAGTACGTACTTCAAATTCGGTGAGTCCAAATCTTACAACGGAATGTAACCGCGCCGCTTCTAAATTTACAGTAATCTTATTCTTTACTTTACTGACAAAAGCGTCATTCCAATGTTCACCGTCCACACGGCGCGCGCAGAAATAGGTATTAAGCTTATAAAAAGTAGACGCAACAAAAGCTGTGATAGGCAAACCACGGGTGTCCTTAAGAACCCCATTTAAGGATTCAGAAAGATTTGTAGTCAACATTCCAAACCGTCTGCCTCCATCAAATGCTCTTGCCCAGTACTCTTTATATCTGTCTAGATTATGGACCCACTCCCATGCATCGTTATCCAACGCCTTTAATTCTTCCTTCAGCTTATTATATTCCGTCGGTGTATTAGCCTCTCCGATATTCCAGAATTTATTTAACAATATCTCGGTCTTGAAGCGCTTTTGCATGTTTGCTTTCATATGTCGAAGACACCAACGATGCGCGTGCCCTCGTGCTGGACGATAGATATCAGCAACTATTTCCTTCAATCCAGGAAATCGATCAGATATTAAACAAATCTGTCTATCACGGGTAACATAGCGACGCAAGTTATGCAAAAACCATCGCCAACTCCCGGCATTCTCTCCCTCACAAATTGCAAATGCCAAAGGATATAATCCATCATTTGCATCTACAGCAGTCGCTATCAAAGCATGACCTTCGTATTTGCCGTATAAATGTGTAGCATCAATACTAACCAACGGCCGACAATGTGCGAATCCTTGTATCGAAGGTCCAAATGACCAAAAAACACGATGAAAGGTACAAATTCCTTCTCGCGGCCACAAATGTTCCAGATGCCATTGAGTACCAGTGTTATAAATCTGTACTTGTGACAGGTAACGAGGCAAGTCGGTGTAGGATTGCTCCCAGCTCCCGTAAATAATTTGTAATGCTTTAATCTTTGATTGCCAAGCCTTCCAATATGTTATGTCAGTATGATACTCTGCTTGCACCATATCTCGAATTTCTTTTGGCCTTAAATTAAGTCTGACTTTTAACACCGGAAGGATCAATTGACATATAAGGGTGGAATTACAGTTACGGTTCGCCGCATTAAGTATTGGAATCACACATGTGTGTGGACCAGCATATGTTTTTACCCTAAAATATGTCGCATTTTTTGGTACTGAAGCATGTAATCTCCAAGAACATTCCTCTACTACGCATTTGACAGTGTACGTCGTTCTTGTAGATTTCAATACTTTCATTTGTACATTATGCTGAATATGCCACCGGTCAAGTGCATCCAATAAAGTTGGCTTATCTTGAAAGACACGTCCAGCCCAACTCTCGTCGATGGTAGGTCGACCAGCTCCTATTTGTCGAATATTAAGAGGGGTTTGATCTACAACATACTGATTAATCCAATTAGTATCGGAAATAAAACGATCCGGATGATCAATAAATTCATTTTCCTCGTCTGGATTGTCTACATAATCATTGCTGATTTGTGGGTCGTCCACTTGAGTGTAAATTGCATTTGCAAGATCATTTAACCCTCCATCATGATTTTCATCTATATCTGGAAATGGAACATCCGGTTCGTCATCCTCACTACTATTCTGATCATCATGGATTGGTGAATCCTCATGATTAAAATCACTATCACCACCCCTCTCAACATTATCACCTCCTTCCTCAACATTCGTATCAAATTCATTAACAGCAGGTGGATTCCAATGTTCATAGGAATTAGATAACCTGCAAAATTGGTAGACCTAAAGTTTCAAATTTGCCATTAATTTAAAACTTAACATTTAATTTATATTTGTACTTACCCCCAATCAGAAGGTTCTAGTTGTAAATGAGACATGCTTGGTTCAATACGGGAGGTCGTGCATTGTTCGCGTGATGTCGTGGCATGCCTGCGGTGTCCGCGTGAGGTCGTGGCTTGCGTGTGTCCGCGTGAGGTCGTGGCTTGCATGTGTGTGGTCGTAGGTGCCACACATGTGGTCGTTGGTGGCACACTACTAAACGAGCAAGGTACAGCACTCTCAATCGGATCATACTCACTTTCTCTGCAATGTATACAATCTTTAAGTCCAATTAAATATTATGCTAAATGACAAAATTATTAGGGATTGTTCTAACCTTGTCATTCCGACACCACCTTCGTGTGGAATATAATTGGCGGAAGGACCCAAATCAATATAATTGTGGAGCATTTGGGTGTAATATCCTTGCGGTTCAAAATTAGCCGACGGTTGTAACTCTTTCTCAATATATACCGTCACAACACCATGATGTAGACCTAATCCTATCATTCCCTCCAATGATTCATCATCTAGTACTTCGTGAGCTAACAATCCACCACCGATCGTGGGACAACCAATAGTAAATTTTAGACGAAATTGTTCGCTTGTACAATTTACTAAACGATACATTTTCCTCTCAAACCTACTATATGTACAATCAGTCGGTATCCCGATTAGCTTCTTTTGACCGCCGATATATCGTGGACCATTCCCATCGATAACTAACTGTCCATCCCAATGAACACTTATGGGCATGCGAGGATTAGCCATTTAAACTACAAAACAAAATTTAACCACTTCAAAATACTACTTTTAACTTTACAGTCGGAGACCGACAGTGAAACCTCTCACTTTGAGCGATCTCACAGTGAGGGGATCGCTCGCTGTGACGGTGAAGCTCTCTCACTGTGAGAGAGTGATCTTCACTCTCTCTCACTGTGAGAGAGTGATCTTCACTCCCTCACAATGAGTTCACAGTGAGAGAGCTTCACAGTGAAGCTCTCACAGTGAGAGAGCTTCACTGTGAGAGACTAGCTAAACAGCTTTTTTTTTATTAGCAAAGTGTAAGACTAGCTAAACACTGTGAGAGATCACTCTCTCACAGTGAGAGAGAGAAAGAGAGATTTTTTTTTTTTTTTTTTTTGATTAGCAAATTGTGCAAGGAGTTTTTTTATTTTTATTAGCAAATTGTGCAAGAAGTTTTTTTTTTTTTTTTTTGATTTGCTCAGTCTCTCACTGAGAGAGATCACTCTCTCACAGTGAGAGAGAGAAAGAGAGATCACTCTGAGAAAGAGAGATCACTCTGACTAGCTAAACACTGTGAGTTTTTTTTTTTTTTTTTTCAGATGTGCCAGGAGTTTTTTTTTTTTTTTTTTTTTTTTTTGATTTGCAAGGCACTCTCTCACAGTGAGAGATCATTCTCTCACTGTGAGGGAGTGATCTCTCACTGTGAGAGAGCATCTCTCTCACAGTGAGAGAGAACAAGAGAGAGACTGAGAGAGAGAAAGAGAGAAGAGAGATAGAGAGAGCTCACAGTGAAAGCGCGAGGAGAAGGCGACGGCGACGGCGACAGCGAGTGCAGATCGGCAATGTGGAGATCGGGGCGGCGGGGGCGCGAGTTGAGATCGGCAATGTGGAGATCGGGGCGGCGAGATTTCGCGAGAGAAGAGGGAGCTCGTGCTAGTGGAGATCGGCGTGAGTGCAGATCGGCGCGAGTGTTGACGCGACGCGAGTGGAGATCGGCGTGAGTGGAGATCGGCGCGAGTGTTGACGCGACGCGAGTGGAGATCGGAGCTCGGGTGCTCGCGTGAGAGTGAAGAAGGTGGGGATGCACTGTGCTCGCGTGAGAGTGAAAGGGGATGCACTGTGCTCGCGTGAGAGTGAAGATGGAAGGGGCCCTGGGGGCGGGGATATAGCGGTGAATAAGGCGCTGACGCGGTTAGCGCCTTTAACATTAAGTTAAAGGCGCTGATCCAGTCAGCGCCTTCAGTGTTTTCACTAAAGGCGCTGAGCCGCTCAGCGCCTTTAATGTTTTGCACTAAAGGCGCTGATCCGCTCAGCGCCTTTAGTTTTTTACACTAAAGACGCTGACTGGTTAAGCGCCTCTACAGGGAAGCCATACTTGGCTTACACTGAGGACTTAGCCATTTTTCCACCACAAATGACTTAAGTCCTGGCCGCGGTTATAGCATATGCTGAAGGCGCTGAATGAACTAGCGCCTTCAGCATATATCATGAAGACGCTGACGGGATCAGCGCCTTCACAATATATCCTATGAAGGCGCTGAACCATTCAGCGCCTTCAAGACATGGCATGAAGGCGCTGAGCGGTTCAGCGTCTTCATAAGGTTATTGTGAAGGCGCTGACCGCGTCAGCGCCTTCACGCTGGCAAACCTGCGTGGCGCCGAGGTGGCAAAAGTAGGGTTAGATTTACAAAATTTTTTTTGCCGAGGTTATTTTGCAAAATACCAAGTTTTAGAGGGTTAGTTTTAAAAAATCCCCGATATATATATCCCTCCTTTTTAAGGAAGAGGAGGAGCGTCGGCGAATCGCCATGGCCTCGTACACCATTTCCTCCTCTTTCCTCTCGCCCCCTCTTCTCCCTCCCTTCCCAATTCCACCGTTCGCTCGACCTCGCCCTCGCCCTCGCCTCCGCGGACTCCCTACGAAAACCCTAGCTCCGATCATCTCCTCCTCCCACGACGGCGGCGGCGGCGGCGGCGGCGGCGGAGGAGGTGGTGGTGGTGGAGGTTCGTGGGTGAGCCCCGATTGGCTCACCTCCCTGTCCCGCGCCCTCTCCCCGTCGCGCGACGACTCCGGCATTCCGATCGCCAACGCCAAGCTCGACGACGTCTCCGACCTCCTCGGCGGCGCCCTCTTCCTCCCCCTCTTCAAGTGGATGCGCGAGTACGGCCCCGTGTACCGCCTCGCCGCGGGGCCGCGCAACTTCGTCGTCGTCAGCGACCCCGCCGTCGCCAAGCACGTGCTCAGGAACTACGGCAAGTACGCCAAGGGGCTCGTCTCCGAGGTCTCCGAGTTCTTGTTCGGCTCCGGATTCGCCACCGCCGAAGGCCCGCTTTGGACGGTATAATTCTCCCTTTTGTGCATTCCCTTTTATTCGTCTCTCTCTTCTCTCTCTCTCTCTCTCTCTCTCTCTCTCTCTCTCTCTCTCTCTCTCTCTCTCTCTCTCTTTTATTAGTTTTTTGATTGTTTGATGAATTCAAATATATGCATTTGAGGTGTTTTGTGTTGAATACCGATTTCTTTCATGTTTTGGACGTATGATTTAGGGTTAGATTAAAATACGGGTAAATCTCGAAAGAAGCTTGCAAGCTTCACTGATAGTATGATTTGTTGATAACCTAATATGGCGAAGTTTTTCTCCTCCTTTTCCTAACTATTTTTATAGGACATGCAGCTTGATGGTATGCTGATTTTTTGTGCTAATTAATTTGATATTATGATTTTTAAAATATTCATATTATTGGTAAACTTGATATTTAAGTCCTTTTAAATGTGGGCAAATTGCATCAGTGGTCCTCAACCTTTTAGCATAGTTCAGTTTGGTCTTAACCTTTGCATTCCATTGCAATCCCCTTTTCGCAGAATTTGTCCATTAGTTTGAACTGTAATGTCCATGACACCTTGGAACTGCAGCGTAGACAACTTGAATCAGTTGTGTACTTGGGTTGATATTTCTTAACTGGAACTAACTAGGACATCTTGTCAAAATTTACGGAGAAATTTAGAGGACAGACTAGGAATGCAGCTGGAGATAAAAGTGGAAATCAAATTGTATCAATGTAAAGGTTGAGGATCATACTGAAAGTATGCTAGAAGGTTTAGGGCCCATGGTGCAATAATTGCTACCCCTTTAAATTCTCATCGTAAACAGGTATACGTCTGACAATCATGCCAGGTTATATATTGCAGGTGAGGCGCAGAGCAGTTGTCCCATCTCTTCATAAAAAATATCTGTCTGTGATGGTTGATAAGGTTTTCTGCAAATGTGCTCAAAGATTAGTGGAAAAACTTGAAAAGTCTGCTGTGAACGGCGATGCAGTAAATATGGAAGAAAAATTTTCTCAGCTAACTTTAGATGTGATTGGTTTGTCTTTATTCAACTACAATTTCGACTCACTTACGACGGACAGTTCAGTTATTGATGCAGTTTACACTGCACTGAAAGAGGCCGAAGCTCGCTCTACAGATATTTTACCATATTGGAAGGCAGGTTCTTACTAATTCTCCTTTTATATGGGTCAATTCTGAGGGCTAAATTTGCCCTTTTCTTCTTTCCATCTGTGCATTAGCCTGCGCCAAATGTTTCCATGCACATAGCTTACCTTCTGTGGGTACTTAGCAGAAGGCAGTATTGTTGTTTGTAATGTTTGATTTTGACTTGTTTGCATAGAAAGTTTAAATCCTTAAATTATTAAATGAATTAGTTAAGTGAATAGCTGTATATTTAGATAGCTGAGAGGCCTTACAGATTCTGAACTTATCATCACAGTTGTCTCTACATGTGGATATTGTAAATGAAATACTCAAATTTGGCCAAAGTATTAAATATTCTGTTGGTTAAGACAGGTTAGCAAACTACATTTGTAGTTTTGTACTTTATAGAGCTCCATTTGTCTGTATTTTCAGAGATACCATATTTCTATAACTTTTTAAGCAACTCAAGATCATTACTTTCCGATTTTAATGTCTAGTCTAGTAAATCTGTTTTTATTGGCTTTATTTTATTTTGTCTTGCCTTTGTTGTACATTGTCCAAATTGCTGTTGCTTGTTTATACTTTCAGTTTCTGATTGTATCATTCATTTAGCAGATTGACTTTCTTTGCAAGATTGTACCTAGGCAAATAAAAGCACAGAAAGCAGTAAACATAATCAGGAAGGCTGTTGAAGAGCTTATTGTAAAGTGCAAAGAGATTGTAGAGGCAGAAAATGAACAGATTGAGGGAGAAGAATATGTGAATGAGACCGATCCTAGCATCCTTCGTTTTCTGCTAGCTAGCCGTGAAGAGGTCTTTCAATTATCTTAAGAGTTATGTTCTCCATTTACTTTAATAGCAATATTTGTCTGTAGTATGGTTGTGCAACAGAAATTGACAAATATCATTTTCTTTAGAAGTAGTTTTTTCACTGCATTATTTGTATCTGTTCTCTCTGCTGTGTTAGGTATCTCTATGAGAAAACTCTGATGTCAAACTACTCCTTTAGTTTTGAGGATGTTTAGTATACTTCTGTAAGTTCATGCGAATAGCGTGCTCTATATCTTGGGAGCTCGCGTTCTACTCGTCTCAGACTCGTGACATATCTCATCTCTGCATGAGCCCCGTCAAAGGGATTCACCAACATGAATAATTGCAAGTTAATTTTTTCAAAAATCAAAGAACAAGTTACTTGTTAAAGAGCATGATGCTGAGTGATAAAAATAATATTCATACAATAATATGATATGCACCTCAAAATTGTCCTTCTGTTTGTTTCCTTCCATATAGATACTTGTAATAGCACAGATGTATCTAATATATGTTTGTGCATTTGGTCAGGTTACTAGTGTGCAATTGCGAGATGATCTTTTGTCCATGTTGGTTGCTGGTCATGAAACAACTGGCTCTGTATTAACATGGACACTCTATCTTTTAAGTAAGGTACTCTATCAAGAACATTGGATTGGTAATAAAATAAAAACTAATCTTATATTGATTTAAGTATTAGCAAGTTGTATTATAATATAGAGGCATATTTTTGTTGAGGGAACATACATTACTATTTAAAAGGCATGCAAATTTTGTCCTAATCAATCCTTTTGTTTTTTCATTTTACTTGCATCGCTTATCTATTGATGGCTTTACCCTGCTGAAGAATCCAGCAGCGTTAACAAGAGTCCAAGAGGAGGTTGACAATGTGCTCCAAGATAGAGTTCCTAGATATGAAGATGTCAAAGAGCTGAAGTACTTAATGCGCTGCATAAATGAATCAATGCGCCTTTACCCGCATCCTCCGGTATGTTTCATATACTTCTATTTTAGATGCACAAGGTCTTATTATTGACATCATATTATTGTTCTGTTTTAGGTGCTAATAAGGCGAGCTCAGGTTGCTGATGTGCTTCCCGGAGAGTATAAGGTCAATGCTGGTCAAGATATAATGATCTCTGTGTACAATATACACCGCTCACCTCAGGTTATTGCTTTATCCCACTATTGCATGAAGCTTCTTGTAACTGGGCTGATAGAATTTTCCACTTTTTACTCTCAAGAGTTTGTAATGTTGTCTCATATATTCATATATCTATCGTGGATTCACAGTTAAACTGTTAGTTTATCCAAAAGTTATGCTATTCATTTCACTTGATCTGAAATCTGGGCTGATATAAATTGTTCCACTGTGCTGGAATTACAAACTAGTTTTTATTTTATTTTTTCATTCTAGAACTTAGATGTTTCACCTTAAATAGCCGAATATTAATAATTAATAATATGCTTGATTAATAAGAATGAGTAGCTTTTTCCATCTTATTAAAATCTCTGATGATTTTTCCAAGGTCTGGGATAGAGCAGAAGAATTTGTCCCTGAAAGATTTGACTTAAAAGGACCAGTTCCAAACGAGACCAACACAGATTTCAGGTTTGTTATCTATTTTCTTGTAGTGTTGAGCAGTGGTCATAGGAAAGGAGTTTCTTACAACTACCTGGCAAGATCACGGCTTTTTGTGATTCCACAATCATAGTTTCTGGCCAAAAAGCCAGTTTGTTCAGTAGATATTATTGTCCATGTACTTGAGTTGTAGCTTATTACGTCTTCCGTTTTCTGACCTGTCATAGGTTTTGTTTAGATTTATTCCTTTCAGTGGGGGGCCTCGTAAATGTGTTGGGGATCAGTTTGCTTTGCTAGAAGCAATTGTTGCACTGGCAGTTTTCCTGCAGAATATGGATTTCGAACTGGTCGCTGATCAAAAAATCAACATGACAACGGGGGCTACAATTCATACGACTAATGTAAGTGGGGCTGTTTGCATCATTTTGTATTTCTTTCATATTTACTGCTGCTAGGCCGCAAGTCTATAACAAATTGACTGGAAATTATTATAGTGTGAAACAATTTATCCGCGAACCACTTTGGGTACAGGGACAATTTATCTATTTAACCGACAATGGTGGTCACTTGCCTTTTATGTGAATATACTAGTACATTGTTAAGAGCAAATCTTTGCTTTCCTAATTCCTACTTGACTGCAAAGCTGAAGTTCTCAATTTCACAATTTTTGAACCGGACATTAAGTTATTCTGGATTTGAGTTTTTGTTCTCTCTTGATTAGAGGCATAAGAGTTTTTTTTGGGCCAAACTTAAATACTTGAAGCTTAGCGCCTAGTTGTTTTGTACTAATCATTGGAGCTTGCCCTCTATCCATGATTTCCCTTTTCTTCACACAGGGCTTGTATATGAGATTAAGTCCACGGAAAGTTCGGCATGGGAATGCTTTAGCATTCAGGTAATATCTCTTTCATCTCTAATGCTTCAGTTGTAATTGCGGCATGCAGAAAGACACTGACTAATCATAAGTGCAGTTTTATTCAGTGAGCGGAATAATATAGTATCTGCCAATTTTCAAGCAATTGAATAGTGAATTGATGTAATTATGCCATCATACCATCAAGCCATCAAGGGCAATAAAAAAGGGAGCTCAGATAATTAAATTCTCATTCCTGCAAAAGTTTAGGGGTGAGAAAAGGCGCAAAATCACAGGCAATAAGATATGCTCGGCGAAACCTATTCTCTTTTTTTTCTTGTGAAGGAGCATCTTTCTTATCCCAATTTTCTCATACGACGCTGATCGACTTATACATGCCATACTTGGTGATTGATGAATTATTTCCCCTTCAGCGAATCGAGTTAATCGGATTAAAGCACAGTAAGATACTGAGGAAGCTGATGTGAATTTCCAGAGTAGTTCATGCTTCATGGGGGAGTTTCCTCTTCTTCTATGTGAAAGCAGAGCTACTGAGGAAGCTGCTGATGGTTCAGGTATAACTTCTCCTCAGCTGTATTGGGTGTGATATAAATGGGTCC
This sequence comes from Tillandsia fasciculata, assembly GCA_029168755.2. Classification (NCBI taxonomy): domain Eukaryota; kingdom Viridiplantae; phylum Streptophyta; class Magnoliopsida; order Poales; family Bromeliaceae; genus Tillandsia; species Tillandsia fasciculata. The sequence continues at coordinate 2,411,874 of CM054934.1, read as the reverse complement.
AAACTTCAGAATTTATATACAAATTGTCCTTATCCCAGCTAACTTTTCTTGAAAAAAATCAAAAAGGGGGAGGGGGGACATTTTTTTTTTAGCTTAGAATTTCTCATCATAGCATATTTCTGTTATTTTTCAATTGTTTTAAAAATGCCTTTTCAACTGAAAGTCGGTAATTGTTATTCCCGTACACTTGAATTTTTTTATTTTATTTTTTCTGCTTTATTTATTCGTTTGGCTATGTGTGTATATTGATTGCTTGAGCACTCTCTATGAATGTTTGCGCAGCATGTGTGACTCCTGGTATTTTTCTTTAAATACGGCTTATGCTCTTCCTTTATATAAAGGGATCCTGTTAAGTTTACCTGCATGCATACTCTTGATGTACATCTGTGAATGCAACTTTTTTTCACGGATATGCATGCGCACAGGCACACGCATGTAAACACTCGTGAATTTGTTTGTATAAATCACCTTAAATTTGCTGAACCTTAATAGTTTGAAGATCTCTTTTTTTATTATAGAAATTAAAAAATTCATAAAGCGACCGTGATCTCTACAAAATCACCCCTCAAACGCTGGAACAACACGTTGGACCAACGTGGGCGCGGTACGAAACTAGTGCTTGCACCAAGTGTATCTGGACAGTTTGTGCGCCACACTGAGTACTCTTTTAAAATAATTCAACGATAGGTGTCTTAATATTAGCATCTAATCAAATAGACACTTAATTATCTATAATAATTTCCAACTAGTCTTTATATGTATATAAGAATATTAAAAGTTTTTGAAATCTTTGTTAGTTAGGCATCAACTGGTATTACAAGTCATTTGTATTTTTTTTTTTTTTTTTTTTTTTTTTTTTTTTTTGATTCATAATAAGTTTCTAAAGTTTGTGATTTTTGATGTATAGATCTTTGACCTGTTGAAGAAAATATGTGAAAAAAATAAAATTTAACTTTTAGATCATTAAGATGAAGTTTTAGGGTGCGGTGTATACAAGTTATAATGCACCTGGCGCACACAGTAATTTCTTCTTGATAATCACAAGACAAACGGGCCGAGAATAACGGCCGAGGTGCAATATTTGGTGGGCTTGTGGTCCAACACCAAGCAATAATAATCGATCAGTCTATTTTTAGAAAATTTCGGGTTTTACCTAAAATAGTAAATTTCGGTTTCGGACTGAAAAATTGCATCGGATTGATTTTGCGCGACAGTAATAGTAAACGCTTTGTGAGAGAGCCTGTTAAATGCTCTTGGCTTAAAGAATAGGTGTAGTAAATTTCAGCTTTTAAAAATTTTACTTGGTGATTTGAAATAAATCGAGTTTAGGGAGTATTTGGGGATTTATGGGAAATAAAAGATAATCGACGATACGAGTGAATTTGGTAATTCACTTTATTAAATGTAATTAATTACTTGGGTTATTTGTAAGGCTTGGACGATCCAAGCTATAATAATAGAGTTTGGTAATTGACAAGTACATCCTAACTAATTCTTAAATAGCGTGGAAGTACATGGTTGTGCATTTCACCTGCTCTAAAGAAGCTATTATGAAGCTAGATATTGTGCTAGTCTCCAACAGCTAAAGCTGTAGGGAAATTAATTGGATGCTTTACCTGGTACTGGAGCTGGAGCATAATCATTACCCTTACTTTTTCACTGCACAGGGCCTAAACAAATGAAACTTGCGCATGCAGTAATGAATAATAATAGATGTAAATTCGTACGATTCTGAGAAAGATTTAACTTTTAAATTTACTTCATCTTAAGTTATAACAGCTTTTAAATAGCAACATTTTAAAATAAAAATAAAAATTCAAGTGAAATTCCAAAAAATCCATCATGTAATCTGCAAGATTGAATCGCTTATTGGGAGATTAATGATGAATAATGTGCCATTAGCAAGTTCATCAAAATTCAAAATCATCAAAAATCGCCAAATGACCGGCTGCGAAAGAATGGAAAATACAATTACAGCATCGATGAACATAACATACAAATTCCTCCGCTGAGAAACTCAATGCCCTTGCAATTTAATCCTTTTTTTTTTCTCCTCCTAACTAATTTGTTACAGTATGGAATAAGCTCGGATTACCTCGACGATGGGTGCGCGGCACAGAGGACACTTGCCATCCCCTCGAACCAACTCATTTGCGCATTTTGAACACGCACACATGTGCCCACATCTGAAAACAGAAATCGGGAACATCAGTATACAAAACATTGACCGTAAAAGTTAGGACTCTTATGTTTGAGTCTCTAGATGTGGCAAATAAACCGACCTGTAAAGAAGAGAGTCGATATGACCGTCGCAGCAGACACAACAAGTCCCTTTCCTCACATGACTCCATTTCGATCCATCCTCTGATGTCTCTGCACCCATTCCTGTTGATTTTTTCCAAATGTCATTATCATTATTCATAAGAGAGGAATTTGGAAACTGTTGAGTTATTTGGCCCATCTTCGAGCTTTTCCCGCTAAAGAGAATTTAGACCTTGATGTGAGCACTCAATACATTACAAAAGGCCAACTACCTACATGTTTACAGCGGCATAAGTTCCATCTTTATGATTGTAATTCTTTGAGAAGTGCGCATTCTACAGTTGCTAGAAATCAATCTTGTTAACACAGTTTCTGCAATATTTGCATAGACCAAGAAAATGTTAACTGACCTTGTCCTCCTGCAGATCGATTTAAGGCAGCTGAAACTTCCTGTCTGACCGAGCGTTGTAACTCTAGTTGCATATCCATGCATGCTTCCAACATCCGTTGCAAATTACTCATTCCCTGCTGTAGTCTGGCCATTTCAGCCCTTAGATCGTTGATGACTTCCAAATCCTGCATCAAAAGAAGTTTGTTGTCAAACACCCATAAACCAACATGTGGCGAGGAACTAAAATTTCAAAAGATTACTACAGAAGGAGGTTCACGAGTTTTTATTCTCTTGTTGATTGTCCGGAATTCAGAATATGCAGGAAATAGATATTTACCGCAGATAACGTTCGATACAAACAAATGCTAAGGCTTATGCTTTGGAATGCTATCAAAGATTATAACGTGCAAAATTTTGAAGTATATATATTACTTAAGGAGTCAAAACATTTGAAGCTCCAAGTTAGAGAAATGAATTGAAGATTTTATAAACTATATAATCAGGGAAAGGATAGCACACAATTTCTGTCCGATGCATGCTCTGTCTAGTCCAATCACTATGATGTAATTCTGATGGCCGTAGAGGTGGGGGAGGAGGAACCGGAGGAGGTTGTAGCACAAGTTGAGGTCGAGAAACAGGATCCTGCTGAGCCTCGTTTGGATTATCACCTTCATCCTCAGCTTGATCTTCCTCAAGCGAAGCAGGAGTTGGCAATGTTCCTTCGAGATCCCAACTGAAGGGAGAGCGGCCTTGTCTTTGAACATAAGACTGTATTAATTGGTCCAAACTTTCACGGAAGCTGCTGCTAAGAAGGTTTGAAACGCTCCGCCTGCAAAGTTATGAATGGGTTAAACTGATAATGGGCCAATGAGCCGCAAAGATGTTAAGAGTTTTCACAAAAAGAAGCCAACATCTTTTTTGCGGTTTTACTAGTTTGATCAACTTTTTTGTCTTTTATAATTTTGGCCCAAGTCTTCCATAAAGGACTGAAGTATCTATCCCTAACACTCCTTGTGATGATATATATATATATTCATCAAAAGATTCTACAGAGGGTCATTCTGATCAACAACAAATAGTTTATTGAAAGTTACACAAACAAACAAGTGAATAAAAGTTTCAAATGGACTTCTTTCAAAAAACAGCCAAGATACTTATGTTTTCTGAAAGAGGAGAATTACCTGCTTAGTAGCTCCCTAAGCTCCATGCCATACACATTGTCATCATGAGGAGGACTAAACCTGCTGATTCTTCTGCTCGGAATGGACTGTTCCTCCGTTGGAGGATCCAAAATTACTTCTTGCCAGTTCGTTACAGACTCTCGAGTATCATCCTCACGCCAGTCCTCGTTCACCTCTAGGAAATGGCTATTCTCTCCATCTTCATCTTCAGGTATCTCACGTGACCATTCATGGTCCTCATTTTCCTGCCAGTTCATAACAGGTTCTTCTTCAGTACCCCCCCTTTCGTGAAGCCCTGCATCATACTCTTCCTCTCGCCAATTTTGTTCTTGGGAAACCAAATCTAGCTGTACACTATCAACATTTGATATGCTTCTGTTTGGGATCTCGACAGTGATGTGCATCTCTGCTTGTTGATGTGCTTCAGCATTCTGAACGTTAGTATGAGGAAGGATGGGGTTATCATTTAATTCGTCTGATGCAATAGTTCTGTGAGACTCATCATTTCTCGAGATATTTGTGTTATGACTGTGTGGCTGGTCAGTTCTGGAGCCGTCATTGTTGCGAGTACCAGAAAACTCTGAATGGCTACTTGCTTGACCACGGATAATGTTTTCAAGTCTGAAGCGAAGTTCTTCCCTAGTTCGAGAAGAATAGTATGTTAAAATGGGGAACTCCCAAGCAACAACGGCTCTGCAGCACTATATCCCAGGAAGACGAGATAAAAATGCAAAAAGAACCTTATTTGCTCTTGGAAATCACTCGAAAAAAAAATAAATCCCGGAAGACGGTCATGATATTTTATGCTGATCCAATTAAATCTGGAATCTGGACCTAAATGGCCTGCCGAACCAATATGACTAAACAAAGGAAGGAGGTTATTCACATATCTGATATTAGGATCAGTCAAAAGCTCTCTGAAGGTTTGTAGTAATACAGATAATGGTCAAAATTGGCATAGTAGATTCTTAAACAAAGCAAAAGAAAAGTAGAGCTCTATATAGGTTTTGTTTTTCCAAATTAAATATACTTTACCTATAATGCTTATCTTAAACACCCAAACTATCAACCATAGGAGTAAAAATTAACCTAATTTTACTAAAATGTTCTAGAACTAGCTAATTGGCTTCCACTGGAAGTATGACAGGCCATGAGAGCATTAGGAGGCAACATTGAGACCTCAGAAAGTAATTTTATTGTGCAAGTCAGAAAACAAAGGTGAGTTTGATCTAAGCTCTATTACATGAAAGGGATTTTTCTGTTTTAACTCTTTTCTTTCCTTTCTTTTACTTTAAGGAGGAGGGTTCAAGGATGCGTGTGTCTCCTATTTTGTCGTGGGCTCAATTTTTTAGTGCTTAATCTTGGCAAAAGAATTTTACATTCTTGATAAACTTCTAGTGCACAATTAATAGAAATTAATACATGATCGATAGTAATCCAAATTGCAGCCGAAAGGTAACTTGATGCTTAGTGCTGAAATAAACGAGCATATGTTGGAAAACTGCTCTTGGAATTAAGGATATATCCGGACAATTTTCAAGTTACCTTTTAACTAGAGTGAAACTGGATACCTCTGTGTTTAAATTCTCAAAGAACGAAACACATAGAACTCTTCATTATCATCTTCATTACCATTACCACATATTATTACCGTTCCATCTTGTAAAATTGCCATTTTCACAAGAATCGACTCGGAAATCAATTAATTAAGCTTGATATGGTTTCTCTTTGAAGCACGAGCATCGAAACAATGTATTCTCTTGTAGGTTAGGACATGGAAAAGTACGATTATCGCATAAGAGAGACACAAACCTATCTGCCTTGTGCAGATGGGGAAGATAGGTACTATTAGGAGCAAAAGTCACATTATCGGTGAAAAAAAAAGAAAGAAGAAAAGAGTCACATTATCACAGAAAGGGCAAATTAAACCGTACCTCAAGCCGGAGACAGGATGCCGCTGTCTCAACAGGCCTAATTCTCGAGCTGCCATGGATGGTGGCCTCTCATCCTCTGTAGGCCTTCCATTATGCAAGAATCTACCTCGAAGGAATGACTGGAAAACGGCTATTATCAGACTCCGACCATAAAATTTACAAGCAGAACATCTAATTGCCGATAAGCAGAAGATACAAGTAAAACTTTTAGTTATGTGTTTCCGAGAGAAAAGTGTACTCACAATTGCAGGATTATACGCTGTAACTTAGTAAGTTGTGCGAAAGTTTTATTTTCATCATAGCTATTGGCGGCATCAGATGGTTTTTATTACTAGAGAAAGGAAATGAAATATAGCATTACAAGAAAGAATCTTCAATCGTTCGTTCTACGTAATTGATCTCTTTTTTTTAAAAAAAAAGAGTATCAGCAAAGTTAAAAGTTACTTATATGGACAAATTGAAAAGCCAAGCATTTACTTTCAATTGTATTTTGCCTACTGAGTGCATTTCAAGAAGAGATTTATTAAGGAACACAAGATCTAGTAAGCAATGGAGAGGATACACAAATTAAGGTTGGTTGTTCAATGACCTGAATGCGCTGCCGGTGAGCGAAATCAGAAACGGCCCGATGCTCCGACAATCCCTGAAGCTCCCTCTGCCGGTCTGTACTGATACGCATGATGAGATCGAGCCGAGCTTGCCTTCCTCGCAGCCTCAGCAGGTGCCCATCCTCGTGGTCCCTCTCCTCCCTCCTACTACTACTACTACCTGGGGAGTCTCTCTGGCTCACCGTCTGAACCCACTCCCTCACCAGCCTCACCCTCTCCCGTTCGGTCTCGCCGAGCCACTCAGCCCTAGGGCTGTCGCCGCCGGCGGAGTTGCGGGACGCCGCGGAAGAGTCCGCGGTTCCGCTCTCCGCCATCCAACCCCGAAGAATCTGCCGCACTCTCAACCTCTCCACGTCGCCGAGTTCGGGGGATTGCTCCCTGCTGGAACCCCTTCCGTCGTCGTCGCCGGGAGGCCGTGGGGCCCACCGACGATCCGCCGGGGCGGGAGATCTCGTCCGATCCCCGGCGGATTCGGCGCCCTCGAGCTCGCGCCAGAGCTGGAGGACGGAGGAGGCGCGCGCGGTGGCGGGGCGCTCGACGGGGGAGCGGGACGCGCCGCGGGACTCGCGGAGGAAGGAGGCGTCGAGCATGGACACGGTGTGGAGCCCCGCGAGCGCCATGAGCTCCGACTCGCGGTTGCGGCGCTCCATGGTCGTGATCATCATCTCCTCCGCCTGGCGCGCCACCCACCGGCTCATGATCCGCGACTGCCGCCGCACCGCCGCCGACGTCTCCGCGAGATCGTCCCCCTCCAGGTCCGACCTCCGCCGCCGCCGCGCCACCTGCTCTCCTCCTCCTCCTCCGCCCCCCCCTTCGTCCTCCTCTCCGCCGCCGGAGCTGCACGCGGCGGCGGCCGCGGAGCTCATGCACCCGTCGATGTGGCCACGGACGAGCTCCTCGAGCCCCCGCCGGAACTCCCGATCGGCCGCGTCCTGCTTCTGACGGAAATCCGCCATTCCCACCCTCCGATCGAACGCGTCAGGGAGAAGAAAGCAACCCTAGCGGAATCCGATCGCAACGAGCATTTCCTTCTTCGGGTAGTTTATATAGAGCAAGGTTCGCATGCAGTAGAGATTAAATATATATATATATATATATCAGTTAATGACGTGTGGGAGTGAGCGAGCGAGCGAGCGAGCGAGCGAGCGCGCGAGTAAACAAAGACGACGAAGAAAATAATGAAGAGGAGCTAGCGCCTCGTCGCATCGCAGCAGATCCCAACGAGAATGATAATGATAATGATAATGAGAACGAGGCAACGAAGAGAGGCGATGAGAGAAAGCGTGGATGGGCACGAGCGAGCGAGAAGCGGAGCGAGTAACTAGAGAAAAAAACCATAAAGGCAACTAATATTATTCTTTTACTTATTTATTATTATTATTATTATTATAATCGCTCAGCGTCCACGTCGTAATTCCCAGCCACAGTGATAACCTGCCACGTGGATTTGTCTCTTTCGACTTCTTTTTCCTGACACGAAGGGAAGCCGAGGAGGAGTGCAAATTATTATTATTATTATTATTTTGAGTAGAATTACTATACTCTGGGTTTATATTTAAATAATGATAAATGCTACGAGTACATTTTTTTTATATTTTATTTATTTAAAAATAAATAAATTTTATTTATTATTTTAAAATAATGGATGGAAAAATTTTTATTTTTAGATAGGTGTAATGTAGGATGTATACCCTTTTTTTGAATTTACATGTAATATTGCTCTTAGAAAATTACTGTAATTCTAATCGCACATTTTTTTTTATCTAAATATTAAAAATTTATAAGTAAAAAAAAAAAATTATACTCATAAAAATATTATATTCGGACTCTATTATTTTTAATAATCTTTTATTATTATTTTTAAAACAGTATTGTTGATATTTTATATATCCCTAGGATTATTTTTATATATATTTGATTGCTTAAAAAAATAGTCACAAATTATTTTTCTTTGGTTTATTTTTTTAAAAAAATAAATATTTTAGAATAATATCTTAAAATATTATTAAAAAATTAGTATTATTATTTTAAAAACTTTTATTCAGAAATTAAAATTTATAAAAAATTATTTTTCATGCTTTTCCTGATAACCTAACATTCTCTCGAAAAATTGGGAGGTAAAGTATTGTATTGATTTGAAAGCAAGAAGGTTTATATGCCACAGTTATTTAAAATATAACTTTAATACGTAATTATTATATTCTAATTAATTTGAAATAGTTATATGTGTTATAACAACGGTAAATAAAATTTTTTTTTTCTTTATTTATTGGAGTGGAGTAGGTAGAGAGTGTGATTTTTTTTTTTTTTAGAAAATAATTTTGTGGGTCAAAATCAATAATTTTAATGATTCATTTAAAATGATCAATAAAATTCAATAACTAGCGTACAATAATTAGAACAAAAATTCAGAGGAGAGGTTTATTTTCTAACTTAAATTTCGTCTTTTCTCACTGAGCTTTTGTTTGCCAATATTTTTTATATTTTTTTATAGAAAATATAAATTTACTTAAAAATAGAGAGAAAATAGTCAATAAAATTGAAGTTATGATGTCTAATTTAATAACGGCTTTGTTTTTAAATCGTGTTAGAGTACATTTTTTTTTTATAATTTTTTATAAGAAAAAAAATATTATGCTATCGTTTCATTTTATTTAAATAAATTTAGCTGAAAATATAAATTAATTAGACTTCAAATTCGAAATCTCGATCACCAACCATCAAATTCTTTGTCACTTACGTTAGGAATCAGTAGTTTTTTTTTATAGTTTCGATCCTATAAAATTAAACTTCTAATTTTCAAGCAGATCGCTTAGAAGGGTACTCACTCGAGGGATCGGTTTTTCTATAATTCGTATGTAAAATAAAATTCACATGCAAGATGATTGAGCCGTTTATATTTGATAAGGTGCGTGCATTTAGAACATTGAATATAGATGATCCAAAATCATTTAATTTGTATAAAAAAAAAAATCTGTGTATAAAATTGCACCCTTAATTGAGTCCGACATTTCATTTATAATTGCCGTGAAAAAAAAGGCATCACTTCTATAATTTAGAAGGCTTACGAAAATAAAAAAGAGTTGAAAATTTTTCCCCTCCAAATATTATTAAATTATAATAATAATACCCAAAATGCGTGGAGAAAATTAATGCTTTTGAATTCACAATTTAAAAATCAAGCCTAAATTGGATTTGTTGCCGCCTCATGTCTCATGAGAATGAGAAATGTAGCTTATACCCAATTTGGCATAAGAAAGAGATTATATTTTGTGCAATAAAAGAAATACGATAAAAATTATTTTATTTGTTTTGTACGGAATACTATATTATACATATGAAAAATGCTAGATATACATTCCAAATGGGGTGTACATCTTACACCCATTTCATTTTACGTGGGGTGAATTCCACTCGTCACATAGATGTGATGAGTAAAAAAATATTCATCCCAGGATGGGATGAGTGTAGAATATATACCCCATTTGGAGTGTACACTTAGCATTGCTCTTTAAACAAAATTACTTATCAAATCCGTACGACACGTGTCTTCATGCGCGAAGTGAGCAAGTCTACCTCTCTATTTTCTAATTTGAACTACTGGGACAAAATATAAGAAAAGAGTTAGAAAAATATTATATATATTTGAAAGTAAAAAGTTTATGATTGAAAAATTAAGGTGGAGGACGTGTCGTTTCGTTTTATAGGCCACTCGTAGCCCAGAGTGCTAATAAAAAAGATCAGAGTGCTAATAAAAAAGATCAAGTGACGTAAAAATATAAATCTAAAAAAATTATTATAAGTTTTCAAGGGACACTTACTTATATATACATTTTTAAAAAATTTTAAAAGATTCTTAACTTTTGGGCATGGAAATTTATTGTCTTAAAATTTTTAGAAATATTTTTAGAAGATTATAGTAAATTTTTGGCAGAATTTTTTTTTGAAATTTGAGTGATTGCAAAGAAAATAATAATAATAATAATTTATAAAAAAAAAAAATCAGCCTCCACACAGTGGACACTTGGCTAGTGGAAAAGAAGACCAAAAATTAATTGGCCAAGTGATTAATACAAAGTGACAAGGCTCATACGTGCATGCATCCCATTCGACTCATGCATTAGTCCAAAAGCACAAATATCAATTTACCCAGGTTTATATTGCCTTTATTCTCAGACCCTCTTCTTGGTTTAGCTATATATATATATATATATATATATATATATATATATATATATATAAAAGGTATTTTCTATAAAAATAATGCTAACTAAGTTTCTATATATATATATATATATATATATATATATATATATATATATATATATATATATATAAAATTATAGAAATATTGCCTTTAAGTTTTTATGTATATAAAATTATAAGATAATTTTTTGTTTAAAATATTATTTTATATAAATTACCATATTACTTCAGATTACACTCTTTATTTATTAACTTACTTACCATAATATGATTAGTTTGGAATATATTATATATTATATATTTTAAAGAAAAAAAAAAAAAAGGAAAAGGGGGAGATTCTAGTTATTGTTTAGTTGGTAAAAAAAAAACGTATGGATTCTGCATCTTAACTTAATTCCTCAGCTTATAATTATTTGGATGCAATTAATTGAATGATTTTTATTAAATAGAGATGGACGAGTTAATTTGCCAAATTCATTACTGGTTTAATTTTCTGAAATTCAATAGTTTTGATCACTTTTCAGTAAATAAAACTAAAAAAATTAACGGCTAATAACAGCAAATAGAGCTCTATTAAATCGATTAAAAAATAACTTAACTAAGTAGAAATTTTTTTTTTTTTTAAAAAAAAAAAATAGCCTATAAGTTCTTCATACATTAATTCTTATATATCCATTCGGTTCCTAAATCATTCCAATTATTATGTTTTGGATTAAACATGTATATATATATATATATATATATATATATATATATATATATATATATATATATATATATATATTTTTTTTAAAAAAGGAAAAACTATTTATTAAGATAAGGAGGAGAAGAAACACACAACTTTAACTGTTCAGGTTGTACTCGAGCTATGATATGTTGAGACATATTATTTACAAAGCTCCAAAGAGCATGTAAATGCCAAATGTATATAGTTTCTCATGTGCTCACACACTCTTGGAGTTACCTTAAATGAATGGAATAATAATGACTAGGAAAGTTGACGCTTCATAGCAGATGCCATAACTTTAGGGTGCATTATTACCCATTCAACATTTCTTTCAATTTTTTAAAAATAAAATTATGTTTTGGTTTTTCTTTCGTCTTTGTCGAAAAATTGATTTAGTAAAATGGACCACAATCTTTAGAGTGGAATCAATGATCAATTCAGAAGAAATGGATGAGGGATCAAACTCAGTTGAAGTCGATCGAAATCACAAAGACGTCGTTAACTGAACCGACAAAACCAGTGTCTGCTTAAATATTCACATATTAAATCAACTTTTTAAGCTCGAATTTCAATTTGAGCCTTCACAAAAGTTGGGTTAATTTGGTCATGTTTAGGTGACATTGAATGGAATGGATGTTGATTCATTAATTAGTTCTCTTAGCCTGATTCATCTCTACAAGATCGAATTATACTAACTAATTCTCTATTATCTTATTAAGCTATACACGTACGAAAAGTGAAAAATTTAGATTAGTTTGACTTGGTTTCAAAAAATACTTTCCGCTAAGTTTATTTTCTAAATATTTTAAATATTCTGAATTAAGTTTAACGAAAATAATCATTGAACTGACTCAGTGCTCCTAAGAGCACACAAGCCTTACTCTATCTTTGTTTATTGAATTAATTTCATATAACTTCTTATAAACATATCGAATATCGATATATCCATACAAAGTTTAATTTTTCATATTTTTTTTTTAAAAAGTTATAAATTGTTCATATATTTTTTTTAATTTGTTATTTATTTTTTAATAGAATATATATAAAATGTCAATTTTTTTCTTACAAATATGTTCTTCAAAAATTTCAACTGTTAAAAAATATATCTATAATTAAGTATAACATTTAAAAGGATAAAAAAATAAATTTATCTAACTCACTAACTAAGTTTAAGTATTTAACCTCTAGTTAACTATATTTTTCTAACGGATATCGACGGTAGAGACATATAAAAAATTTAGAAATTTTGAAAAAATAAATATGAAAAGTTAAATTTTGTAGAAATATATTTACTATTTGATATATTTACAGTGAGCTGTATGAAATTAGCCCTTATTTAGTTATAGCATTAATGTAATTTTTATTTTTTTGCCATAAATAAATATCATCCTTATCAAATCAAACACCATCAAGTTTAAGTATTTAACCTCTGGTTAATTCTATTTTTCTAGCGAACATTAACAATAGGAACATATATAAACAACATAGAAATTTTAAAGAGATAAATATAAAAAATTTAATTTTATAAAAATATATTTATTATTTGATATGTTTACGATGAGCTGTATAAAATTAAGTCTTGTTTAGTAATAGCATTACTGTATATATATATATATATATTTTCTGTGATGAATAAATATCATCCTTGTCAAATCAAACACCATCATATAATTAGCTATGAAGATACAGCAATGGCGGAGAAGTTTGTAATTAAGTAATATTTTTCTACTGATATATATATATTTATCAAAAAAACATAGTTCTACGCCCATAGAGACACACCATGTGATTTGTGGCTCCTTGTGCCAAATTTCTTCTTCGATTTGATAGAAGAAACTAAGAAATAAGATTTCGCCACTACGTATGTCTCAAGTTAGTTTTTCAAGTTACCATCCCTAGTAATTTTATCATCAATTATAAATGTGTAGTTAGGCTGCGTTTGGTTCGGGTATAAATAAAAATTAATTATTTTTGTGATAGATATAAGTTCAGATATAACCAGAAATTAAAATAATTTTGTATTTGGTTGAGTATAAGAATTATACCGGAAATAAAAAAAATTATGTTTGGTAAATTAAAAAGGAATAAGAATAATAGAGAAGATTAAAATTTATAAAATAAAATAAAAAAAAATTAAATTTTATAAATTTAAATATTTATAATTTAAAAAATTTTAATTAAAAAAATAATAATAATAAGCAACAGGTGGAACAGCTGTTCCACTCTTATACAAGAATAATCTGATATGGGGGGAACAGCTGTTCCCTCCATCTAAAATTAGTATTTAGGTATAAGAGGAGGTATATCCCCTTATCCTTTTTATACCGAATACCAGAGGTGCCGTTTGGTTAGAGAATAAAGCATATTGAGAACTATTCCTACTATTCCACAAAACAAAGTAAGTTTTTTTTTTGATGGAATAAAATATTTCGATCAAATCTAGCTATTTCCGATTATTTTGTAATAGCTTGAAATAAATTATTTCATTTTTTTATAAAATAGTAATGTTTTAAAATTTAATTTCACAATATTATAAATTAAATTAAAATAAATTATATAAACTCTATGTATTATATATTATAATAAACTATTTTTAATATAAATTATTAATTATACTATATTAATACATATTATTTGTACTTAAATATTATAATAAATTATACTTAGATATTTAAAGTTAAAGTAGATTTTGAAAGAAAAAATTATAATAAATTATTTTTACTAAATTATATTTTATAATAAATTACTTTTTATTCTAAACTATTTCAAAATAATAAATTATTTTAGAAATAAAAAAATTTACCTCAATATCTATTATTTTCAAACCAAACTGTCCTAGAAAATCCAAATCGCTTCGCCCATCTCTAAGTAAAAAGTAAATATAAAACAAATCTATTCTTTGAAAGTTCCGAAGTAGAAGAATTAATATAGCAAATTTTATAATTTAATGATATTAATTAATTATTATAAGAGGATTATCGAGAACTTTTTGTTTAATTCCAAAGAGGATTACAGAGAATTAGGAACTTACCATGTGCACGCGAAAAGAACAAAAGCATTGATTTATATAGTATCCTAATTTAAGTCATGTCAATTTACATCATATTAATTAAAAAAACTATGATCAAAACCATTTCTTTAATGGCATGAATAATATTTACTTTGGTTTGTAGCATTATAAAAATATGATAAAAATTTATAAAACTGATCAGAACTATAAATCATTTTAATTTGGTTAATCAATTTTTTAAAATTTTATTTTTATTATCAATTTTTTAATTTTGTTTAATTTAAGTCAATTAACTATACTTTGAATTTAAAATTTAAATATAAAATATATCTTTACAGATTTAGTTAGTATATATTTTAAAAGCACAAGTCCAACTATACTTGTGATTTTTTTACATTAAATTTGCATTGAGATCCATTCTATGATAAAATCAACTAAAGAGAGAAAAAAAAAATACAATAACACGAATCTCAATACAAACCTAATAATAAAAAAATCACAAATATAGTTAGGCTTGTACTTTTAAAAGCATATAAACTCTACTTTATATTTTATACAATTATCGCTACTATATTTATTAAATTAAGTAATTAGTTTAAATTTTAAAATCAAAACGTGATTAATTCAAATCAAACAAATTAAACATAAAAATTTTTTTAAAAAAATATTGACCGTCCTTAGCACAAATAGCAAAGGACTTGATGGTTGATACTTGATGTCCCAATTTCGAAACTTAGTTGCTTCACATTTTTGCTACCTTTCTCTCTCTCAAAAAAAAAAAAAAAAAAAAAAAAAAAAAAAAAATATCGACCGACCGTTCTTAGTGAAAGTGACGAAGTATTTGATAACCACTTGATAAATAAAGCGGATAGCATGATACCTTTCTTTCTAAAAAAAATAAAAATAAATTATCAAATTAAAATAATTTATAGTTAAAATAAATTTAGTAAATTTTTTTGGAAAATTTTTCTACTTCAGGTGTCAGTAGCACCAATCTATCTTTCTGTGCAGAATATTTATTACAGAGAATGTTAATAAGAAAAAAATAGTGAAATAATTTTTTTTTTTAAAAAAAAAAGACAAGTAGGCAAGGCTTAAAAAGGGGTTCAGTTCCCATCATCCATATATGTCCCCCTCACTACCTATCAGTTTCTAGGGTTTCAGCAAAGTTCCAATTCCCTAGGAGACAATTTATTAACATGTGACATGATCCACTAAGCTGTTGGAGTTTTCTAAGCACTGGATCCTCAATTCAACAATGGGTCACCAAATGAGGGTAGTTTAGGATACATCTTTCTCTCCCTTATCTATTTCACTGGCTCTTTTCTTTCCCATTTACATGTTGGGGGACCAATACTCACTAGTGAAGTAGTATTGTTGTAGCCCTATTCTTGGAATAATAATAATTGAGAATTTACCTGATTGGCCTAGATTAGTGTTGAGCTGACTCATTAGCAAATTGATTAGTTGTATACCAAATTCAAATCCCTGAGTAGAATATCTTAAAGTATGTGCTAATATAGAAGCCTATAAGGTCTCATCCATCACTCCTACTAAAGAGAGTATCAAAGCTCCTTAGGGACAACCATGTCCCACTTTTACTTCTATTTTCAACTAAAATAGTCTACAGCGGAATAGTTAGCAAGAAAAGTTAATCAAACAAAATTTTAAGAAAAGTACAAAATTCTACAACAGAAGCGAGAACAAGCTAAACCAAGCTTTACCATATTTTTTAAGGTTTTTTTCACGGATCCGAGCGCAGATCGAGAGAGAAAGCTATCGGAGACGCTTATAGCTCAAGCGGCTTTGCTCTCCTGTTTTCAAGGATGCTGTATGCTAGTCAAACTAAGCAAATTCATAAAATTTAGGGCATGAAAACAGTGCATGTAATCATGGCTAATAAGTATCTTCATTAATATAACCTCATCATCGAAATGAGCAAATGGAGATTTATATATCCATGGAGGTCCCAGGGACAAGTGGTGGGTTAGTTGCAATGACCACCCATAATAATCCATTATTTTCAGTAGATACATAAGTGCCAAAACAAAACAAAACCAAACCAAGCTTACTCCAGGCTCCGAGCATGATGAATAGGTTTAATTATGGGTCTAAAGTGTGATTTACTTATATGGCAATCATATTACCTATATGTCTAAAAGGTCATATGACCAAAGAGTAAAGAGGCCCTTGGAGCTTAAACTGAGTATATCTGAAATCAGATGAACATCTTACACTCTATCCATTCTGGGATGAAATAAATGTTATTGATCACTTCAAAGTCATTAATAAAAAAAATCTTCATCTCTAAATGGATGAAATGTACATCGTACATCCGATCAGAATAATCATGCAATAGAAAATGCTTGCTACACCCTAAAACCCCATATTAGAGTACAAAGACCCTTTTGCTAGTAGAGGACTCAAATTTAAATTTTAGCAATTACATTTCCTACTTTATCAATAGTTCAATTGGCCTCGCTTTAAATGAACTTACTAATTACATATTAATTTCGTCAAAATAAAAAAAAAAACTATTTCCCTATTCAATTTTAATAATTACCCATGACGATGGATGAATAAGTTGAGTAGAACTTTAATTTTTATTGCTTTCTTTACATGTTAGAGTACAAAAGATAATTTTTTTTTGTGCTTTGAAGATTTATAAAATTATACACAGTACATGCAACCAAACCAAGTGCGTAATTATTAACTTTAATTGAATGGAGGGGCCTATTAAACTATTTTGACAAAGTTTAAGGAGTGTAGTAGTTGCCAAAATTGAAAGTCCAAGCGTCTGTGCACGAAAGAGCTAAAGTTTAGGGGGGTCTTTGTACACTTTTTCCATTAGGAAATGTTGGAGAAATGATAAGACATGAATAAGATTATCTCGCTAAGCATTATCCATTCTGCTGAAATTGGCGGTACTAATAGAACAAAGCCTTGTCACTACCTTTTCAGTGTACTGTGTATCTCTAGCATGATAACTAATTAATGAACATTGGGTGCCCCCTAAGATACTATGGTGCAGGTCCACAAGTAACAGGTTTCGATTCCTCTCAATTGAGAACCAAATAAGCTAATAAAGGTGACACAAATGATACCAGTTATCTTTTAGTCTCTATTTTCTGAGATGCTATGTTCACTCCTGTCCTGTGTTCAGAGTCAACTTCAAATTCTGAATTTCGAATTACATCTATAAATTTAAAACTTAGACCTGTGGTTCAAACCATTCTCTACAAAGTCTAAGAGATCCTAGTAAGAATTTTGAGACCTTCAGTCGAGACACTGTTGATTTCTAGGACATTCTGCAGCACTTCTCTGGAAGAGACAATAGTAAAAACTCTAGAACAAGGTGGATTAACAGGACTTACATGAGCGATGCCGTCAGAAAATGCTCTTTGGATCTTCTAATGGCTTATTAAAGTTATTTACGGCTCAATCTGATGTCTGCTTAGATTTATCTATGCAGTTTTTCTTGCTAGCTATATACCTTAACATACAAGAGTTAAACGATAGGCATAAATTATAACTATTAATTTAAAAAGAAAAGAATGTGAAGAAGGTAACCCTGCTACAGATGTGAGAGATGACCAGATGGAGCCTTCTTACTCTCGCGAGAACCATCTCTTTTCCTTTTTCATGGTTTTGAGCTTCATTACTAGTTCTTCACGCTGCGCCTCTACCTCAGCGTATTGGAGGCTCATGTGGAGGTAGCGCTCCTTCATATCTTTTAACTCCGCCTCTAATGACGCTGCCTTAGCAGCACTGCCTAGTTTAATAGCATTCTCGCTCATGACCTTTTTGAGAATTTCAGCATTATCCGATCGCTTCCCAGGGAGAAAACTGCAGATAATGCAAAGCTTGTTCAGAAAATAGAGTCAAAATTAATACAACCTGTTTAGGACCAAATAATCCATGCTCGAGCTATAGTATACGACAGCAATCTGTAACATGAATGCTTACATGAATAATGAGTCCCAGATTTTAGAAATTTCCATTTGCCAAAGAACAAAACGAGTAGACTTTCTTAAATGGCGATTAAGTTACCAATCTAATATGACTCATCGAATTGGCAGATATAGCACATGTCAAGTTCTGTAACAGATTAATGAAATTGTCAACCTACGAATACCTAAAAGAGAGACATTCAGAATGTCGCTACCGGCGATATTTCTGCTAATCTATTTCACAATGATATATCCAGTTTATAGCTGTCAAGAAATTAATTTTAAGTATACACAAAAATAATTCTAGAAATGGACCTTAATTACGTATCTCAAGATGTCGTAACAAAACAAGTCTAAAAGCTTTTAACAAAACAATTTTTATTTATCTCACACATTAATAGTAGGAAATGATCACATACACAGATCAGTTTACCTTTCAAGTTGAAATTTATACATGTTGCTAGCCTCCCGAGCCTCAGCAAGTTCAGCTTCAAGCAATTGGATCTTCGAATGAAGATCGGCTTCGCTTTTGACTAGTGAGCCATCAGTGTGATTGGGGGTCGTATTTTCACCCTGCAAAAACAGCTAACCAACCTTAGAAAAGTCAAAATGAATCTCAGGACTTCATTATTTTTCGCCAAAACAACAATAAAATCTCTTTTTCACAGCAGAAAGTCCCCCATTGAGACAAACCTCAATTATGATTTTATGAGGATAATGCATGCAGTATATATTCAAGAGGATGTCATGGAAAACTTTGATCAATAGTATCATAATAATATCACATTCATATATATAAATCTTGTTGGTTGACATCAAACTGCTGTTCATCCTTTAGAAAGTTTAGTACTTAAAAAATTCCTCATCTCAAGCATATCAAAAATATCACTTGGAAATATCAAAAATATAGATTTAATATAAATTGGGAGCTCTATATGGCTTACCTCACTTGTGACTTTTTCATCCCAGTCTTGCTCTTTCTTTAGCATCACTTCCTTCTCCATGAGTTGAGCTTTCCTCATGAATTCATTTTTCTCCTGCTCAAGAGATTGTATCTTCCTCTGGTACTCACTATTTGCTCTCTTCATCCTGCTAAGCTCATTCTTTAACTCTGTTTCATGAGCACATGAAGCTTCCTTGGCAGAAAGATCACTCTCCAGCCTTAGGAGCTTTGCTTCTAGGGCAATTTTGCTACGCCTGTTATCTTCTCCATTGTCCAAAGCCTTCTGCATACTTGAGACTTTATCCATCAAAACAACTCTTTCCGTCCTCAATTCTTCACACTCTTCAGATGCCGACTGTAATAACTCATCTAGTTTCTCTTTATCAAACTTTGCCTCATCGAGAGAACTTTTAAGTGCCATGATGTCATCCTGAAGATGAGCTGATTTTTGTAGCTGAGCCTTTAATTCAGAAATTTGTTCCATTATTTGCTGTTTTTCATAATCAGTGGTTTTAAGTTTTATTTCTAGTTCATTTGACGTCTTTCTGAATTTCTCTTCACTAGACTTTACATCCTCCATTAACCTCTGCATATGCTCAATGTCAGTCATCAACATTTCCTCACTTTGTTTGGAAGCATTAAGCAAATCAACCAACCCTTGAATCTTGTTCTTAGATTCTTGACGGAGTGTTTGTAGTTCAGTTTCATAAAGCTTCATCTGGGTATTGGCATCTAGAAGATTAGATTCAAGTTTAGCCTTATCTGAGCGCAGGCTAGAGACCTCATGTATGGTATCCAATGCAATTCTTTCTCTCTCATCATGAGTAGAGGAAACCTGTGTGGAGAGATTCGCAATCTCTCTTTCAAGATTCTCAACTTCAACTATCTTTTCCTTTTCTATCTTGTTTAACATGAGATGTGCACGGGTTATCTTCTCTTCATGTTCCTTGTGCTCTTGGAATATACTTTCTAGCTCTGAAAGCAAAGATTTCTCCTTGGAAGAGATATCCTTTTGCATTGAAGAAAGCTTTACCTCTAAAAGCTCGACCTTTCTACAAAAATCAGTATTCTTCTTTTGTGATTCCTCCAATTCCTGCTCTACATGTGTAACATGGTCATGCAGCACCAATTTCTGCTTTCGTAAATCAGCTGTTAATGTTTGAAGAGAACTAAACTCTTCAATGAGACTCTCCACGGTAGCTTGTAATTTCGAATTGGATCTTCTGAGAAGCTCAGATTCCTCTTGTGCCTCTATCAATCGTTTTTGAGATTCTTGCAGCTTTTCTTTTAGTTCCAGCTTTTGTGTCTCCATTTCTGCTTGCCGTCTTCGTACTTTATCCTTAAGATCCAGAATAAGATTTCTAGAGTCTTCTAATTCCAATCTATTAGACTCCCTTTCATCAGTCAGATATGCTAGCTGAGCTTCTAACCCAGATATACGCTCAGATAATTGTACATTCTCTTGCTCCAACTCAGAAATATGCAACTCCAAATCAATTTTGCAGATCTCTAGTTCCACGGACTTCCTTTCAAGCATCTTATTAGTAGCGACATGAGTATCTACTGTGTTGGTTAGCACTGTAAGATCATGCCGTACGTCATCCAAACATTTTGACGTAATACTACTCTCTTTACGTGCAATTTTTAAACTTTCCTCTAATTGGCCTTTCTCCTTTTTAATATTATAAACGAGGCCTTCTAATTCACTTTTGGATTGTACCAGAGTACTAATCTCATTTTCTCTTAACAAAAGGCTGGCTTTCAACCTGTCTATCTCAGATTTGCTTTCTTCCAATTCCCCACAAATGTCTATGCTTCTGGATTTTGGTTCTGTCTTCAAGTTTCCAGGAGAGTTTTCCCGTAATATAGCATTCAACTTAAAAAGATCTTTTGCCATAGCCTCTGCTTGCTTTCTTTGACTGTCAATATCTGTACTTACTGGCGCAATAAAATCACTATTACTTTCACTTTCAGCATATGTGTCGGAGTCACAATTATAACACAGGTTCCTTGCAAGAGTTAGAGAAACATGAAGTTCTTTATTCATTTCAGATAGTATACTTGCCAATTCTGAAGTGCTCCAAGATTTGACTTCTGTGTCATCACTTGCAAACTCCATTCGTCTTAAGCTTTCAAGCTCCTGCCGTAGCTCAGATAATTCTAAACTTCTTTCTTCTACTTCCGCTTCGCTTTTTTGGAGTTTTTTTTCAAGATCAACAGTTTTGTCCCTAAAATTTTGCAGCTCAAGCTCAAGATCAGCACACTTCATCTCCAGATTATTGATAGCTGTAGGCCCTATTAAACCTCCATGCAACATCTCCTTCTTTCTAACCTCCTCCTCAAGTTGATGTATTTGTGATGTAAGTACAGCAATTTCTGTCTCAGCGCTCTCAGAAACACAAAATTCCTCACTCTCTTTTGTTACCTTATTCAACTCTTTCATCTTATATAGGAGGTCTAGATTCTCATCAGTAAGCTCAGCACAATCGTTCTCAAGCTCTTGTATTTTAGCCTTTAGGACTTCGTTTTCTTTTTCAAGGTCAGCATGGCTTCTGTTGGAAACTGTATGAGATGGGCCCTTCTCGACCTCATCAAGATGACTACCATGAGAAAGCCGAGAGATCTCCAACTTCTGCTTCTCTATCGCCTCTTCCAACTCCTCAAGAATAGAGACGAATTCTATATTTGATTCTTGGGTTTTCTTTAGCTG
Source organism: Tillandsia fasciculata (assembly GCA_029168755.2). Taxonomy (NCBI): domain Eukaryota; kingdom Viridiplantae; phylum Streptophyta; class Magnoliopsida; order Poales; family Bromeliaceae; genus Tillandsia; species Tillandsia fasciculata. Next base: position 2,389,952 of record CM054934.1, on the reverse strand, counting down.
GAGTGTTAAGTTAGCATTCGACTCTTTCAGGAACTTCACCTCATCTTCCAGTTCCTTGTGTACATTGATCATGTCTTCAATTTTGGGAGTTTCAATGTTAGTTTCTCTTAACGATAATTCTGCCAATGATGATTTTAATTGTTCGATTTCTTTCTTGAATGTATTGCTTTCAGCCCGTGTAGTTGAGAGTTCCATTTCCAGCTCAGCCTGAATCTTAGATTTCTCAGAACTTTCTTTCTTTAACATCTCGAGGTCAACCTTTAACTTTCGAGAATGTCTCTCCCACATTTTTGCCTCATCGCGAAGTTCTTCAATCGTCTCTTCAGCAGCTTCAAGAAGATCTTTAGATGAATCAGAGGGCCGCAAGGATAAGTGAGAAAGGCCATTTGCGAATGATTGCATGGACTCGTGGGGAGTAGAAGAGCCTGAGGCCTTAGAACTGAAGGATGAATTATTTGATCTAGAGAGATTATCACCACGAAGTGCATTATTTGTTGCACTAACATTGGATCCGGCAGAATCTTGTCTGCCCATGTACACTCCTCCGCCATTTAAGTTGTTTCTGGGTGAGAACATTGTTTTATCTAAGGAGCTGTCTCCTGAGTCAGAACTGCGGTGTGACCCTGATGCTGAGAAACTTGTGTTCTGGAAGAAAACAAACAACAGGGAGACCAAACATGTCAAAAGTTATTAATCAGAATAACTACAAATTTATAACGAAGATGAATTATTAACCAGATTAACTTTTTCTTCTATTTTTTTTTTTTTTTTTTTCTGAGAAATGCATCCAACATTAACAGTTTGGCACATGAATCCGCTTTCTTTAATGAATAGAAAAAAATCTTATTACTTTCTACTCAATAAGATTTTTTTCTTCTCTATTCAAAATAAATATATAAATAAATAAATAAATCTTATTACTGTGTTTGCACATAGACATACACAAAGCATTGATGAATATGACTAATAGTTATAGTAAATGTTGAGCCACAATGTAGAGAAAAGTGGTGTAGTAAAGGTAGAAAAAGCAAATAAGCTATTATAGCACATAAAACCTTAGGATTAGAATGAAGATACTTCATAGTCAGGTGAGGGGTAAATCCTAAGAGGATCATTTGAGATGGTATGAACATTACAACATAGATGAGAATGCACAGATATAAAAGAATGGGGTAATACAAGTAAATAAGTGAAAGAACTTAATTAAGTGACAAATTTTCATGGATAAAGGCATTATGACGTGTCTTCGCGAAACAATGAGAAAAATAATTTGAAAGTCATCATATTTTGTTTTGAGTAAGAGCTTCGAACCCTCGTTCCGGGATCGTCTGGATATGTAGCGCCCAAATGATTACTAGATGACGATCCATCTGACTTGCTGTCAATATCTTCATTATTAGTCTTCGATTCTTGGAGGCGGGAAGATGTTTCCTTCCATGATCTTCCATCCCTGTATTAAAATCATAAGAACTACTGATTGCATATGGTGAGAAGAATCTCAGTCAAAAGATAACATGAAGTACACAGAATAAATTACCTGAATTTAGATTTTGGGGATACACATTGAATCTTGAGCTGCATATAACAATCAAACAAATTTATCATCGCAACATACTCGGTGAAAAAAAAAGAGCAGATTTAAATATGCAAAATATAGTGTCCACATAATAAAATTAATAGGGAACATGTATGCATTGATGATGGAATCATCGTACACATCTAAACTGCCACACTTTATACACACCTACTGAGAGAAAGCACTTCATTAACTTTACACGTCTACTCTGCCGCATTTTATACACCTCATCTTACTATTCAAAAACTAAAATGAAGAAAATAGCAGTCTTACCGATTGCACATAAGAGATTGGTCCAATTGTGAGGCATTTTTTATCCTCGCAACGGACACAGTTTCAAGTCCATCAACACAAACATAAGAATCATGATAAGATTAAATGCTGCTTTCATATGGGATGTAATGATGTACAACCCGCTAGCATGGTTTTGAGACAAAGATGGTAGGAATTAAATTCTAGGTTGAGGTTCGATTATTCTTATGAAAGCCACCTTAAGACGTTAATAAACCTTCTTACAGAAAAGAAAAAGAAATAATTTAATCAGATCTTATTTCAGTAACAAGAGCAAATGTTAAATTTTAACAGACTTTATGACAAGTAAAAAGTCAAGATAGCCTTGGTACAAAATAAGTAACTCAATGAAAAGACACGAAAAACAAAATAAGGGATAATATTTTAAGAAATAGACTGACCTGTAAAACAGTGTCATAATTGCACTTCTTCAACGGCAAAGATAAAGGACTAGGATCTATTGAACTTACATAATCAGATAGATTTACTACGGATTCTCCAAGAATACCAGTTCTAGCTGATCCCTGCAATAAGCAGACAGAACAGCAACAACCTTAACACCAGCAAATGGGAATTGGCGAGAGACTTCTTGACATGCAAATAAAAAAAAAGACCCCGAGTACAATACTATGATGGTTCAAAAAAAAATTAGGCCAAAGATAATACAAATTACGCGTCAGACCATGGAAACAACAATCTTGAATTGGCACTCTTCTATCTCTTTTGAAACAGCATCTTGATAAACCAATATCGATTCTGATATAGAGTCAGCCCATAGGCAAGTTCCATTGCGCGTGCTTGCTTTACTAGACTTAGCAATCGCTTTTCCGGTTTCTACCGAGACAATGGAAAGAAATAGCTTGTCCCATCCATTAGGAACCTGCAGATAACAAAACAGCAAGAAGTTCAAAGAAAGTTAAAAGGATTAATGAGGACATCAAATGAAAAGGTTAAGGGTGTGTTTGGTTGGCCGTAAAATGTACTGAAAATTACTTTTCGGCTTAAAAAATTATTTTCCGTCTGTTTATTTAGCCGTAAAAAAAAAATTCGGAAACCTATTTTTATGGATTTGAGCAAAATGGATTGTTTTCATTTTTTTGCTGATTTTCGGTAGAAAACGAAAACTCAAGCTAAGTAAAACTTTATTTATTTATTTTTTTCCGTCGAACCAAACAATAAAACTTTTTTCGCATCGAAATTTTTTTTCACGTAAAACTACTTTTCACGGTTTTACCGACAACCAAACAACCCCTAAACGAAAAATGATTTCACCGAGCAAAGGTGATGATAGATTGTAGGAAAAGATCAATTCTTCCCATCTAGTAGTGGGTTAATAAGATCATAAGAATAATAAATTCAAGATGAACATTAAAAATTAAGACGCAGAATCAATGTTGCAGTCTCAAAACTCATCAAAATTCATCATCAAGAGCTTATCAAATATGTAATGTGGCGACATACAATTACCAAATTATCATAATCTAATCAACGCAAAACGTACTATTCTCAAACCCTAGGATTGGAACATAAGGGGTTCAAATAGCAGCAACGAGAACGCAATTTTCCAAGCTAAAAACAATGCGTGATTGAGTTAACGGCAAATGGCGACACTTTAACGAAGATGCCCCCACCAAAAAAGGTAAATTCCCACATGAATCAAACAATTCAAACAAATTCCAAATATCCAAATCCAAATCGACCGCTACCCATTGTAAGATAAAAAGGCTAATGATCTAAACTACCTGAAGAACACGGAAATTGGAAAATTTGAACTCGAATCTCTCCCCCAATCGATCCGATTTGTGCCTGTGTAACTTGAACATCTCTCTCTTTCTCGTTCCCCTCTCCTCACTCGCTCAAACGCGAATAAATTAACACGCCATTGGAACCTCGAACAAGAAAAATGGCGAATCTTTGAAGTGGGAGCGATCGCCTTTCTCTTTCTCTCACATCTCTTCGCAAAAAGAGAGAGAGAGAAAAGAGGGGACGGGGTTTTTAATTCATTAATTAATAGATTAATTATTATGTCTTTTTAGGAGATTTCTTAGCTTGTTTTTGGCGTTATATTTTTGTCACGAGCGATAAAGATCGATTAACATGTAATAATTAAAAAAAATAAAAAAAATATATATAGAAAATAATAATAAAAAAATTCCTATTTTTAGCACAGTTGTCAACTTTGTATTGCTCGCAGTTTCACGTGGGGTTAGCCGTTTATGCAAAAATCCTTTACTAATAAAAAAACCAGTTAATTTCATACCGTTTTTATAAATATATTTCTATAAATTTTAATTTTTTATATTTATTTTTTAAAAAATATATAATAAAAATATATATATAAATAATTTATTTTTTTAAAAAAAATAAATATAAAAATTTAAATTTTATTACAAAGAATTATATAAATTAACACTAAATATAAAAATTATGCTTTGTATAATTTTTTTAGGTAACAAAAAAAAAAATTAATTTTACATGCACGTAAAAAGACATGGTGTTTTTAAAAAGAAAATAAAAATTGATTGGAGAACAGCTGTAAAATAATAGAGTTAAAAAAAAACAAAAACAAAAGAAAAAGAAAAACTGTGATTGTAACGGCTAATAGGTGGAATTGGAGAGCAGGTGCAGGAAATTAGTTGTTGATTTGACTTTGATCAGATTATTTAAAAGTAAATGCGAACCAAAAATTTAATTCTGCAGAAACAATTTCTGCAACAATAAGTTTCAGTTCCGTCCATCATGCTTTGCGATTCGTACTTATTTATGTTATAAAAGATATATTAAAATTCGATTGTGATTGATATCTAATTAATTTTTTAATAAAATAATATAAAAAATTTATCGATAACGTAAATAATTTAAAATTTTTAAATTATCCGAAAGCGTGCGTAGCACTGTCCTAAGATGTATTCCCGTTTTTACGTGCAGAATTAATCGAGAACATCATCCCAATATACGATCGGAATTTCTTCTCCTGCGAGCACGATCGTGGCGGAGGTTGATGGAAATTCTTTCATACGATCGTGGCGGAGGTTGATGAAAATTTTTTCGAACACCCAATTGAGAAAGAGATGAAAAAGATGAAAATAAAATGGTTAAATGGTTATATATATATATATATATATATATATATATATATATATATACACGAATGTTGGGAATCGAACGTTGAGCAACGATCGACCCACGAACGGAAACTCACGTTCCGCCCGTTGAATTTCCTTTCGCGCTAAGTTAAATAAATAAATAAATAAATAATAATAATAATAATAATAATAATAATAATAATAATAAAATTTAATAAATAATAAAAATTTTAAATTTTACCCTAACAATTTATACGACGAATGTGTGTAATATAATCCTCCTCGTATGGATTTAAGATCGATTATTATGATATTATGTTGTATAAAAGATTGATTAAATAGGAAATAATTTTGTATTAATCTATGTATAACTCAGTATGTACAATAATGTTGGAGTTTTGCGTGTTCGTTTTGTACGATAAATTAAATGCATGATTGGTACGTGTGCTTATACACTCTTACCTAACCACTTGGTTTGCTTTAGGCTAAGGACACATTAATAAATTAGAGATTAAAGGATCAACCTAAGTTGCTGGTAAACTCGCTATTTATTAAATGTGATTTAATACTTGATCCACTATTATGCCACGGAGTAATTAGTTTATTTAAGAAGCAATAAGCGATTAATATTTTAGTGTGTTTCTCGAATGAGCTGTAAATATTTGATAACTGAAAATTATAAATGTAAATGAAGTGTCGGTGTTACGGATAAGAATCAATAAAAAAAATATGTAATTGTAAAAATAAGGGTGGCGTATTAAGGACATGTTTGGATACATAGTAAAATAATTTTATGAAATTTAAATATTATGATTTTACTCTAAATTAAGTTCGGTATTCTGTAACTCTAAAAAAATTCTACGATTTATTTTAAAGACGGTTTGGATATATACATATTATATAATTTAACAAATTCTCTAGTATTTTTAAAAAATTAATTATTATGGAGTAAAAATTAAAAAAATTGGCGGTTAAATGAATTTAGATTTAACAACTAAAATATTAAAAATATTTTAAATATAATTATGATATTAAAAATTATGATATTAAAGTATGATATTAAAATAATGATTTGTAATTCAAAAAATAACGTGAATCCTCTCCTGTCAATGGCAACACAAGGGGTGGTGTGAAAGGAAAATTTTGTCCGTAGATGTGCAGAAAAAACTATGCTGCAGTGAGTGATGTGGAAAGGGAAAGGTAGGGCAATGATAGGGTTGGGGTGTTGGGGCAAAAAAATATAGTTGGTGGGATTGGGGTGTTCGGGTGTGCAGAAAAAAACACAGTTGGACGATTATGGAGAGGGAAGAGGTGGGTGGGTGTAGAGAAGAGGTCGGTGGATGTAGAAAAGGAAAAGTAGTGTGAGATGGGAGAAAGATGAGTGAAAGAAAAATGAGAGTCGATTGCGCCCGAAAAATAGAGTTTAGATTTTTCAAAAAAATATTAGATTTTATTTTTATCCTACTTTTTAGAGTATATTGTAACTATACGCTAATTTATTTGTACGTTTTTAAACCCTTTAAACGTTTCATAGAATTTTTTTCCTACACTCGTAGCATAGTTAAACTATGCTCCAAAATATAAAGTATCCAAACGAACCCTAAACCTCATAGTATCACCAAGTCTTCATCCAAAGAAAATTTTCAAGTACCAATAACTTCACAGATTTAAAAGTATAGAAATTTAATTCTTATATATAGAAGTAGGCTGCTATTCTATTAATAGCGCTAAGTTATTTGTGCTATTAGGTTTTTAATTTTTAGATGAAAGAATGCGCAGTTAGAAGGATAGTGGGTCTCTAAAATTTAGTGGGTGATTGAAAAAATAGTATGATCTAAAAGATAAAAATAAGGAGTAGATATAATTGAGCTTCTGGTAAAAGTACTAAGTCATTTGCGCTTATAAATTTTTAGCTATTGGATGAACGAATGTATGGTTAGTGGTCCCCTAGAATTTAATGGGTGATTTGTAGAATATTATAATCTAAGAAATAGAATTAGCCAAAAGGTTAAATCTAACTGTGAAAAACTTACAAGCACCAAGTTCTTGGTGCTTTACAAGCACCATAGCTAGACTCTTTCTCTCTTTATATATATATATATATATATATATATATATATATATATATATATATATATATAAAGTGCAACTGGTATGTTTTTATAAGCACAGAGCTCTCTGTGTTTATAAGTCGTTTTCGATGTTGAATTTTTTTGAATCGATGATCGACTCAATTAAATTTGATCTACAGTATTTGAATATATATATATATATATATATATATATATATATATATATATGTCAGTGACAAAATTATATGTAGACTGAGGGGGCCATGACCCCCTCAACTTTTAAAATATTCACTTTAGATCCTTATATTGTTATTGACTTAAAAATAAATAGTTATAGCTAAAATAAATATTACAATAATGACCTATATAAAAAAAAAAAATTATTCTTTATTACTAGAAATTTTTTAAAAAAAAAATTAAATGCACATGATACACCATGCATTATACTTTATGACATTCATAATGCTTGCATATTAAATATATAAGAAGTTATAAATTTAAGTATATATTATTTAAGTATCTAATAGTCCTAAAAAAAATATTATAGACTATAAAATATAGATGTCTAATAATTATAATTATTGATATACATGTATTTTGAATGGCATCGTGTATACTTAACAAATTCAATTTTAATTTTAAGTTTTTATAATTGTATAACTTTTGGTTCCTCTAGAACTTAAATTCTGGCTTCGTCCATATATATATATATATATATATATATATATATATATATATATATATATAGTCCGGCTAGAATACTATCGATAGCACAAAGCAATTGGTGCTATCAAGATTTCTGCCGTTGGATGAAAAGATATGCGGTTGGAATTATAGTGGTCTCCTAAGATTTTTGCTATTCAACCAACCACCTAGTAAACCCTAGGGGCCCACTATCATCTTAGCCACATATTTTTTAATCCAAAGGCTAAAAACTTGATAGCATCAATGACTTGGTACTATCATAGTATTCTAGCCTAATTATATATATATATATATATATATATATATATATATATATATATATATATATATATAGTCCGACTGAAATATTATCGATAGTACAAGATAATTGGTGCTGCCAATTTTTTTTTTACCGTTCGATCTACCTCTGTCTTCCTAATAGCATAAAATCTTAAAGATTTTTTAAAATTTGTCTCCCTAATAGCAAGCAAATTGCATGGCCAACTGTTTTGTTCTGTAATACCTACTAAATATAATTTATTTTTGAGAGAAACTAAATATAATTTGTTAGTGCAATAATTTGTCCATTTGGCCCATCTTGATCCTACAAAATCTGGCTAGCTACTAGGTCCCCAACGGGCAACAGCAAGACATTTCTTATGGTACTGCATTGAAAAAGATTGCATCAACAGTTAAACATTGATTTGTTTAACAAATTTTTGTTGTTAGTAAATTTTCCCAAAAATAACCAAGTAAAAAAAAAAAGGTAAATTACACTTTTGATCCTCAAACTATAATATGCCTAGCACTTTAGTACTCATGCAATTTCTAGATTTATGGCTCGAATTCTGTAAATTATTGCAATTATCTCCCACAACTCAATTTAGTTACCTAAAATATTAACAAATTATTAATATATAAGTGATGTTGAAATACTTAAGATGCTACATTATTTCTGTATTAATAATTTATTAATATTTAGTATAGCAGCAGTTCAAAATTTGAGAATCAAAATGTAATTATCATAATAAGTTTTTGTATATTCGAAAATACAAAAAATCTCCTTTTGCATGCTCTCTTAATTGTGGTTGGTGTTTACGCAAAATCGGAAACATATTCTTCGGTTGAATGTCACCTTCAAATAATATTAATGTCACTAATGCAAAAATAAGATAAAATAAAAAATGAAAATAATAAAGAGAATGATATGCCATAAATAGGTAGGGTTGGTTGAAACAGATCATAGTAGATGAAGGATGATGATGATAGCTAAACTGCCTAAATGTGATATATATGCCCATGAATAGAATTTTAAAATCTTTTAATAAAACCAAATCCATATGCTAATTAATATATTCTCCAGGGACCTATTACTAATTTATTTACTTTAGTTTTTTTATGGTAATGGAGAACCAATAAGATACAAAACCATTTAAAAAATATGGGCCTTGGCCCAATATAGGCCTAGCCCTTCAATTCATGGGCTTATTTTTAGGCCCATGAGAAGAACTACTCTTAAGGTCACTTAAAAATATCATTTTTGGTGTACTCTGATGTGACAGTGATGTGCGCAGTGAATTTGAAATAATCGATGTTTGAATACGTTCGTTCGTTCGTTCTGATCCAAACCAATTTTTAAAGTCGCATCTGAGGGATGATGTTGAGTTCGTGTCACTTTCAAGGATGAACAAGCCCTACAATTAATCTGCTACGACTTTACGATCGACGATTGATCAATTGTGTTCTGATCAGTATCATTTACGCTCTATAGCATCTGGAATTTATGTACCGTAATCAAGCATGTGAAGTTGTGAGTGAATAAAACAATTAATCATATTGTCACGCTATAGAGACAAGAGATTGCATGTACTATTCTTTTCGCTGGGGAAAATTCATTGTCCAAAAGAACATATATTCTAGAAATGAACACTTCTTGCTGGATCTATATATATAAGGGCCTTATTTAATGTAAAACTGTGCAGTAAATTCTACAGTACGATCTACGTACTTTTGGTGAATTCATGGTGGACTTAAATTCTAATGCATGCTTTGTGGGCCAAGAGAGATCGATCTAAAAGTAAGTACGTAAGTTTGTGAGCGCTACTTATAACTGAGGAGCATGAATCTTAGCAAGATGTTAACTGCACCTAAAATCTCAAAAACTATGATCTTTCTTAATGACAATGAGATGCTCAGCGTTCCAGTTAGTAAATTAATTAACTTGTATATATATATATATATATATATATATCTAAGTTTCTCTTGTACTAGCTAGTTTTGTTAGAGCAGTTTTTTATTAGTGCACGGCTGCAGATCAATTATACAATGTGTATTAATTAATTAATTACTAGCTAGCTAAAATAAATTTTCGATCATCATGTTCGGTGCCCATAAAAGAGTAATGCTGCTTCAACAGATTCTCTTTACCTAGAACTCAGCATTTTAAGTTTTTTTTTTTTTACTCTATCGTACGTTTTCATAAATGAGTTACTTATTTAGTCATCTCACGCGAACCAAGATACTTTAAGGTCAACCCTAGTTCACACACACTCCACATTTCATGTTGTTAAAATTATTTATCTCTTTTTTTTAAAAAAATAAATGTTTCGAATCATGCATATTTTTTTTTTTTTTTTTAAAAAAAAGTAGAGAGAATTGTGTTGGGTATTTATTTATGGGTTAAAAATATGTCTAACTTCTTGTCCCGTGACAATAGATTCAGAAAACTAATATGTACGTTGAGTTGGATGAGCCTAATATGTTGAGTGAGACATGTGGCAATAGATTCAGAAAACTAATAAGTTGAGTTAGGTGAGTCTAATAAGTTGAGTAAGACTGCGTCCATAATAGACCTAACGGCAAGAGGCCTAACAATATACTTAACGTTCAGATAGATTGAGTCCGTTTGAGATTCGTGGACGCTCTGTCTGTACACTTTAAATGAATTAATTATGTATTTTTAACTACTCGAATTATTAAAATTAATAATTAGTGCCAACGATATGACTAATTGCTAGCTTATTGTATGGCTATTTGAGGTGTAGTTCATTAAGATTTTTTAAAAACTATTGTATGACATGCAATATTCCTTAGTTGGGGGTTGAATTAACAAGAAAGATGCTTTGGGTACGCAAGTTTTCTCTCTTTGTTACAAATATCGAATATAATTGAGAAAAATGAATACCTTTCAAAAACAGTACCGTATTAAAAAATTTGAAAAACATGATATTCTCTATAAATTTAATCTCGTAGTTATCGTTTTTCGAAAATAATTAAGCCATTCTTATAAGTTATTTTTGATATAGATATAATTTTTGAGATAAATAGGAATAAGATTAATATTGTATTTGGATAAAAATTAAATTATTCTTGGGAGTAAGAAAAATAGTATTTGAATAGTTAAATTTGAATAGGGAGAATAAGAGTCATTATAGTTTTAAAATAATAATATTTTATCTAATTAATTAAATTTAAAAAATTAGTTAAATAATTATTTAATATTATTAATTAATTTATCATGAATACTACTAGATAATGTTAATTAATAAATTAATAAAGCAATTAGTTAATTATTTAATAGCTAGATAATTAGTTAAGAAAATAATTAAATTAGTAAAATATTAATTAGTTAATCAATATAAATATTAATTATTACATATACACAATAAAAAATAATTGATTTTTTTAATTAACTAATTAATTATAAATAATAAATTAATTGCTCATATAGATAATTAATTAAATATTTAATCGAGTAATAAATCAATTGATTAATTATTTATCTAGTTAATTAGTAAATAAATTAATTTATAGTATATTAATTAAATATAATTTATTATTAAATTAGGATATATATATAAGAGAAAAAATATTTTTTTATTTTTTGTATTTGAAAACAAGGAAGAAAATAAGACTTTTATTCTTCTTATTCCCATCTTTATTTCACAACCAAAAAATGCCATAAAGAACAGTATTTTAATTTTTTATATTGTTATCTTTTACTTATTATGTTTAAGTTATATAAAATGGCTGTTGTACATTTTCTGAAAATTTAAAGTAATTAGAGAACAGTAATTTTTACTGTAGTTATTAATAAATTAACAATTCCAAAGTAGAGAATATGTGGCCACAAATTAAATGTGGAAATCTAGCCCTTTATTAAAGTACTATATATTTAATACAAGTTGCTATCAAGTTTATATGATAAAATATATGGGTGGACATTAAAATGTGAACTTACTAAATTACTTATTAATAATGTCTAATAACAAATTAAGCCTCCAAGGCAAAATCCCCCACTATATATAGATGTGACCAAACCTACCATTTCCGTGTAAATTTAGAACTCGATTGGGAAAAGATGAAATTTAATGAGAGCCTAATTACCAACTATGTAAAACTACATTGAACTACCACTTCAAGCTATTAATTGCTAATTTACTAAAAATTGGGTGCTCTTGTAGTTTCTATTGTCTTCTTTGTGCATTGCAATTCTATATATATATATATATATATATATATATATATATATATATATATATATATATATATATATATATATATATATATATATGTATTGGTGCAAAATAATAATCCATCAACTAAGTACACTATAAAAAAAATTTATTTTAAGAATGTTTTTTAAACGACACTTTAGATAAGTATTCTCAAGCGTCGCTATTGTGACGCCCCAACTTCCCAGGAGGTCACCCATCCTTGAACTGCTCTAGCTCTAGCACGCTTAATTCTTATAACCTCTTGAATATTGCTATCATCCAAAATGCTATAGCCGGGTTAAGAGATCTTAGTCCTATTATATTATTTATATATAGGACTAATCCAAATTCCGGGGGTGTCACATTCTTCCCCTCTTTAAGTCCTGACGTCCATGTCAGGCTCAAGCACACTCACAAGCACCAGGCGATGTGAGACTCGTCTCGCTAGCCTTAGCCGACCTAGTGGGGAGCTGCACTCTACCCACAACGGTCATTAGCCGGGGAGCCTCGCTCTACCCGCTATATAACCCTGGCTCAGCCGAGACTCATCTCACATTTCCGACTGGTGAATTGTTCTGATACCATCTATGACGCCCCGGCCAACTTCCCCATCTTAGAACTACTCTAGCTCTAGCACACTTAACTCTTATAACCTCTTGGATCTTGCTACAATCCAAAATGCTATAGCCGGGTTAAGAGATTTTAGTCCTAATATATCATTTATATATAGGACTAATCCAAATTTCGGGGGTGTCACAGCTATAATGTAGTGAATACTAATGCTTTAAAAAGTGTCTTCATATGAATTCTCTATTGTATCAAACTAATTTATTAAATGATGAATTTTACTATTATTTTTAATTTTTTGATATTTTAATGCGTTACGATTTCAAAAAATTATAATAATTTAAAGCGTTAGAATATATTTTACCGACGCTTGACATAATTAAGCAACAGTATATTAAATGATGAACTCTCTATTAATTGTATCAAACTAATTTATTAAATAATAAATTTTACTATTATATTTAATATTTTGACACTTTAAAGAATTAGAATTTTAAAAAAATTATAATATTTTAAAGTATTAGAATATATTTTACTAATAGTTGATATAAATATAGTATATACGTAACGACTTCTTATTTGTAAATGCTTTATTCGGTATTTTTAAATATAACTCTATATTATATTAAAATATTTTTAAGCATCGTTAAATAAAAAAAATGGTCTTAAAAACTAATTTTCTTGTAGTGTAATTAGTTGGTATATGATGCATACTATTAAAAACAGCCATCAAAATTAGCTAAAAAATAATTGCACTCTCATGTGATTTTGTTATATAAAATGTTTGAATGTATAGTCCCTTGGCAGTGGAATAATTTAGTAAATCATTTTATAAAGAATAGAACAGTACTCCTTTTAATGCAACATATTTATGCATAAAAAAATCTCAGGCAGAGTCAGTAGCTAGGACAAAATCTCAACAATGGATTAATTCTTTTTTTTTTTTTTTTTTTTTTTTTTGTGTGTGTGTGTGTGTGTGTGAACTTGTTTGAACAAAAAAAAGTACTTAATTGGGATGGATTAATTCTGTTGCAAAGTTAGTGGGTTCATTTAATTTTGATGTAGAGTAATAAGACTTTAAATTTAAAATCACAAACATTGACTATAAATTAAGTTATTAAATAAATGTGATAGCCGACATAGTCGGTAACGTGAGCTAGTTATTATTATTATGCGATAGCTGACATAGTCGGTAACGTGAGCTAGTTGTTATTATTATGCGATAGCTGATATAGTCGGTAGCTGACATATTATCCGACTTTTTTATTATTTAAAAAGTATAAAATTAATTAAAAATATAAAATAAATAAAATTTTTAATTTAAAATTTTAAATATCAATCATTAGTGTTTTTTTTTTTTTTTTTTTTTTTTTTTTTGGGGGTAATGCATGACATATACCTTGCATGTTATCTGGGATGCCTATCGTGTGTAGTTAGGAATTTGCTTGCAGGAAAGTACTTTTCTGTGGATTTAGGAAGCAGTTTTAGTCGGAGCTGGCCTAACTACCATGATGTTGGGTAACCGTACGTATTCGAACCTGTTCTAACTTACATCATAGGCTTCCCAGTGATTAAAAAAAAAAAAAAAAAAAAAAAAAAAAAAAAAAAAAAAAAAAAAAAAAAAGAGTTTACATCTAATAACGTTTTCTTTCAATATTTAGCTATATTTAAAAATATTTCAAAATAATTTATCATCTTATTTCAAAGTGCTTTATATATATCGACATTTTTTAAAACATCAATATTTACTATATTATAGAAACACTTGGAAATGCATTTTTGTGTATAATAAAATTTTTTTATAGTAATATATTAAACTGTATAATCAAAATTTTTAAATAATATATAAAATACATAATAAATATATATTATTAATTCTCTGTCGCTTTAGATTTTTAATTATTTTGAATATAATTAATATCTTAAACATATATATATATATATATATATATATATATATATAATATATATATATATATATATATATAGTTGTGCTGGAATGCTATTGATAGCACCGGCTCAACTTTACCACTCATTTTGTAGCTCTTGGATCGCATTGAGATTCGTGCAAATCCTTTAATTAAAAAGAAAACCTTTTTACTTTTTACTTTTTATTTTTACTTTTTCTTTTTTCTTTTTTTCATTAAAAGACCTGCACGAATCTCAATGCGATTCAAGGGCTACAAAATGGGTGGCAAAATTGGACTGGTGCTATCAATAGCATTCCAGCCCAACTCTCTCTCTCTCTCTATATATATATATATATATGACAATTAAAAAATTTAAAATTATATTATAAAAAGTTGATTTAATATTGAAGTTTGATTATAACGCAACATGTACAGGATCAAATCCCGTTGGTGGGTTCGCTCACCCAACTTCAAACTGTCGCATCCAAACACTACTTTCTCACTTGTCGACCGATCGATTCGACGAAAAGCTACACCCAAAAGCCCAAAATCAGAGAGCCAACGCTACAAAAAAACTGTTGGCCAATTTTAACCCTCTCCCGCCTCCTCTTTCACCTTCTATCCTATTTATAATTACTCGCCAACTTTTGCCGACTTTCATTTATTGGAGCCTACGATTTTCCTAGGCATGAAATGCCTAAAGAGATGGCCATTTTGAAAGTTAATTATTTGTAGAAAAAAAAAAAAAAAAAGAGTAGAGAATTTGATCACGGTATGGTCAATTAAATGCTGTGATTCGTTTTATATATAGTGTTGTTTGTATTAGAGCTCTTTTTGTATGAGTTATAATATATATATATATATTGGCTTTGTTGTGATGGAGCTTGCTTTTCTGGTGGCGGTTGCAATATGTTTGGCGGTGAGCTACGCGGTGTGGTTCCTGCGGCTGAGTGAGGGGCTGCGGGGGCCGCGCGTGTGGCCGCTGGTCGGGAGCTTGCCCGGGCTGATGCAGAACGCGGAAAGGATGCACGAGTGGATCGCCGGGAACCTGCGGGCGACTGGCGGGACGTACCAGACGTGCATCTGCGCCGTGCCGGGGCTGGCGCGCCGCGCGGGGCTGGTGACGGTGACGTGCGACCCCCGTAACGTGGAGCACGTGCTGAAGGCGCGGTTCGACAACTATCCGAAGGGCCCTGCGTGGCACGCCGTGTTCCGGGACTTGCTGGGCGACGGCATCTTCAACTCCGACGGCGAGAAGTGGCTGCTCCAGCGCAAGACGGCTGCGCTCGAGTTCACCACGCGCACGCTCCGGCACGCCATGTCGCGGTGGGTCTCGCGCTCCGTTCACCTCCGACTCCTCCCCATCTTGTCCGAAGCCGCCGACGCGCAGTCGCCGGTCGACCTCCAGGACCTGCTCTTGCGCCTCACCTTCGACAACATCTGCGGCCTCGCCTTCGGCAGGGACCCGGAGACGCTCGCCCCGCCGCTGCGGGAGAATGCGTTCGCGGCGGCGTTCGACCGCGCGACGGAGGCCACCCTCCGCCGCTTCATCTTCCCGGAATTCGTGTGGCGGTTCAAGAAGCTATTCCGGCTGGGGATGGAGTCGGCGCTCGCCGACAGCGTCGAGAACGTGGAAAGGTACCTCTCCGCCGTGATCAAGGTGCGCAGGCGCGAGCTCAAGTCCGGCGCCGACCACGACGACCTCCTCTCCCGCTTCATGAAGAAGGGTTCTTATTCTGACTCCTTCCTTCAGGAGGTACGTACGTAGTTAATCAAAAAATAATAATAGTTACTAACAATATTCAATCAAATATTATATTATATTATTATTTTAAATCAGGTGTCACTCAATTTTATTCTCGCTGGCCGTGACACGTCCTCCGTCGCGCTCAGCTGGTTCTTCTGGCTCGTCTCCACACACCCTGCAGTCGAGCGCCTCATCCTCGCGGAGCTCGCCTCCGTCCTCTCCGCCTCCCGCGGAAACGACCCCGCCGCATGGCTTGCGTCCCCGCTGGCCTTCGAGGAGGCCGACCGCCTCGTCTACCTCAAAGCCGCCCTATCCGAGACCCTCCGGCTGTACCCGTCCGTCCCCGAGGACTCCAAACACGTCGTGGCCGACGACGTCCTCCCCGACGGCACCTTCGTCCCAGCGGGCTCGTCGGTCACATACTCCATCTACTCCGCGGGCCGCATGAAGTCGGTGTGGGGCGACGACTGCCTCGAGTTCCGTCCGGAGCGGTGGCTCACGCCGGACGGCAAAAACAACGGCCCACGCGACTCGTTTAAGTTCGTCGCGTTCAACGCCGGCCCGCGTACTTGCCTCGGCAAGGACCTCGCCTACCTGCAAATGAAGGCCATCGCCGCCGCGGTTCTTCTGCGGTTCAGCCTGGCGGTGGCCCCCGGCCACCGCGTCGAGCAGAAGATGTCATTGACGCTTTTCATGAAGCACGGGCTCAGGATGAACGTGCGGAGTCGCGACCTCGGCTCTACTGTCGACGGCCTCCTAACGCCCCGGCCGGAGGTGGCAGAGGGGAATGCTGCTGCTGCTTAATTAGCTTCTCTCTCTCTATATATATATGCATGTTTTATGTGAAATTCAGTGAACTTAATTGGAGTGCTCGAGTTTGAAATAGATGTGGATATATAGATCGACATGAGTGGTATGGTCTACTATAATTTCCAATTAAAATATTATTATTAGTAGTTGAAATGAATATTCATGTGAGAGCAATACTACATGCATGTACACTCTAAAAAGGATGTATATATTATCCCCATCATTTAATGGTGAAGGGGTCACTTTACAATTTGTGAAGTAATCCTTACCACACTCCATTCATTAAATTGGATGGGATATGAAATATACACCCATAAGGAATGTACAACTAGCATTTTCCTTCATTTAAACTATACCAGCTTATTTTATTTTGAGTTGAGCTAATATACTATTAATGCCATATAAATACAGAATATTATCTACTTTTTTTTCGTCGTTATATTATAATTATTCCAACCTAATTATTAACTATCTCCACTAAATTCAAAATATTTAATGATAAAAAAATATATAACAAATATTATTATTATTATTATTATTATTATATGAATAGTATTCAAGCTCCACTCATTTACTTTTAATTATAAAATTTTTAAGATTATCACAAAATTATAAATATTTTTTTTATAACTAATTATTTCTGGAATAAGTATAAAGTACAGAACTAGTGTAAAAAATGTTTAGAATGATTTCAGAAATAAGAAATTTTGTATTTGGTATGAGAATGAAGAATAACAGGAATAAAGAGTTTTGATTATGGTAAATTATCTTTTTGTTCTCAAACTTTATTATGTAATAAGAAGGTAGTTGGGAAAAATGAGAACAGTAATTCTCACTTATTCTAGTTGTACTAGAACAAACTATACCAATTGATTTCTGATGCGTTTGAAAGAATAAGAGTGATATCTCTCCTATTTTCGGTTCTATACCGAATCCAAACAAACTCTAAGAATTAATTTGTGAAAGTTAAAAGAGACTTTACTTTTTAAATAAAAATTCCAAAATGGGTCAAATGGCAATATTGCAGTGAGTACACCAAAAAACTCTAATATTTAAATTTATTTTTTATATATTTAATAATATTTAAAAGCTTCTCAATATAGTTTAGCGTCGTATTTGAAATCGTCGATTAAAACATCACCAAATAAAAAATCACCACGTATATAATAAAATTTATGTCAAATATAGATAAAATATATTCTAACACTTAAAACATTCAAAAATTTAAAATAATAACAAAATTTATTATTTAATAAATTAATTTAATATAATAAAATATTTATATAATAATATTTTTTAAAGTCTCAATATTTATTATATCGTAAAAACACTTAAGAACGTTTTTTTTCAAACCATCGTTTAAAAAGTGTCCCCCTTTTGTGTGTGTGTGTGTGTGTGTGTGTGTGTGTGTGTGTGTGTAGTGGTAGTGTAGGGCACTACCTTTACATGAAAAATGGTATACAATTTAATCAAATTAATTTGCCTTCTTTATCTAAAATTATAAGAGCAAGAATTTTCTTCACTAACTTCTAGTCACAAAATTAAATTAATATATTATTCTTAGGCAGATGCAAATAATTTTTTGTAAAAAATATTTTTTTTGTTTTATGTGAAATTTATTTGAGTGAACTTTAGGTGTGAAGGTGAATAGAAAGAAAACATAATTATTTCATATGGAAGGTAGATTTGGAAAAAATAGCTGTCTTCGCCTGCAAAGTTGGAAAGTTTCCAATTAATATATGGGACTAACTTTGTCCAACAAAACCTTTCGCAAAGAGGAATGGATTGAGATCATAGATAAGATTCAAAAAAAAAATTAATGGTCAGCAAGCTAAACTAGTATCTAAAGTCCAATTTGGCTGGAAAATAAAGCAATAAAGATCCTTCCTAAATATTTTTTTTGGAGATAATTTATTTCGATCAAATTTTGTTATTCTTAATTATCTCAGAGTAATTTTGGATAAACTATTCCATCTATTTATGTAGAATAGTGCTATTTTAAAATTTAATTCTAAATTTTATTAATTTATAATTTGATTTAAAAATAAATTATATAGACATGATATCTTATATTACAATAAAATTTTTATATAAAATTATTAATTGTACTATATTAATACCTATTATTTATATTTAAATATTATAATAGATTATACATAAATATTAAAATAAATTATTTTTATTAAATTTGAGTTTAAGTAGAATTTGAAAAAAAAAATTTATAAAAAAATATTTTCATTAAATCATAATCTATAATAAATTATTTTTATCAAATTTTATAATTAAATTATTATTATTATTATTTTTACAATAAATTATTTTTATAGCAATTTATTTTTATTAAGTTATATTTTTTATTAAATTCAACTATCATTTTTTTTTTTCATAATTTTTATTCATGAAAATAGTAGCATTACAAATCAAATACAATTTTATTTTTATTTTTAACTATCCTAGATTACTAAGTTATTCTAGGAATAAAAAAAAATTTCTCTTAAAAGAGGGAAAGACTTACATTGGTGAACTCGATATTGACTAATCTGTTTTTGCACTTTTTCTCAATATTCAAGGCTCCAAAATGAATAGTCAAAATGATGGAGGCATTAAGGTGAGATTTCTTCTGGAAAGATGGAGTGGGTGTTAAGGGAGGTGCACATATGGTAGCATGAAAATACATTTGCAGTGATAAGAAGGAATGAGGACTTGGGATGAAGGGTTTGGTTTTCATGAACCATATTCTACTTTCGAAATGGTGGCGTCGCTTATTTACATAACGGAAACTATAATGAAACACTCTTATTAGAACACTATATTATAAGAGGAGAAGGTCTTTGGGTGAAGAAAAAATGTTTAAATTGGGTTCACAACGATGGAAGAGTGTGCTTTCTACTAAGAAAGTTTTTAAATAGGGCACGTATTTTGATCTCGGTTACGGATAATCTATTGATTTTTGATTTGATAGGTGGCGAGGAGAAGCTCCTCTGAAGATATTCTTTTTCGATATCTATGAAAGTCTAACAAAAAGAGAATTTCGATTACGGAGTGTTCCACGCAAGGCCGAAGATAGAGAAAGATTCTTTGAGATATTAGGGTTGGGATGCCGAGGGGTGCTTGCAGAATAAGGGAATTGAATGAGCTCCTCTTTATTTTCCACGTGTTGGTTAGGCCCGACAAAATCTGGTGGAGATGGAATGCATGGAAAGGTTTCACCGTTAAGTCAGTGTACTATTCGCTGATCAGAGATGGGGATATGCGAGATTTTCTTCTCCTAAAATTATAGAACCTGAAAATATTGTATAAAGTTAGAATTTTTATTTAGCCAGCTCTGACCTACTTAAAAGAGGCTAATATGGCAGTCAATAGTGTGTTATGTGCAGCAGTGAATTAAGCTGAAGGTGTTGATCATTTAATTCGAGGAATGTGTACTCAGCAAATTTCTTATATTCAACATACTTGAAGGCAGGTTCATCGATCCTAGAACCTTCGGTAAATACCAAAAATGTTTAGGAGTTTATGTTTGTGAATCGCGGCTAAAGGGGCTCAGCGAAAGATTTGTTCAAAATTGCAGCTTGTTGGTGACTAATCTGGCGGAAAGAAAACAACATGATTTTTAGAAACCAAACTTCAAATCTCCTAATATCAGTTAGACCAATTCATGATGTGAAAATAAGAATGGGTCGAGTTTTACTGTTTTTTTTTTTTTTTGAGAGAAAAAGGTAGCATGCTACCCGCTTCATTTATTTTTTAAATAAACTTAGCTAGAAATGTGAAGCAACTAGGCTTCGAACTCGGGTCACGGGTATCAACCACCAAGTCCTTTGCCACTTGCACTAGGGACAGTTGATTAGTTTTACTGTTTTAAGTGACGTCTTTTTTTTTTATTTTGCTTTTAACTTTGCAGAATCGAGTTGTCTCAACTCTTATAATTAAATTTATTTTTTATATAAATAAAATAGATAGCATATCTTTCTCTCAGAACCAAAAAAAAAAAAAAAAAAAAAAAAAAATCTTAAATTAGATTTCTAACACACCTAGTAACTTTCTTTTTGTTCTCCCATTTTTGGGGTTTGAGATAGAAGCCCCAAAAGATTGATTACATCAGGGACCCTTTTGAGAAAGAAAAGATGAGCTCCCAGGTTGGATTGATCTCAGTAATTAAGTTGGATCATAGGAAATTTGTACTTGGTGTGTAGAAAAAATGCTCTCCTCACAACTGACATTTAACTAATTACTGCAAGTAACCAGATCGATCCCACATTTTATTCCTTGAACAGACTGGGCCAAAATTGATGACCAAATCATGTCGATGCAACATTCAAGGCCCATATTGCCATCATGGATGCCACCACCTTTTTTTCTCGGTCTAAGAGCCCATTCCCTATTAAAATTTAGGGTTAATTGCATACATGTCCCTCCAAATATGTCGAATTGCAAATATATCCCTGCAAAATTCAACTTTTCATATTTATCCCTTCAAAAATCTACCGTTATTCAAATATGCCCCTACGTCATCTCTGTTAAAAAAGTTGATTTAAACCTAAATTAAATGCTTAACCTTGGTTAGATTAAAAATTGAATTACATATTTACCCTTTCCTATTATACCTTAAAAAAAAAAAAAAAAAAAAAAAAGTTAAAAATTGAATTTTTAACGGTAGATTTTTGAAGGGATAAATATGTAGGGGCATATTTGAATAAACATTTCACATCAAATCTGTTAAAAATAAACAGATTCCAAACGGGGATTAACCAGAGGGGCATATTTGAAGAACTTTGGATTTTTGAAGGAATAAATATGAAAAGTTGAATTTTGTAGGGATATATTTGCAATTCGACATATTTGGAGGGACATGTATGCAATTAACCCTAAAATTTATCTAATACTAATAAATAAAATAGAGTTAATTATATATATATATATTATATATATATATATATATATATATATATATATAATATACTATTATATATATATATGTATATATTGAATTTTTATACTTTTAAAAATATAAGTTATTTGTATTTATAAATTTTTAATTCTTAAATAAAAAAATTTGTGATTAGAATGATAGTGAGGTTCTGGAATTAAATAAATGATGGGTAGAATAGAATAAATTAAGAAATGAAATTAGTAAGAGAGATAAATCTAACAGTTAAAACTTGCAAGTACTCATTATTTGGTGCTTATAAAGCATAGTAGCTGGACTATATATATATATATATATATATAGAGAGAGAGAGAGAGAGAGAGAGAGAGAGAGAGAGAGAGAGAGAGAGAGAGAGAGAGTTTTGGTGTTAATTACTTGACATTTTTAAAATTTTTATTATTTTTTTAAAAAAATTCATTCCTTACATCATACTATTTTACCAATGACCAATTAAACTTTAGGACCAACTATCATTTTAACCGCTCATTTTTTATTCAAAAATTAAAAATTTACATTTAAAAATTAAAAACTTACAAAAATACTAACACGTGATACTTTTAAAAACATAAAAATGCAATTATATATATATATATATATATATACTTTTATATTTTTAAAATATATATTGCAAAATTTATTCGTAGAAGTCTAAGTCGGCCATAGTCGAAATTTCTTGATCTTACGGCACAGCAGAGTGGAAGAGTCGATGAACAGTGACCGCAGACTAGAGGGCACAAGAAGAGGGCATTTTGTTATGCGAAATGTTATTAATCTGCTAGTCACTCTGAAATCAGATTTGCTCTAGTAACAACTAACAATTTGTAATGACAAAAACATAAAAAAAGTTAGTTTGTTCAAGATCGCAGAATAGAACTATCATATTCTACTTTTCCAATCAGGGTCGAACATTTGAT
This sequence comes from Tillandsia fasciculata, assembly GCA_029168755.2. Lineage (NCBI taxonomy): Eukaryota > Viridiplantae > Streptophyta > Magnoliopsida > Poales > Bromeliaceae > Tillandsia > Tillandsia fasciculata. The sequence goes on along the minus strand of CM054934.1, from coordinate 2,366,872 downwards.
TACGGACTGGAGGTTGATCAGAGCTAGCGGAAGCGATCTGCCATTGTAACCCCCTTCTTTTTTTTTTTTCTTTTCGATTCAAGACCATGCTGTTTCATTCTTATTGTCTAATTCAATTTCCTAATGAATGAGAGTAAATAACATGCTATTTTTTTTTTTCTCTCTCTCTCTCTCACAAAAAAAAAAAAAAAAAAAAAAAAAAAAACTATTCAAAACTAAAAACAGAATGTATTGCATTTCATCATTGGCTCTGCAGATTGGGCAAAAGTAATAATTTCTACTAAACTAAATAATACAACATAATATTTTGTATATATTTATGTTTTCACAAATTTGTATGTTTAAAATAAGATATAATCAGACTTTTTAAATTTTATTTTCTTCTGATTTGTATGCAATGCTATCTCAAAAAAAACCTCTTGATCAAACCTAAATACCATGGATCCATCCCCAAAAAAAAATCAAACACAATTTTTTGCACATCACATCACATTTAAGCCAAAAAAAAAAAAAAAAAAAAAAAAAAAAAAAAAAAAAAAAAAAAAAAAAAAAAAAAAAAAAAACCAAGTAGGCAAGTAGATTTATTGCACAGTCGAATTTCTCCTAAAGAGAGCAGCAGGCAAAAAAGGAAAGAAAAAAGCAAGAATATCACTAGCACTAATCATCATCAACAATAATAGCAATAGTAGTAGTAGTAGTAGTAGTAGTAGTAGTAGTAGTAAACCAACTAAACCGTCACGCCTTCTTCTTATCCTTGTCCTTAGTAGCAAAATTATTGTTACCAGCGGAGTCTAAGTAGTGGCGCTTGAGAGCTCGAGGGAGGTAAATAGGGAGCAGGAAGCCGAGCAGGTTGAAGGTCCAGAAGGCCAGATTGGCGGCGGCCAAGGCGCGGCCGGCGAGCACCCGGCGCTGCGGCGGAGGCGGGGCGGGGCCGGGGTGGTCGGTTTTGCGAAGCTCGTCGCGGAGCCAGTCGGCGAGGGTGAAGAGGCGGCGGGAGTTGAAGGCGATGGGGACGAAGGCGCGGATGGGGAGGGAGAACTTGCGGGAGAAGGTGACGCCCTCGAGGAAGACCTGGGCGGCGAGGAGGAAGACGTGGGGGACGGCGGCGGCGAGGCCGTGCTTGTCGCCGGCGAGGACGCCGTCGACGATGTAGGCGATTGGGAGGAGGAGCCCGAGGACGGCGCCGAGGGAGACGTACGCGCCGAGGACGCGGTTGCGCTCGCCGAAGATCGGGGGAGGAGGAGAAGATGATGATGCGATTGGGGGAAAGGAGAGGGAGGAGAGGAGGTAGAGGTAGGGGAAGGAGAGGAAGGCGAAGGCGAGGTCGTAGATGGGGACGGTGGAGCTGGCGGCGAGGACGACGAGGGTCGCCAGGGCGTTGAGCTGCCGGAACGACAGGAACCTGTGGATCCGACGCGGGGAGTGCGCCTGCAGCCCCGGTCGCAACAGCGCGTCATCCTCCGCCGCCTTCGCCGCCCCCGCCGAGATCTCGATCCCCCCGCCCCCCGTGGGCCCCACTCCGCCCGACATAGTTGATTGATTGATTGATTCTCACCGCTTCCAAATCACACACCAAGAGATCGAAAGATCGAAAAAGATAGAAAAAGATCGAAAGATAGAGAGAGAGAGAGAGAGGAGAGGAAGAGGATCAGGAACCGTGCGCAGCAGCAGCAGCAGCAACAACAACAACAACAAGAACAAGTGGAGGAGAGGAGAGGAAAGGAGAGACCGGTGGAGTCGGAAGTGGTGGAGGAGAGGATCGACGACCGAGGACGCGTGGTGGTATCTCGTTAGCCTGCTGATCGACACGTGTTGCGCAACGGAGGAGGATAGGATAGGGATGGCAGAATAATTACTTTTTAAAACATTTTCTCGATACAAACTTACTATTTTATTTTACTTTTTTAATATAAAAAGCACAACACGCCAATTCGGTGCATCTCTCATTCTTTTTTTCACTTTCTGTTGTGGCAGTTGAACCGAAGCGTAAATAAATATATTTTATTTAATTAATTGCAAGTTATTGTTGTAACGATCGAAATGTCAAATTCAAATCATGGGAGAGACGATGAAGTTTCTCACGCAATTCAACGATCTATTCTTTTTCTTTTTAAAATCAGGAAACTCTTAATTAAATTTTTTTCCATCTATACAAATATTCACACTTGACATGTTTAGCGCACAGGTTAAGAAAATAGAGACTGGAAACAAATTTAACAAATACAGACCTTGCAGAAGGTGAAATAAGAAGAAGAAGAAGAAGAAGAAGAAGAAGAATCAATTACAGCTGCAAGTGCACCTGCTGAAGCCATTCCTGAATGGCCGACCGGAGGGCGTGATTCGGAATGAGCTCGCAGTGGGGAAGTTTCAAATTAGTCATCGGCGACGTGTCGTGCCCGCTGTCGAGCCACCCTTTTATAGCCTCAGCTTCGTATGTAAATCCATCTGCTGCGATATGCGGATCCCTCATGATCTCCTGATAATGTGTTATTGCACAGAGAACCGTACGTTAATATATAACTACTGGGGCATGCAATTGTTTTCACCAAAATTTGGAGCAAGTTATGTATGTTGCAGAGTTATAAAAGTATTTGTAATTAGAAGAGGAAACATTTGATATCAACTGCTTTTCTTTCAAAAGAAGGCACTTGAGGTGTTAACTCAAGGTATTTGAGGTTAATTTTTGCGCTAATTTTTGACGAATTTGAGTATGACACCTACAAAGGGATGAATGGTAGTATTAGCACTTACTAAGAAGTGGCGCGAGACATGTATAAGCCACTAGTAGAAACTGCGAAATTTCGAACAGGGAGTCATCTTTTACCTGAAAGATTGGACAGACGAAGTAGGACGGTATGCGGTTCTCATCCAGAACGGATCCAGATGACGGCAGCGGCGATGCAGACAACGAAGAGGCCTTCATCAACGGCTCGACCACTCTCCACACCTCCACAAGATCGGGCCGCTGCCTCCTGCTCAACTCCGCGCACCTCAATCCCATGTGTGCCAACTGCTTGGCCTGCACAAAAGGCCAGTCTCCAGCCGTCGAATCAATCATTGAGTGCAAGTTTCCGTCCTCCACGGCGTCCTCCACATCTCTTGCAATCCTTAAGGGAGGCTTTCCCGTCAATAGGCGCAAAATAATGATGCCCAAGGAGTAGATATCGGATTGCGGAGTCAATTGGCCAGTGGAAATGAATTCAGGGTCCATGTAAGCAAACGTTCCACGGGGTTGAGTGCTACGGTAAAGGGTGGTCGTCGTCGTGTTAGATTGGATCAGCAGGCGGCAGATGCCAAAGTCGCTAAGCTTGCTGGTGAAGTTAGCGTCGAGGAGGATGTTACCGGGCTTGAGATCCCCGTGGACAACAGGGTGGGGCTTGCTGGAATGGAGGAAGATGAGTGCGGAGCAAATCTCCCCGATAATCCGGATGCGGACTTGCCATGTGAGGGGTGGAGTGTTATCCAAGCAGGCTAGACGATCTTCGAGGCTTCCATTTGGCAAATATTCATAGACGAGACTCGATGTTTCCGAGCACGCACCGATCAGGGTGACGAGGTTCGGGTGCCTCACTCTACTGAGAACAGCAACCTGCCAACAAAAGTTAAAAGCCATTCAGTGGCGAGACGAGATTTCCCACAATTAGACAAGAGAAAGACAAAAGATAGATCAATTACAAAGGGAAAGATAGTATGGACCTTGCTGATATCTGATCACATGAAATTTCTATTTTAGATTATTTATTTAATTTTTTATTTTGAAGCTAGAGAATATCACCTACTTTTATTACGGCCATTAACATGCATCTGTCACATGATTTTTGAGCATTGAGGCCTTAATCCTCTTCTTTTCATTGCTCTAGTCAACTGGACTGATGCCTAGGGGTGGGTGGTTGATTGAAGCCTGTAGTTTGTTTTAAACAATGAAAAGTTAAGGTAGTTCTATGCGACTATCTAAACAATCAGATGGCGCCGAAATATATTTCCTTTGGAATATTAGGGCGATAAGTTTTTCTTGAGAAGTAAGTGACTACAAAAACCTCTTGGTGGAACTCTGATTGGCCTTGCAAGCTTTCAGGATGCAGCTTCTTTATAGCCACGGTAGTGTTGCGTAGAAATCCTTTGTAAACACTTCCGAAGCCACCTTCTCCTATCTTCAGTGACTCGCTGAAATTTTGAGTTGCTTGCATTAGCTCGAACAAGGAAAACTCAGAGTTCAATGCCCCATGAGAGCCAGAACTCATCTGCTCCCTCTTCTTGCGTACTTCTTCGGCCTCTTTAACAGCATCATCTCGCTCGCACTGCAAATTATCAAACTCTGCTTGTAGCGAATGAAGAAGGCCCCTTGCTGCCGACAGTTTCTCTTCAAGATCCTTGGTAGCATAATCAGAATTAGTGATCTGCTGTTCCAATGCCGACTTCTGCTCATTTGCCTTTTGGAGCTCTTCGAATATTTCGTCTCGCTGGTTTTTGAGCAGTTCTATCTCCTGCATTTCTTTTGCAAGCATCTCCTCAGTTTCTTTCCTTCTTTTTGCCTCTTTTCGGTATAAGTTCTCAGATTCTTTCACCTGCAAGAAGAATCCGCTTCAGTATCATATTTTGAATGGTATATACACAATGCAAATTGTGATCAAACACTAACGAAGATAAAAAGAATTACTTTTTGAAGAGCCAAGATCACTTCTTTTTCAGCTTTCCTACGCCTGCGTGATTCCTCAAAAGCTTCGTTCTTTAGGATGTCAGCTTCTGTGAGGGCTTCTCTGAGTTTATCATATACATCAGCATCCAACCCCATGTCATCCTGTTAAAATCAACTATTAGCTATAATAAATCTTTACGGAGACTTATCTTTGCCATTTACTCAGCAACCTATAATATCACCATTTAAGAAAACATTAGTAAGCGAGAAAGAAGATGACGCCCACCAGTTCATGACGCGGAGATGTAAAATGATCCTCCTCGGACTCGTGCACCGAAGGCAACACTACCGACCCAACTTCACTCTCCTCTTCCCGAGCTAATTGCAATGGACCCAAGTTGCTAAGCACATCATCGCTCGTATATGATGATGAGCGCGAAGTTCTCCTCGAGATCCCTTCCCAAGGATCAATTGAACTGCTGGTGCTTAACCTGCTATCTAATGTTACTTGGTCAGGCCCTCGAGGAGGTAGCCCTGCAGGAGGAGCAGCAGGCGTGTTGTATCTTGACCTCTGCATGAAATTATCTTGCCTAGTGCTTCCCTGGGAGCTCGACAATGGAGTGAGCCCCCGCCCCTGAGGTAGTGTCAATGACCTCAACCTTTCTGAGAGGCTGGACATTGAGCCTGAGCTAGATAAAGGTGAAGGTCCTATACCCGATGCATCAAAACCTGCCTCCCTGTTGAGAGAAATATCCAATGCGCACAACTAATCAGAATTATACAAGGTCCTAAACAGCCAGAAGATTATACAGACATGACAAATCGACTACAAAATTGTAACGTTTTATAAAGAATGATTATTACAAAGGGTCTCCACAGAAAACTTAATCTTACCTGGTGTAAATCAAGTTCCCTTTGCAAACAAACCATATCTTGCATGATGGATCAGCCTTTTGCAACACCGCAATTGCTGTCTTGGACTTGGGCGTATTCATTTTCCTGCAATTTGAGAACAACCTTTAGACTGAAATTCAATAATTGTTTTTTTTTTTTAAAAAAAAAAAAAAATCTGAGAATTAAGAAACCTATTGCTATTGTATAACAAAGAGGTTACACACTCTGTTGGTACATACTTTGAGTGGTGCTTGTCCGCTGCTGCGCCCATGACAAGCTTAGTAATTCCGTGAAGAGAAATGAGCTCCAGAATTCCTTTAGCAACATCATCCATCTCGATCACTAGTTTCTCAGCTTTAACCTGAATAATGGAAAGAAAAACGATTCTTTCAACCACAATCAGAACTGAAATATGTAGATTTTCTCTTTTGTCCAATTTCCTAATATAGAGCTGAAATACGTAGATGATAAGAACTACGCACCTTAACTTTCGAGCATACAACGAGGTATTGATCCAAACTCTTGACCATCTTCTCCCTTTCAAGCTGCCTGTATGCGGCGACCTCTTGCGGTTTTAGTTTGCTTGCGTGGAACTTGGTCCCCACTGAAACCAATGGCGAAGCAAAACTGCAGTTAGAAACAGCTCAAAGCAAAAATTATCTTTTAGCAGTGTATTGCAGGAGAAGCCAATTTTTTTTACAAATTGCCCATCTGGTCATTAGTAGTCACTATAGTCGGAAGTGATTTTTTTCCAGATGCTGCACATATTCTGCAGCATTAGGTTGTTTATGCAAGATGAGGAACAAACATAAAAACAGAAGCAGATACTTCGAACTGAGCCTAAGGCTTAACAAGTCAGAGTTTCCAATGAGATCAGTTTTTCTGTTGTAATTGAGATCCTAAATCTGCCCAAAATTCAAATAACTATACATCAGAAGCAAATTGATCAGAGTTGATAGTAATTCGGCAATCCCTAAAGAAAACTAAAAGCTCATAAATTAAATTTTTAGAGCAAAACGATTATTTCATCCTAGCCCAAACTAAAGAAGCATCAAAATGCTCAACAAAAGCAACAAATTATTGAGAGTGAGAGAGAGAGAGAAGCGTACTGAAGGGGATCATTTGGGCGGGGACATGGACGTGGGCGATAACAATCCTCGCGTCCCTGGAAACGTTTTGAAGAGCCCAGAGCACAGTGTTTTTCCCATACTTGATCTCCTCCGCCACCGCCACGTAAACCCTCTCCTCCCCCTCCTCCTCCACCGCCGCCGCCGCCGACGACGACGACGATCTCCCGCTGCTGCGGTTGCTCGCCGTTTCCCAGCTCCGGCTCCCCTCCATCTCCCCCGTTTTCCCAAAAGAAGCTTCGTAGCCTCTACTACACCATCCTCTTTAATGGCGATTTGGTGAGGAAGGGAAAGGAGAGAGAGAGCGAGAATTGAACTGGAGAAGAAGCTTCGGAGATTGGGGATGATGTTATTGGGAAAATATCAAAGTAGTTAGGAATGAAGGAAAAATGGAACTGAGGTTAAAGATAACTTCAGAGAAATAAAAAGAAGTCAACGGTTATCATTTTTCCTTTTTTTTAAAAATTAAATGTAAATTTGTCTTTTCTTTTTTTTTTTTTTTTTTTTTTTTTTTTTTTTTTTTTTTTTTTTTTTTAAGGGAAGGTAGCATGCTACCGCTTCATTCATAAGGGAGCTTATGAATGAAGCGGTAGCATGCTACCTTCCCTCAAAAAAAAAAAAAAAACTCCAGAAGCTGGGCCTACAGATGTTGAGCGAGCTGAGCCCACCAGCCCAAATTATCACCAGCGTCCTTACTAAGGGACCCCGCCATTTTTTTGTGATTGTTAAAGATTTTTCTGTTGTGTTCGAGCCAAATAGTCCACCATACAGAAACAATTCCCAAAAACTCTCTGTCGCGCAATGAGTTGCTTCTCTGGCTGACGGTATTCCAAAGGGAAGCAGCCGTAGGGGAGTAGTTGAGGGAAGCAACGTTCAGAAGAAAAGCTTGAAGGATATTTCTATTAAACTGGCAACCCAGGAAGAGGTGGTTGACCGTCTCAGTGTCGTCCAGGCAAAGAACACAGCTACCATCTCCTGTCCACCCTCTTTTAACCAGGTTCTCCTGTCCACCCTCTTTTAACCAGGTTATCTTTAGTGCGGAACTTACTCCTTAGGACTAACCAAAGAAAAATCCCCTTTTAAATTGTCCATTCTTGGATGCTCCTCAACTTCGTTTTCATTCTGGAATAAGCAATGCTGCTAAATGCTAAATAAAATGTATCATATATATATATATTTCACTTATTCTTGAAGTACACAATGAAATAAAAATATTTTCTTCTGTAATTACCACCATCTTAATATTAATATATTTTATATATTTATATTTTAATTTGATTGAATTTAATAATTCTTTTAAAAAATATCAATTAAAAATTTAAATTAATTAGGTTGCTTCAGAAAATAACATATATAATTATATTCATAAGAAAAATACTATATATATTTTTGGTGTAAATTGTACCTCCTATGTTCCTAAATAGAAATACAAATAGATTTCAAATTGTAAAACTTTTGTCATGAAGGGAACGATCAATAAAAATTTAAAATAATATATATACATTACTAAAAAAATTAGAAATTAACGGTTTTTATTTATGCTGTTAAAAGAGCAAAAAATACTGCTAAAAATTTTAACAGCATATAATATTAAATGCCGCCTATGCTAATATTACGAGAAGTATTAACAGCATTTATAATAAATATCGATAATATGAATGAATTAGTGTCATTAAAATTATGCCGCTAATACAAACACATTTAACAGTATTTTATAAAAATTAATATTTTTTTTAAAAAAAAAATATATGAAGCATCTTATCTCTCTAATTCCTATCCGCTTCATTTTTTATTTTCCTTTTTTTTTTGAAATAAATTTTGGGACCTCGAATACAAACCATTAAATTCTTTGCCACTTACGCTACGAACCATTAATAAAAAAATTAATATTTTATTACTTTAAAATTAATTATTTGATGTATAGAATTAATACTAGCTAATTTGTATTCACAGTAACAAAAAAAATTTATCAATATTTTAATAATTAATACCAAACATTTTATAATTTTACATTATAAAAATAAAAATCATGTCATTCACTAATAATTTTAAAATAAAATATAAAAAATCAAAATCTTTCAATACATAGTATATATTTATATACATATTACGCATAAAAAGTGTTTCAAAAAATTAAATGCATTTGGAAAATAAAAGATGCAACTCAAAAATCTATATTATAGTAAATTTTTTTTTTTAGTGAGACCACCTAAACTTTTTTTAAATTATATTTTTAAATATTAATTAAGTTATTAATTATTAGTTAAGTTAAAATTTTATCAAAATTAATAACTTTATCAGTTACTAACTAATAATTAATTTAGTTTTATTTCTAGATGTAACTTAAATGAGAGTAATGCTACATGTACATCCCATTTGGGATGTACGGTACGCACCCCATCCATCCTAGGGTGGGATATTTTTTACTGGTCTTTTTGAAGTGATCAGTAAAATTTATTCCATTCTAGAATGGATGGAGTGTAAGATATATACCTCTTTTGGGATGTACAAGAATCATTTTTTTTAAAATTATTGAATTTAGTGAAATCAATCGTGAGTTTCATAAATTTTTCTAAATTTTAAGTGGTTATAAATTATAATTATTCAGATAAATTTTAATTAATTTAAATAATAAAATAAAATTTGTGCGATTTTTAAATATATTTAAGTATTAATTTAAACTAAAATTTATTTTCAAAATTGACATAAACCATACAAAAAAAAATATGTTGTGAGTTAATGAACTTTAACACAATATAAATACAAAATAAAATTTATTTATAATTATATATTGATCAGAAATGGTATTTAGTAATAAATGCTGCTAATTTGTTACATTTAGTATCATTTTTATAAAATGTTGAAAATTTTAGTGACATTCACTAATTTATGCAGCTAATTTATCATATTTTGCAATATTAATAATAAATTATTACTAAATTATTAAATATAGGGAGAATCATCGAGTAATATTGGTAAATATATTAATTAGCATGATTTAAATAAATACTGCGAAATAAATACCGCTAAATCATGAATTTATTATAGTGATATATATATATATATATATATATATATATATATATATATATATATATATATATATATATATATATAGTCCGGCTACTAAATTCTTATGAGTAAAAAAATTTCGTACTCATAAGTTTTATTTCTTGGATGAAGGAATGTACGGTTAGGATTATAGTAGTTCCTAAGATTTATACTATTTTACCAACAATCTAGTAAACCCTAGGAGGACCACTATCATTCTAACCGCACATTCTTTCATCTAATGATTAAAAAGTTATGAGTATAATAAGTTTTATACTCATAAGAGCATAATAGTCCTATGCTATATATATATATATATATATATATATATATATATATATATATATATATATATATATATATATATATATATATTTGTATTGAAATTTGTGCTTTTATAAAGTCAACTAAAGAGAAAAAAAAAATTAAATAGCACAAATTTTAACGCAAATTTAAGGGTAAAAAATTTACAAATATATTTAGATTTATACATTTGAGAATATATAAGCTATATATATATATATATATATATATATATATATATACTCATAATCTACCCTGATAGATTAAGAACAAGAAACGTTTCGATAAAAATTTAAAATAAAATAAAAATTAATTTGTTCGATAAAAATTTAAAATAAAACAAAAATTAATTTGTTCCGAATTTGTTCAATAAAAAAAAAAAGAAAATAAAAAGAAGTGGAAAGTGGAGGACCCCTCGGCTCGGATTCATGAATCCTAACCATTCAAAATTTATAACATATATTTTGTATTTTATTTTAAAATGTACAACAGTATTAAGTTATTTAGAATCAATAATTTAAAAATAAATAAAAAGGACCGTAGACTTGCCATTTACAAAAGTAATGAATAGGACAATAATTGTGTTCATATTAAAATAAAAATAAAATTTATAATTCTCGCTGTCGTAATACATGGCCTAGCATTAACTAAGAAGTACATGAAACAACGTTTAGCTCAGATAAAATCAAGATGCTTAATTAGCTAAGTAAATCCTCGTGATTAATTTACACAGGTGCTATGAATATGCTTCTCATTAAATAAATATTGTTGAAATATTTAAAATATTATTTTTTATAGTTTAAATTTTTAGAGTATAATACTTGTTTCATATAATTTTACATAATATCAGTATAGGACTAAATGTCATAAACACTGACACAAATAATATATATTTATTATATATAAAATATAAATTTTAGTAAATTATTGTTATATTTTTTATGTGAATAAAAATTTTTAAAAAAATTTATTGATAGTTTATATATTTAAAAAATAATTTTTTTTTACCATACATAATTTATTTACATTATCAAAAAATAATTTGTATGTATTTATCAAAAAAGTACAATAGTACTTATCATCTTACATTATATATGTATAAAAAAATAAAATAAAAAATTATATATATATTTTTAATTATATGTGTTATGAATCGGTATTGAACGCGCGTACAAAAAATGTCCATATTAAATGCGAATCTGACTTTGACACGCGAATGTCCGACAAAGACAAGCGAGTTTTTAAAAGTGTCCATGATACATAGAAATAGAAGATTATGAATTCGAATCCAGTCAAGCTTCAACTATAATTAATTTTTTTCTATTTAATTCAAGTCCATATCTAGGTCTATAAAAAATATTAAGGTCCTACAATAATTATTTCATATAATTTCACAAATATCATCTTTCTAATTATAATATTAGTTAGCTAGGTCCGTAATTATGTCCTAACACCATTTACATTATTATACTACATTAATTAATACGTTTTTTTTGTTCAAACACACATAATTAAATCAAAATTTTAACTGTTGACATAATCTAAAATCTACAATAAAACAAGCGTAGAATTTTAATCGAATTTTATAGTCTAGCGTACAAAATATGTACAGAAAATATTAAAAAATATATAAACAGGCGGTTTCGTGATAAAATTATGTGTATTTTTAATTCATTGCGTATGGTGCAGAAGTTCATGTCTCATTCATATAGTCTAAGTTTTAATGCCTATTATTATAATAAGATCTACATGTATATATACTATACTCTATTGTCATGGGTTTGTTTATAAATAATGCGTCACTTTTTGCTACTCTTAAATGTAACGTTTTGTTACATATTTTTATATAAACTGTAAATAAAAGATCATCATATTAATTAGTAGTTTAATCCCTATTTGAATGAAGCGGTAGCTAGCATACTATTTATTGTTACATATTGTTAGTAGTAGTGTTTTTTTTTTTTTTTTTTCTTTGAAGCCCAGTTGCTTCGTCTTGTTATCTAATTCAATTCATACTTGAATGAAGCGGTAGCATGTTATATTTCTCTCTCTCTCTCTATATATATATATTATATATAGTTGTTTAGTATTTTTTTTTAAAAAAAAATATAGGATACTATCTATTTTATTTATAAGGCAAATAAAATAAATAATATGAGTGAGACAACAGAATCTTAAAAAGAAATAAAAAAAATTAAAAAATAGTTACGTTCTTCCAACAGCGATTACAAAACTTTCGAAACGGTGACGTTTTTTGAACAATGATCACACCCACTAAATTGTCCTCAACTCTCTCTCACTTTCACTGTTTATCTAGTCTTTTGACCCCAGTCAACAACTAGAAAAGAATCAGTATTTATAAATTAAAAGATCATTTTATTTTTAATAAACCAGATGGCCAATTAGATAGATAACAGATCGGGAGGTCGAGATTGTGGGGATTGTTATGGGATGGATGGGTCACCACACATGTGATTTTTTATTTAGACATGAAAAACGAACCTAGTGGTCAACATGAAGTACATGTTCGATCACTTTAATTGGATGTACATTACTATCCAATTAATGCCATGAAGTGCAATGTAGGGTTCATTTAATTCGTTCATGGCTCTGATTAATTTATTTATTTTATTGAAGTGTGAATTTGTTAGGGTTTTAAGGAGGTAAGATAAAATGCAGTAAAAAAAATTAAATAAAATTTAATTTTAAAAATTATAAATTTGATCTAAAATATGATTTTTTATGTATTTAAGATTAAAAAAAAAATTAATTTTTATATCTACATCGTAATTTGATGATCGTAAAATTTAATTTTCTTGCACGATTGCTGATCTGATCGAAATCCTCATCAAGATGCTAATTCTTTTATCGAGAAGATTTTTATTTGATCGTGAATTAAAAAAAAATTAAATAAATTTCTAAAAGCTTTCTTAGTATAAAAAGATATTTAATTTGTTTTATAATTATTAACAATAAGAATCAAATTAAATTTAAGTTTTTTTTATCCTTATTCGGTTTAATCGATTAAATTTTAATTTAATTCGACTTAAATTTAATCTTAATTTAATAAAATCAAATCAATAATGTAACATTTGCACTTAACCCTCTCACATCTCACTATCTATTAGTAAGTCATTTATTGTAATATTTGTAATTTAATATTATTAATTTGAGAAAATTACTGATTATTTCAATTATCAATATATTGACAATTAGATTCTCAAGCGATTCAAAAATTACAATTCAGTTATCCGATCAGTCACAACTTCTTATATGTGTGACTCCATAGATTCTATTTTATATGCTAGCGAGATATATTGTGATCACCATTAATAATATAACTGAATTTTTTTTCAGTAATCGAAATAATTCCAACTCATTTCAATAAAAATCATCTTTCATGTAGATAATAATTCTCATGATTCCCACAATCCATCCGCAATATATGACAGAATGTAGTGACATTTCAATACAATGAACTACTAAAACTCTAGATGTAATTAATATGTGATACAGTTCTTCTATTGTGGCTCCTTACTAGACGGATGCTATGGAATAGCTCTTCAAATCCCATCGTCTGTTATATGTCAAATTTATTTGACTCAAACTTTTAATATCGAAATTTTTTTTAGTTATTTACTCTACCCTGCTCAAAATCTTCTAAACTCGATCTCATCAATCATATAAAACTAATTTTCTTATATACTAAGAGCGCTAGATTCTATATAGATGCACATTTTATTCCTACAATAAATCTACTGCAACCAATATTCACCGTAAATATCTAAATGGTCAGTGACAAGTGTATGTAGAGTCAAACCATACTAACCCTATTATAAATAGTCGAGGCATCGCAGGTCAAATGACTAGTCGCACTCATAATTAGTTAATTAGCAAATTATTCACGAATTATTAAAAATTTGAATTAAACGAACTGTTTTCGAATTTTTTAAAAAATTTGAATTAATTTTAAAAAAAATTAACCAAAATTTATCATTCGCCAATAATTTATGAAGAACAATGCTACTCATGCATCCCAAATGGGATGTATGATACACACTCCACTCATCAAAGGGTGGAGACTTCTTCACTAGTCACTTCGAGGTGATTAGTGGAATTCATTCCATCCTAGAATGAATGAGATATAAGATGTATATTCTATTTAGAATGTACAAGTAGTATTTTTTATTTATAAAATACAAATTTTCAAAAAAATTCAGTTTTTTTTTTTTTTTTTAATTTCAAAAACTAATCCATAGTTCCACACCTCTCTCTCAAGTGAAGTCACAACCAAGACACCAGCTGCCATCATAGCACTCTTCTCTTTCCAAGGAAAAAAAAAAAAAAAAAAACTCATCTCCTTCACAGTCATAGGACAGCACCAAACTATCCATCCCACCCACCTCCTTTTGTTCTGAGCCTTACATTTATTGTTTGAGTTCCAATAGAAGTATTGAATGAGATAAAAGAAATAAGTCTAATAGTATCTTAGAGTCAAATAGGAAGTCAAATGAGTGTTAAAAGAATCAGTTTTTACTAAATAGTTTATTTATAATAAAAAATTCGATGTCTTTTCAACTTTGAAATTTTAAATCTAAAATTTTGTTAGTCCATCTATTTTATTTTATATTTATTTATTTTTATATTTTTAAAAATTATAAATAATTATGCTAATAGTATAAATCTAGATTTTTAAAAAAATTTAATGGCCAAATTTTTATTCCTGAATTTTTAATTGATGAACGTATAATTTTCATACAAATTACATATCCGAATAATTGACCAGTCCGTTATTTTACCGATTTTTTCAACAAATTTAAAAATCATGATACGAATTTTATCCGTATTATATCCGAACCGAATTTTTGTCGAATCCAAATTAACTAACTATGATCACACTACTACAACATCATCGACATTTCAATAGAATAAAATGCTAAAACTCCAGATGTAGTTAACGTGTGATACAATTCTTCTATCGTGAGTCCCAACTAGACGGATGTTATGGAATAGCTCGTCAAACCCCATCGTCTGTCACATGTCAAATTTATTTGATTCAAATTTTTAATATCGAAAATCTTTTTAGTTATTTACTCTACCCTACTCAAAATCTTCTAAACTCGATTTTATAAATCATATAGAACTAACTTTTTTATACACTAAGAACGATAGAATCTATATAGATGCACATTTTATTCCTCCAATAAATCTGCTATCAAGCCACTATAACCCTATTATGAATGGCTGAGGCATCGGAGGTCAAATGACTAGTCACACTGCTACAACATCGAGTAAGTTACAGACGAATGAGTAGACATATAAATGACTTTTCGTGTAGACATATAGATGACTTCTCGTGTTAATCACGTTCGGTACCTTTATTCTCCAACAACCACCTGCACATTCGTTCTAGTGTGCCTTATTCTCCAACAACCACCTGCACATTCGTTCTAGTGTTCCCACACTGTTGACTCACATGATCGATCACTGTTCCGTAATGATCTATCAATTGAGAGTATTTTATAATTAATCACTAATAATATATATCTCAAATTTTCAATTCTTGAAAATACCTATCATCATCTTATTAATTTTCATATAGACATATACAACATAAATAGAAAATAAAAAATCTAATTTTATTCATAATATATAAAAAATAAATATAAATTTATATTTTTTAAAAATATATATTTATTGATCTGAATATAGCTATTATTCAGATCAGATTCAAATTGATTCCAGTTCCACTTGTGGGCCAGCTAGCTATTATGTTAATAATTTTTTATTTGAAGAAAGGTTAGCTCGATACAGATGAATCTCGTACAAGAATAATTGTCTCACTTTTTTTTTTTTTTAGAAAGTTCTCACTATTCATTCTTAAAGAAACAACAAGGTCATTTTCACTGAGAAACACTACCAAAGAGAAGAAACTATTCGGTAAATAAGAAGATGCACTTAATTTGTAGTAATTAACTTGGTCTCACGTATGAAACCGCGTATTCATCCTTGACTCGGTCACGAAATTAAAAATGGTATGGTATATGAGAAAATAATTTAATGAAATGGAATTCAAATGGATATAACGAACCATATTTATTTCTATGAAGTTTCTTATAGAAGAAAATGTAAATCATTGACGGATTGAACAAATATAGGAAAATCGTACAGCAATCTCCGCGTCAACAACAGGCAGAAGCAGCAACTACGTATGAATTTCGATGGAAAAGATAAGTACAAATCAAATGGACTCAGATAGAAGCGCGCTCCTTTTCGAATGCAACCAGAAGGGATTAAAATGCTCTGCTGGGAAATTATATTCAATACAAAAGCAAGATTTAAAGATTAGACGAAAGACTGTTGGGCGAGGAAACTGCGTCAAGCGACATCTGCTGATCTTGCTGCTTGTCCAAGAAGAAGCTTCGGTCTTATCCGCTCCACTTCCAGGTTTTTGTTCACTTGGGAATCACGGCAATTGGCATATACCGGTCATTTCTCCTGTGGCTCCTCGCTAATTTAATCACAGTCGACGCACTTGCTAGAGCCCTCGATATGGCACCTGATCCATAGCCAAAAGCGCTGCGTGAAGGAGCCATGGAATTGTCACTCAGGTAATGCAGGTGCATATTGAGATTCAGCTTGTCCATGCAGTGAAATCAGTGGCTTTCTGGTAACCTGTGTAAATGAAGTAAACAAGAGAAATTCAATTAATATAGTAACTTAAGTACTTTGCTGCAAATTTTTGGTAAGTGCCGCGGAAAGGTCGTATTATACCAAAAACAGATAATTGTAAGATTTAATGGACATCTGAAGATATGGAATGCCTGATAGGCCCATAGTGTATAGTCTTTCGGAATGAACTCATGAAACTAAAATTTATGGTATCTAGACTAGATCATGTCTTGAATAGTAGGTATATGATACTGCTTGTTAAACATGGCATGCATATGGACAAATAGTACCAGCTTATGACTGCTTCTCATCCCAATAATGTTCAAATTTCAGATGGCCAAAGAAAATAGCAAATCTGACCAACTGCGATTATTGGGAATAGGATTTCAAAAGAAAACACAGCCAAGAACTATTTATGCTGACAAAGTATCCAAACCTCTTCATCTTCTAGTCTCTAGTTTTTACTATAGAAGCATCAACATGATAAACGGTATGAACTGAATCAAACAATTGTACAGCAGAGATCAACGTAACCGATAGCGATTGAAAATTTTACCTCCATGGGAATTCACTGGTGTCTATTCCAGCTTGATGCAATTCATCAACATAATGTAATGCTTCTCTGCACTCTTCTCTATCATCAAAAAACTCCTCTTTATCACCTTCGATCTGATATGTTTCATGACCTTTGCCAGCAACAACCTGCAGTATGAATTGTGGTCATGGTCAGAATATATGGAAAAGGTGGAAGATCAACGTAGGAAAATTCAAATTGAAACACTTACATGAACAAAAAGCAGAGTTATCAAAGGAAGAGAGGAAAGAATGAAGCATAAAAAAGGCTCATAATAGAAAATCCTGTAAATCCTTTTGCTTTACAGTTACAAATGTAAGCACTTATTGTGAGACAGGTATTTCATGTAACTTTGTAGCCAGAATCAAGGCACAGTCCGTTCTGATGCGTACAGATAACAGTCAAAAAGAAGCTTCTTTAGTTGAGAAGCATCAGTTACTTACAACTATATCACCTTCCTCGCCCATTGCAACAGCAGCTCGCACAGCTACTCTTCTAATGTCGTGTAGGAAAAGCCTGTGGCCATTTGGAAGGGGTGGATAATAATCATTCTCACCATATTTCAAATAGTCTTGCATGGTCCATCCAACACCCGCTAACATATCATCTAAGATATCCACTGATCAAAATAGAATAAGCAAAATATTAACTTCACATTAAAGTCGACGGGAAAATAAAATCCAGATCAAAATATAGTAGTACAAACTTCTTAAACATATAAAAATCCACTCAAATCTCAGAGCTTCAAATGGTAGTCTAGGATCCTTACATGGATCTTCGCTTCCTGGATTGTCGGATGTCAACATAACCGCATCACTTTTGTCTGTAGCAATTTTTGTCATCAACGGTCTCTTCCCCCTTTCTTTTTCCCCGCAGCATCCAATGACTGCAAATGGTGCAAGACAAAGATATCTTTTGTTATTTGAGTATTGTAACACCCAAATAGTCCCACATTAGATGGAAAAGTGGTTTTGATTGGGAATATAAGAGGTCATACACTATAGTAATAATAACTAGGTTTAAGCATTTTGGGCCGAGAGTTTGGGTCCAACAAGTTATTATTGTTAGTAGGTTGGGCGTTTCCAAGCATCTTACAAAGATTTTAAAAATACTCTCAACTTTAGAAAACATAGCATTTATACAAGTAAACTTTGGCAAATAGTCCTCTCTTTGTAACACATGGTGGAACGGTACTCCATTCGATTTCTTTAAGCATTCAGGCAATCCAAATATGAAAAGGTCAATATGAAGGCAATAAGCAGCTTCCCTATCAATCTAATTTACGAGCTAAAAAAATATGTCTCACATTGTTTTAAGGCATTTCTTAATGTCATACTGAAGTAGGCTACAGAGAGTAAGAACTAAAATCAGAACAAAAGATGATCCAATCATACAATTCAAAACATCCAAAAAGTTTTCTCTTGCTTCAAGTTTCAGAAGATTCATGAGAAATCAGTAGTATCACTTTTATCATAAAATTGTTAATGCAGAAAGATAAAAAAATGGAGCTACATGAGTTTACTCGCATATAAAACTCACTTTAAACTCTTTTCTACCCAAATTTTATAAGTTGTGGCCCATGGCATCAAATATCGTTGTAATCTTTTTTAGTTGGAGTGTTGCATAAAATAGCTGTCTAAGCCTTTCAGTTATGTGACTTTACTTCTGGGTAGTGTAAATCAGAGAAATTCAGAGTTATACTTACAATGACAAAGCTTAACTTAGCTATCCTACCATCGGTACATAATTTGGTAAGCTTACCTCTTCCATTTCCATAATGGAGCCTGTCGGTAAAAGTCAGTTTGCAGCTAAATCTTTGAAGTATATATGCATTATTTGAAGCATGAATGTTATTACGCTTTGAAAGTAGAAATACTAAAAAATGAAGAAGAGAATCAGCTTACCCGTGATGATTCTCCGTGGACCTAGTTCTCTTACGGTGTCCAAGAGTCTTGATAACTGATCTGGCGTGCGAGCATGGTCCACGATCACCCCAAATGCTTGCTCCTCATCTATAAGCTCACACCTGCCTGGAACGGCATCCACCTCCTCGATTCCCCTCACTATATCCTCCAAAGGTGCACCCACTACAATCCCGACAGCCACGGCAGCAAGAATATTGTATATATTCTCTCTCCCAAGCAAACCAGAAGAGATCTCGAGAATCCCCTGAGGTGTTTGAACCAAGACCTGGGTCTCGAACAACGAGAGCTCATACTTTAATGTGTGCACATCCGCCTTCTTGTTCTCCACGGCATAGGTCACAACAGGCACGTCGGGATTCCCCTTTGCAACAAATAAGGGGGCATTGGGATCATCATTGTTGACAACTTTTCTGTGGCGCATCGGATCGAGCATCTTCGCGAAAAGCCTGGCTTTGCTATTCATATACTCCTCTTCACTCCCTTGGAATTCCGAATGGTCATTCCTTAGGTTTGTGAGGACGGCGATATCATAATCTACCTCGTTATAGGAACCCTGCATGACGACCGCCTCGGTCCCATTGTGCACCATCTTCGCCATTAGCTTCTGCACTCCGACTGCGTTAGGTTTTATGTCGGCAAACTCCAGCTTGTTTTCCCCATGAACATAGTGCCCAAGAATTCCCATCATTCCCATCCTCAGCCCCATGGCTTCATACATGGCCTTGATCAAGTAGGTTGTCGTGGTAATTCCGTGCGTCCCCGTTATTCCAATCACCGCCAAGCTCTTCGACGGATTCTTATAGAAGGACGCGGCTAGGATAGGGAGAACCGAATCCGTGTCCTCCACGATTACGAGGGCCTTGCACGCCAGTGTTTCGTCTATATTGATCTCCTTATCGGCCACCACCGCCACAGCCCCTCTCTTATCGGCTTCGGTTAGGGAACTGAGCCCGTCGGCCGATGATCCATTACAGCAAACAAATAGGTCGCCGGCGTTTACTTCCCGCGAATCCTGCTGAATTCCGGTGATCGAGACCTCCAAATCCCCGTACACCGACACGGGCACTACTTTGCTCTCGTCGAGAAGCTCCGCAAGGCTCATCCTGAACCTGGGCTCGAGAATCCGCGCCCGCCGCTTGCCAAACTCATCCACATCAAGATCAAACGAAGAGGGCAGCGAATTACCATTCGAGCTCGACTCAAGAACGTCGGCATCCAAATCGACACCGCCGTCATCGTTGTCGGAGGAGGAGGATTTGGGGGGCTTCCCTTGCAGGGAATCCGCATCGCCGTCGTCGTCGACGGAGATGATAGTGAGGCCCTGGAGCTCGCGGATCTCCTCGAGATCGAGGACCTCCTCGGGGGTGAGCTCGTCGAGGTCCTCAATGGCGGGGTCCTTCGCCTGCGGCGGGGGGTTCGGGGGGAGGAGGCCTTGGTCGACGAATTCGCGGCGCTTCTGGGCGATGGCGCGGTCGATGTCGGCGAAGAGGTCATCGGGATCGGAGGAGGGGGGAGTGGGAGGGGGATCGTTTTGGAGGGCGAGGGCGGAGAGGAGGAGGGGCTGGTCGCGCTTGAGCTGGGCGTCCTGGCGCCTGCGGGCGCGGTCGACGTGCCGCTCGAGCTGCTGGAAGCGGGAGAGCCCGTGGGAGGAGTCCTCGGGGGCCTCCGGAGGGTCGTCGTCCGACGGGAGCGGCTCGAATTTGCCGTCGGGCCCAACTGCCGACAGCGGCGAAACGCGGCGGCGGCGGCAGCAAAAGAGGGGGGAGGAATGCGGAAGAGACGGGCGACGACGGAAGAGGAGAGGGGAGTTGGAAAAGGAGGTGGTGGTATGGATAAGGGAGGTGAAGGAAAGTGCCATGGAGAGAGCGAGGGTGAGAGAGAGAGTGAGAGAGTGAGAGGTGGGTTTTAGAGGGTTTAGTAAGTAAGTGCTCTTATGAGTGGATGAGGGAGAGCTTGCGTATACTGTGTGTCGGGCTTAATCTCTTGAATTATGGCCAGGAAACAACGGATTTCTGGGTAAATTATTTTGTAGCTTAATAAAATTACAATTGGGTTTAAGTTTCTGAGCCGGTCACGTCCAGCTTAGACTGGGTCAACGAACCGGTCCATGACGCCGGTCCGGTAAGTGTATTATTTGGTCGGATTACGTTACGGCGTTTGCAAACCCGTTTCTCACGCCGGCCTATAAATAGCCGATCGTAGAAACTCTCCATTTACTCCCTCGTCACTCCGAATAGCATACCCGAAGTAGGAGAGAGAGAGGGAGGGAGACGATGGATCGCACTCTACTTCTCCATACCCCTCGCGCCTATAATGGCGACCTCCTCATCGCCTCCTCCCCATCACCCCCCGATCCCTTCGCACACCGCGCTCGGCGCCCCTTCTCCCCCTCCTCCTCCTCCTCCTCCTCCTCGTCGCCCCTCAAGGTCCCTTAATTCTTTTTCCCCCTCACACGTGCTCGATCTTCGTTTCTTGAAGCTTTTTCGATCGATTTATGGCGATTCTTTGAGGCGATTAGGTTTTTACGGCATGTGGTTTCGATTCCTTATGGCGATTTTGTTGTCAATCTCTTTGTTACCTTTGGTTTCTATATGCAACGAGCTTTTTGAATCGAAGATGGGGTTTCTTCGTAGTTCTTGTAACCTGATTACTGCGGGGGTTTGGAAAGGATTTGAGGTATGCCTACGCTTATGTGGTGAAGCAAGAACTTGCGTAGAAAAGCTTATTAACTGAAGTGCTTCTTTTGCTAAGGATCATTGGATCTGGTATAGCTAAAAGAAGGTTCATCATCTAAATTTGGTATGGCTAAGGATCATTGACGTAACGCAGGTGGGGGGGCCTCTTCCTCGCCTCATGTTCCTTTTCTTTCTTTTACCTCCAATATTGGTTCTTATTTCTTGAATTTTCCTCGATTAGCACCTTTTGATGCCTCAAGTTGATAAGGTTGTACTTAGGGTTCCATTCTTTATAAAGATTTCTTGGTGTATCAAGCATGGAAAGCCCGAATATTATCTATCTTCATGCTACGTTTAATTTCGTCCTGCCTTTAGCTTTTTTCTTTAATTCTTGGATGCATCTGCCCCATTTGCATCTGAATTCTCAAAGTAGGTTTTCTGTAATATTTCGGACTCGTCGCAATCCGGCGGGGATGAAAAAGCTCTGAGCCTAGGATGGCGACGAGGATGATGGTGTAGAGGAGAGTGAATAGAGAAGAGGCGGGGATGAAAAAGCTCTGAGTTGAGGATGGCGACGAGGATGATGGTGTAGAGGAGAGTGAGCAGAGAAGAGGAGAGAAGGGAGAAGAGAATTGGGGAAGAAGTAATAGTTGTATTTTATTTCTCCTATCTGTTTCACTGTTTACACCTACTATTCATACTTCTCTTTATACGTGCTGAAATGTAAAGTAGTATAAAGTTTTGGACTAAGCTGTAAAAGGTAATAAAATGGTAAACAGGCCATATGGGCCTATTTTGGTGGAGATGGTAGGCTTCAGCGGGGCCTGAGCATATGTCTCTAGTTGCTTAAGAAGTGGAGCGGGTGCTTAGTTTCGACCGCCCGATCTGCTGAGGATCTCTAGATCCTTTCTTCTCCCCTTCGTAGATCCTGTCGGATGCCCTCCTTCCTCACAAAGACCCCCCAACTTGCCATGAATGAAAGTTGTTTCCAGTTCCTGCTCCTTTATTCCCTCTAACCTACTATTAATCTACTCTACTAAGCCTCATCTACTCTCCCTCATTCTCAGGTTATTACATTTTCTTCCTAGTTCTAGTTGCCTGATTTATTTGGTGGTTGGAAAGGATTTGAGGTACACATGCGCATATATAGAGAAGCAAGAACTCTTTATTAAAGGGTGTGCACTTGTATGGTGTGATTATTTCCTTTTATAATTGAATTCACATGCCTAAAGGAAAGCGTATGAACCAAAGTTCATCTTTTACAAAAGTTATCCAGAGGACCAAGGCGACTGATCATAATAAGTATTCCGTCATTCTGTTAAAACATGTCATATTGTGATGATCTTGACTTCCATCATCCTGTTAAAACATGTCATATTGTGATGATTTTGACTTTGTCTGGAGATTTTGTTATTTTGTCCCATTCATTAAGCTTGTCATTGTCAAAATCGAGATGATTTGCATACTTCTGGTTAGATTGATGCTCTTTTTCCTATGGTCAGCAAACTTTTAGCTTTCTGCTTCTTCTAGTCTATGTTGTTATTCATAGCTATTTGAATTCTGGTTCATCAATACAGATTGATTTATGATTTTACCTTGACTCATTCTTTCCTTTTTTTGCATTTTCCCTTCAGTTATCATACTTTCTAAAGCAGTGCTACACTGCCATACTTCACTAACTGTTTATTTAGCATGTACACCAGAAAAAGCTACTGACATCTTGTCAAATCTTGACCATGGTATGCATACTTCACATAGAAAATTGGGCTGCTCTTCCGGGGTCTTTTACTCTTAAAAAAAAACCAAGCTACTTATTTTTTTTTTCAAAATTATTCCTCTTCTTGCATAAGAATTTTTTTCCGCCAAAACTTACCCTTGCACATGCTTAAATTCCTATTCAATTACTAGATGCCAAAAGTATGCATGATGATTTAAAAAGATTGCTTATGTTCTGCTGTCAATGCTTGCAGATCCAAAACCAGATTTTGCCAATGTCGCTTTCTCTACAGGCATCTAGCACAACAAGATGCGAAGCATCTTTATCAAATATCTACAAGTATGTATATGACTCGCATCTTTATCAAATATTGACAGGTATATGACAACCGTAGCCTTATATGACAGCCTGTTTGATGCAATCGACAATTCTAAATCTTATTCTCTCACTATGGTCATTTTTGGAACATCCTCAAATTTGAGGTCCCCTTGATGGGAAAAAAAAACTATGAGTTGGTGATTATTGGAGTTCTCATAAGTTTGCATAGAGATAACACATTACTTCGTCAAGGCTATGTTGACCTTGTGATAGTGTATATACAACCCACATGTTTTAAAATTCTTAAGACATTATTCTTGTGTCAACCATATGTTGGATTAAAAGCCACTTTTCGAGTATTGCTGGACTTGTGCTCACTGGTGTGCCGCTTGGCTGTTGTTATTTGTGTACTGTATAATGTATGCAAAGTTCAGCCATGTTTGTCCTGTTGGACATATCTGTTTAAACCTTTTGCAGAAAATGTGTTCATTTGATTATACAATAATGTGCACTTTTCCTGATTGTTTGAACTTTGACCCTATGTTAGCCATCTCCCTATATTTGGTGATACTATGTTAAAAAATACATCATCCTTCTTGATAAGAGATCAAATTTAAAAGTCTGCACATCATTTCACTAAAATGTGATGATATTATTGAGAAACACAGTTATTGTAGGGAAGGGGATAAGTAACTGGCTGCTGCTTATGTATATTTTCTTATGGTGGCTTTGCCTCCAATGTTTTCATTTTTTGTTTCCTAATGCTGATAGCAAGTCTCATTTTTCAGCACGGATGGTGACATAGTTGACTTGGATTGGGAGAATCTTGGATTTGGACTGGTGCCGACTGATTACCTGTATATGATGAAATGTTCTTCTGATGGTATATTTACCAAAGGCGAGTTGCTGCGGTTCGGGCCTATCGAGTTAAGCCCGTCTTCTGGAGTTTTAAATTATGGGCAGGTTAGCAATGTTGAAATCTTATTCCTATTATTTCTCATGGACTGAAAGAGATGAAGTTTCACAAACTTGGTCTACTGTTGTGATACTCTAGCTTAATAGTGATAAATCTTTGGTGAATCGTTTTGGAGTGGTTGGAGATCTGGAGAAACCCGTGCCTGTTATTTTCAGACACTGTTTGAACTCTGATATGCAGCCTCATGTAGCTTCTTGTCCTTTGTTCTCACCTGTCAGAATAATTTTGTAATTCTGGTGGTCAAGGTCTTATGTCGAGTATAAAAATATTACATTACGCAGATATTATTTTCCTGGTACACCTTTACCTCAGAAATTTTCTTCATCATACTTATCATCCCATTTGAAACAAACAATGCAGAGGTATGCAAAAACTGCGACATTGTTTTGCTTTTTAGGGGTTGTTTGAAGGTCTAAAGGCATATAGGAAAGATGATGGGTCAGTTTTATTATTTCGCCCAGAGGAAAATGCTTTACGGATGAAATTGGGTGCAGAGCGGATGTGTCTGCCCTCACCGACTGTTGAGCAATTTGTTGATGCTGTAAGGCTAACTGTGTTAGCAAATAAGCGTTGGGTAAGTAATTATCTTCGAATAAACTCTCATGCTCATACTGTTTGAATCTTCTTGTCAAATAAGTTTCAACACTTTCAATTCAGGTGCCTCCCACAGGTAAAGGCTCTTTGTATATTAGGCCGCTGCTTATCGGAAGTGGTGTTGTGCTTAGTCTTACACCTGCTCCTGAACATACTTTTCTTGTCTTTGTCTCTCCTGTTGGAAACTATTTCAAGGTTGGTAAACTGACCTTACTGACCTGTCTTCTTTATTACTATTATTATGTCTTGTCACATTGTCTACTTCTATATTTATTTCACCTTTGAGTTGTTTACTTGGTTCTTAGATTTTTTTTTCCCCCTAATTTGTCCATTAGAAGGCCAACTTAGAGAATATTGATGATTGTCTAAAATTTATTACTGTTCCTAGGAGGGTTTAGCTCCAATAAATTTAGTAATTGAAAATGAATTCCATCGTGCCGCTCTTGGTGGAACTGGAGGTGTAAAGACTATTGGAAATTATGCTTCGGTATGTAATACTTATCATGCTAAGTCTGCTTATTTTTTTACAATTTATGCTATAGCATCCTTCGTATCTTGAATCTTGCATGGTTGGTATCTTTATTATTTGTAGACAGATTTCTTTTGACTGCTCTGCTTTTGGGTTTGATTTCATCTTCTTATTTCATTATCTGCTGTTTTTAGGTTTCATTGTCTGCCTTATCTGCACTTTTTTAGAACTCTTCAAGTGCTTTGAACTTTAAAAATATCACACGCTGTGTATATACAATTATACATATATCAATAACCATTCCAATCATTGTCAAACTGAAACTGAAGGTACTACTGCTTAGGAATATACTGTTAGAGACGAGAGATGAATCATTTATTCTGTCTAAAGCAAGTAAGCAATTTATAAGCAATTTATAATGTTTTGAATAATAATTCGCGAAAAGAAGGATGTTGCTTATATTTCCTTGTTGAATCTGCTACCTAATTTAGAATTATCTTCTTAAAATGTGTGATTTGTGTATTTTATGTCGTTACAATGGACTATTGTCTTGTTTAGTATAGGCCCGTTTTCCACATATATTTCATGTTTTGTTGTGATAAATGAGCTGGCATTGAGGATATTGACTCGTTTGGTGTTTGTGATTTTTTTTTTTTATCTATGTTAGGTGCTGAAGGCACAAAAAATAGCTAAGGAGAAAGGCTATTCTGATGTCTTATATTTGGATTCTGTGCACAAAAAATACCTGGAAGAAGTTTCTTCCTGTAATGTATTTATTGTAAAGGTATACCCTCAGTATATATTATGTATTTCATCATAGTGAACATGCTTTTCAACTAATTTTAGTAGTGAAACACTGGTTTTGCTGTAGATCAGATACAAGTATTTATGTAACGGACAATGTTAATTTGGTTGTTGACTGGTCTGTCAATCATAGTCCCAAGATTAGTGAAGTGGTTATACTTATCAATACTCGCTCTCAAATTCTTTACCTTATTTTAAGATCGCTGGTTCTAGTGCCTAACAGAAGGGAACTTTCAAGTCATCGCTTGTCGCCATACTGGCAAAGCAATAATACTGAGTAGCTGCAACAAATGGGTTTCCCCTCAAAGAAAGGCACAAAAACCTTGGGAAGAGAACTACAAAGTTCACAATCCAACCGAAGAGGTCATGTATGCTGCATTTCTTCCGTCCGTGCTGTTCGAGATTACTATATCTGGTTCCATTTCCGCCTGTAAGAAAAGATAAAAAGGATTAGAATTTTCAATAGAAAAGAGCTGTCTCTAAGACTATCAGCTTTTTCTTTGAAAGTTTCGTTACCCCTGGAAGTGAACATCACTGTGTTTTAGCACCCTTGGGAACAAAAATAGGAAAACACCAAAATTCTGAAAAGAAGTAATTCCAACAGCGAACGACTATTGGACTGTTGTCATTGACCTATTCTCAGCTTTTTGCCCTTGGCAATGTAGTGCTCAAAATGGTTTTCTGCATCAAGATGGCTCCTTACTCTCTGTTAAAAGTGCTGTTTCAGCAAAAGGCTTCTATCGGTACAATATGAAGGATCTAATACACTTCTGATCTCTTTCGTAATTACCTCTAGTAAATTCCTAATCCCTTAGAGTTGTCTTTTAAGAGTCATGTATCTGTCTGAAAGTAATTGTAACTGCTCTTTGCACTCATTTAGATACTTCATGTTCTTCACCATCTACTTATCTTTGTTATAGGATAATGTTATTTCAACACCAGCACTACAAGGAACAATATTGCCTGGCATTACGCGGAAAAGTATAATTGATGTTGCTCGGGGCCGAGGCTACCAGGTATCTGTTTTACTGTAATATTATGGAAAGTGTGCGGCTTTCACTTCACATTTATTGAGTTCATTTGCCTAGAATACTCGTACAGGATAGGCTGGAATTTGTTAGATCCCTTTGTTATCTTTCTACTGTTAATTTCTTCTATTGTCTTATTTATATATGTTAATATTCATTCATCAGGTCCTAAATATTTGAGGGTTCTTTTCGTTACTTGAGGTTTTATTTAGCATGGCTTCAGGAGTTATTTTTGTTCCTTGACATATGCTGAGGCAACGATTCCCTTTCTTGTCTTTTTTATGTTGCATTAGAAGGATAACTATTATAGGCTTCTCATATCTCATTCAACTATGCCAAAATCTTGCAAGGTTGAGGAGCGCCTTGTATCAGTGGAAGAGTTGCTTGATGCTGATGAAGTTTTTTGTACGGGAACAGCTGTTGTTGTATCACCTGTGGGAAGTATCACATATCTCGGAAAAAGGTAAAGCATTTGTGTTGCACAGATTTGAATGGTTCTCTTGCTGCTGAATATATGTTAAAAGATCTCTTGAGTGCTTGAATTTTCTTCTCAATGGAATTGGGATTTAAATTAGAAGTTACTGTACCTCTGCTCAGAAACTTGGACTTTGTTTTCAAGTAATCTATATATCCTGATAGTCCCATTATGTGCTGTTAAACTAGTTGCTAGTCCTACTGTATAATTATCGAGGCAGTCATCTGAAATATATATATATTTTTTTTTTCTCAAAAAAATAAATAAATAAATAAATTTTTGTAGACTCAAAATTGATGTTTTTTATAAGCAATCCTTCATTTTTGTGAAAAATGTGGTCAAAAAGGATCTTTTGATGGCCATTCCCAAGTTATAGAAGGGATTAAACCATACAGAAAAACGTAACGATTTTTCACTCAGCTGATGTATTACGAATTTCTTCAGAGAGTAAACAAGATCTTCTATTGCCATGTGGTCTAGCAATTTTCTTCACACGCCTTTCACCTTCTGGATTTCCTCGATCATGAATTTGTCATTTATTTCTTTTTGGTAGTTTTTTTGTTTAGTTGTCCTTGTTATTTTCTGAATTTTTGCAGAAATTCCCTTGTACACTGTTGTGTTGTGTTACTTAAACCATCGATGTCGATTTGAAGATTTCCTTATAGCATATCTTTATCATCTCTTCATAGGTTTTATTGTTCTCTTGTGGACTTCAATAGCCTTCTAGTAACACTGTCATTTTATCTGTGTCCTTCATGGTTCCATTTCACCCCCTCTATGAAATTATCCTCCCCTAAGCTTTATTTAGTTTGCTTGTATCTCGATTGTTCATTAACTTGTTTGCTTGTGGAATGATTCTAAAGTTTGGAAAATAGCTGTTCAGTTATGATCCGGATTTTATTAAGGTGAAAAACTATCATTTCGAGGTGTGTTTATGAAAGTGGTTCTAAATGCAGTCCCTAGTCCAGCGTACCTGTCTCTGACAGCTATACACTCTACTTGATATTTAATGATAGTACGATAGAGGCGCACTATAATCTGATTACTCTGGCGTAATACATGCATCTTATATTTGATTAGTTTCATGCAACTTATCTGCTCTGTTATTGTTACATCGGTTTAAGCAGTAGGAACTAGATGGTCGTGTCGGATGTTTTTAAGATTTCTAACTTCTATTGGAAGATCTTTTTTCCTGGTGCGTATCTGTGCAGGGTGGATTATGGGAACCGTGGAGTTGGTGTTGTGGCTCAACAACTCTATTCTTCACTTACAAGTCTACAGATGGGTCTCGTGGAGGACACGATGGGGTGGACAATGAATTTAAATTAGGAGATGTAATAATTTTGCTTAAAAATAAAAAGTAAAAACAGCTGTCTATGCTGATATTATTTACTTTGTAGTAACTTATCTTGCGGGCATGTAGATATATATGCTGCTTGAAGGTATGTGGTTGCTCTTTACAACATATTTCATCACATGCAAACAACCTCAGACCAGAGGTTTGACTTGGAAAATTTAAGATGCCCTTATATATGATCAATGTGTAATCAATTTGTGCATTTTAAAATGATTCTTTGAGAATTTGTAGTCATAATATATTGGCTTCGTAATTCCAATAAGTTAGCTTCTTCAGCCCCAAACTCTTATCCTTGGAGCAAAGTGAGTGAACTTGTTTGATTTCTTTTTCCCCCATCAAAAAATCGTGGATCACTGTCATTCGTTTTATATTGCACAACATATATACAACAATAGTGTCGCCACATAAAAAACCGTTATATTCCGTGCTGTTTCACAACTAAGCTCATATTTTTGAGCCCTCAATCAAATTTGAGTTGAAGCTCAATGAGTCGAATTTGATTCTTTGCATTTATACGCTCTTTAGCGACTAGAAGATGTGCCAAACATCCAGTTCTACTCTGTTGTTTTACTCTTTCTTGAACTTTTGACTTAACATGGTTTAATACTGGTACTCTGTTAAGCATTTCCTGTTAGGTCCCAACTACACTCTCGATGTGAAAGCGATTATTAAGATCTATGGTACGAGCTTCAAATTTGAGCACGGAGAGCTCTGGCATTATGTGAATGAATAGTAAAATTGGCGGATCCACAAACTTCCGATCGAGTTAATGAGCGGTCTCGATGCTTCGAATGCCGTCCAGTTTAAAATTCGAAGGCTAATTCGGTAATTACGACCAGGAAATTTCAAATTCTGTGCCTATATATACCCGCGTACCCTTCCTCCTTTCCCCGGCTTGCAGAACCCAAATCTCTGCTTCTTGACGCTTCTCTCTGTCTCCCGGTCCCCTGCGATCGCTCTAGGGATCCCCGTAGTATCTCTCTCTCTCCGAAACCTCGATCGAGGCGTTCTACGGAGATCCTGATCCCTTTCTCCGGATCTGATGAAGCTAAAGATCAACAAGGCGTGCGATCTCAGCTCCATCTCCGTCCTTCCTCCGAGGTTTGAATCCCTTCCCCCTCTTCCCCCATGTCTCCGATCTCCAATCTATCATTCTTTGTTAGAAGGACGGGTGGTTCGGGAGCCGATGCGGCAAGCTTGGGGAGGAGCCAGGCGTCGCAGCTCCGATCGCAGTCGCAGCAGTCGTTCTCTCAGGGAGCTTCGCTGTCGCAGCTCTCTCAGACTTCGCTCGAGGAGAATCTGATGAGCGATCAGGTATACTAGCTTCGATTTCTCCCCTCAATGTTTATGTGGTTGGATTGAAGTAGTGAACTACTAATCTGACGATGAGATACGCTAGATCAAGTGATCTGCTGGTGATTTGCTGATACTAACAGAGGATTCTGTTTTCTCCTTTGATTTGATTTGTTATTGGCTGAGATAATAATTTTTCCATTATTGTGGGCGTTGATTTGTTATATCTCTCTGTTTTTATTTGGGATAATCATGGTAGATGAAGCCTGAATTTATGAGAAAAACTAATTAGCTCTTCTAGGCTGTTGTTAACTTAACAAGTTTAGCACGAATTGCAAATGCACTTTCCGATGCCATTGTTGGTGATTTACTGTGAAGAAACTTTGCCAGATCAAACCATTATGCAATTTCATCTTTAGTAGTGAGGAAAGCTACCTATCTAATCTACCAGATGATTGATGTTGCATTATTTTTATTAACATCTAATTCTCTTATTTTATCACCTAGATATTCACATTGTTTTCTTGTACATTTCTATTTCTTTGTGTCTGGATAGAGATTTTTCTCACACGATAATTCTTCGAAGAGGAGTTCATTGCCCCCTGGCACGTCAACACGAGAAGAATCTCAACTGCAGTTGTCAAGAGCACCCAACAGTGTTTTGCACCGATGGAATCCAACCACAGTTTCAGATAGTAGATGTAAGTTACAAAGAATTATAGTTAATACAAAGAATTGTTATATTCACATGATTGTAGGTGCATCTCGGAGAAATATTATTGCAATTTTGTACTTCACTTGTAACTCCTGAACAGATCAGGTTAGTGAAGAACTTGAGCACAGATTTCGACTGATGGAAAGCTCAATAAACAGGATGTGCATGATATTAGACTCGGTTCAGAATGATGTCATGCAACTAAACAGAGCCATGAAAGAAGTATCATTAGAAAGTGAGTATCAGAATTACCATTTTAGATTCTAAAAGAGGATGGAATATCCATCTCTGCCTGTTTTTAACCATCCAGACTGGAAGAAATGCTGTCTTCTCCAAATTATGAATATAAATTATCATAGCCAATAGCGGACTTCTAAGTTGTAGATATGGCTGATTTTCTGCATTTGATGTTATTCATGTTCAGCGGAAGGGATACGGCAAAAGATGCTTCTCTTGGACAATTCAATGCAGCAAATTGTAAGAAGCAGATATTGAGCACATGCTGTTTCTGTCCTGAACTTCCTATGAATCACAAGTCTAAGATATCGGATGTAACAAAGCTTGAAATGTGACCACAGCTCAAGGGAGAAGATGATATCAAATCTTTCCTCGAAGGAAGACTAAAAAGCCTGCCTGATCAATTGTTGAAAAACTCTAATTTGAACAAACTGAATGAGATATTCTCAACAGTTTCAGCCTTGCCGGAGCAGTTTGAAGCTCGTTTATTGAAACTACAGAATGACATTTGCAGGGTCTTCACCAAAGAGATGGAGGTAGACATTTGCAAGATGTTTTATTCAATCAGCATAATTCTATTTCATCCAACCAAATACAATTTTGTTCAACGTTACTTTGAAGAATTAGCTTTATATGTTACTTACTGCTCTCTCCTGCAATTATTGTTAGAGGCTCGCACGTCGCACTTGGGATTTCATTGTGTTGTTCCCCTCTATTTTCTTTTTTTTGGGTAGTCTTTGAAGTTTTGTCTCACAACTTTCATATGTTCTTTGTGCTCTTCTACTCTGCTAACCTTCCATCTAAGCATGAAAAAGGGTGCTTTGTTTGTTATGCTTTGTTAAATGTCAATTAGACATTCATGTACCATATCACATAACAGGCATCTTCCTGTAATGTGCTTTCTCACATTGCACACCTTTTGCCCTTAACTAATCACCTAACTGATCATTTTTGTCCTCTTAGCTCTAAACAGGTCTTCTCACCTCAATAAATGCATGATCTTAGCTAATAATAGTTTCTAAAACTAGAGGTAATCTAAACAGCTCCCAGTACTGAAGTCTTCTAAAGCATCTGGCATGTTTGCTATGCGATGCAGGTAATGGCAGGTGCTGTCAAATCTTTCAACAATAAGCATGCAGTTTTGATCCGGTCACCTGCGGTACATGATTAAGAGTATTAAATATACGAAATAATGATGCATCCAGCTTCTTTCCTTGCACTCATCTTCTCTGTTTGCAGAATAATATTTCTTCCAACACTAAGCCAGTTCTGAAGAGCCAGATACCAGTAACAAAAGTGTAACCTTTCTGACATTCTCTATATCTTTTATTGCCTTTTTTATTGCAATGAACTTGAAGTCTATAATGTATAATCGAGTATCTGGACTGGGACAATCTCTGGCAAAATGTAATGTTGGAGTTCAGTGGTGTACATCCCCAATTTTTAGCTTACAAATCGTCTGAAGAGGTGACAGTTGCAGTTTTATCTTTCTATAGAAGATAACTGCAAGTGCATCTTGAAATGCAAAGTTGACTATTATGCGGATTTCGAGTGTAATTTTTTTTGAATCAGTAGATAAGATAAAATGGTAAATTGCAGAAGGCTAGTCTTGGATACTATTAGACATTTTCTGTTACTATTCTGGTCTTGGTTTACCTTCACTATTGTTATCATGTTTGATGTTCGTAATTTTTCACTGCTAGCTCATCTTCTTTTGATTGTCCTGCTAGTGTGGAGACACATTTGATTACCAACAAACGAAGCATTCAAGTTCCAATTGTACAAGAAGAAAAGATGAAAATACTTCAACCAAAATTGGCTGGTTCTAGCCATGTAACAGCTCTCAACAGGGACGAAAGACCTTTCAGGACAAAGGTTACTTCAGATTTACGCTGACTTTAGATGACGCGAAATATTTTATATGCTTCAGAGCTATATATTATGAAAATTCTCTTTATAAGAGTTCATGCACTCCCTATTTACTATCTGTAGGCCGACGAGGGCAGCGATGATGCTTGTCTTAACAAGTTCTAATCGTGCTCATGAATGAATGGTGATGCAGGAGCAAGATAACAGAGTAATCATTGACTCAGATGACGACAGCGATGGAAGTTCTTCCTGCTTAATTGTTAAAAAGGAAAAAGGTGAGTATAAATAGTTATTTCTTCGGCGTATTATACTTGGATAAAGTGAAAGTTGAAAATTTTCTATATAGAAGAAAATATTTCCAGATTCAGAGAAGTGGAATCATATTTTTTTTTCCTTTTTCTTTTTTTTTAAGAATAATGAGGCTAATACCTTCAGTAGCTTGTAAGTAAATTTGAGAGTTTACAGTACAAACCTTCTGATACTTAGATATATCTCTTGCGAACTCACCATTTTTGTTCATCACCTTTATTTTAGTTCAGATATTAGACTACCTGAATTAGCCATTTACTGCGCAACAATCTGGTTTGTGCTTTCTGTTTCATGTCAGGATGGTTCAGTGAAATTAGAGAAAATAATCTTTTTGTATCGATACAATCAGATTTTGTAATATAAGAAGCTTATCGTAATTATGCCAGGAAATGCCTTTTCTCGTCCTGAGGGACATGATCAAGCAGTTAAAAGTTTTAGATTTGTTTTGTGTGTACTGTTTCTGTACCACAGCTGAGATGGAGAGCTGCTGGATGAAGGAAGCTAGGGAAGAGAGTTTACGAATTCTAAGAAAAGCAAGGAAGAGAAAGAGACGACAAACGAATTCGTTAATCTGTCTAAGGTATGATTCCTAACAAGATCTTACTGTTTAAATGTCATCTTATATCTGGTGTTCCTTCCCATCTTTTGTTCATTTACTCCATTTCGGAAACTCGCAATTTTACATTGTTACGGCTTCTACAATTTGTTGTATAGGAGCATACAACTCTGTTCAGTTGATCTAGTCTTTTAAATTTCTGATACACCAAATGAGCAGCCCTTGATTTCTATTTTAGGTCATTGTTCAACACTTGCCCCACTTAAGGGCTGTTTAGTTTTTGCTGGACAATTTACTTCAAAACACACCAAGTTAGTCCCTAAAACTGTTCATTCAAGCAAACCTTTTCATATATTACAATTATGTCCCTGAAAGGCGAAACATTGGAAAACATGTGATTGCGATCACATAAAATGTTTTTTTGAACTTTTATGCTTTTTACAACCAGGGTTGAAATTGCAATATATGGGAAAGTTCCGTATTGATTTGTGGGACTGAAATCACAAACTAAGCATTTTATAGGGATTATCCGTACACTTAATCCATTCCAGACTTGAGAATTTACCGGTGTGCCATCCTCAGTAACTCAAGTTTGAAAAAATTCTAAGTTTACGTTACTCACAATTCAAACTTTTTTTTTTTTTTTTTTTTTTTTTTTTTGTTTTGAGTAGAGACAATTCGAACTTCTGATCAACAAGTTGTAAGAAATCCTGAACATAAATGTTCACTCCAAAAAAAAAAAAAAAAAAAAAAAAAAAAAACGAGTGGCTTAAGTTCAAGTCTCCCTCGGACCCTCCCTAAATTGGTATGAGGCCCAATTGCCTGCCATTTAGGAGTGGTTTCAAATTTGGGCCACACCAACTGCAGATCCTCGGCCCATTTGGTTGCCGTTTCGAATTTGGCTTCCTCCCTGCAATTCCCTCTCTACATACGAAGGTACGCAACTCTTTAAATTGTTCTTTTCTTGTTACAGGGTGCATATTTCACACGGCACACCTTATTACGTCTCTTATGCTTGGCTAGAAAAAAAAAAATGTTGATCAAGTGCAACCGCTTTCATGTTTTAGAGGAGCTTCCAGGCTTTCCTTCTCTGAAATTTAAAATTAGAGATGTCGACGGCCGCTAGAAAACTTTCTGCATACACTTCTCCAAATGTGGTTCTCCAACATCGTTTAGTTAGTACAATGCGGAGTAGATGCTTAAAAAAAAAACAAGTGAAAAAAAAAAAGAAAAAAGAATGATTTTGGGTGGCCAAAGGAGCCTCCTTTACCGTTGCATCTTGCAATGGGATATGACCAAAAGGTGACGTTTCCATTGAGACAAAGGCGTGTGCGCATCAGCTGGTAAAACCCGCTGCCAAAAAGCTAAAGTGACCAGCCGGCCACTTTACCCCCGAGTGGTCCTGAAGAAAGAAAACTCTTTCCACCCATTAGTAAAGGAGATATTTCCCTGTCCCTTTTCCTAGTCCACCACATCATCTTTGGACTGCTCATTTGCGTGTAGGATTCGATTCATGCACCGAATTTTTTTTTGTATTAGTGGTGGATAAATTCATGCCTAAAAATTTTCTATATAGCATAGTGGGCCAAGTTTTCTAGATTTAGATAAGGCTAAGTAGGACTTTCGGTAGTTAGGCCGGCCTCTCCACTACTAGACCAAGCTTTTTGTTCTTTCCTGTCCATTCTCACTCTTATCATATTACTGCTCACAAAAGAGGAAGAAAAGCTGGAGTGGTGTAATCCACCATCTGGAGTTAACGAAATTGCGAGGTAGGAACACTAACATCTTAACCACTTTGACACGTGGCTGAATCCTGTTTCCCCCAGCTTTTTTATCAAAATTAATGTGGATGGCTACACCTTAATTTGTCTTATGTATTCTCACTTCCCTTCGAAATGGGATTCCTCCCAAAGTCATTATGTTTGGTGTGACCTTTAAACACAAGCAATATCATTAGGACGTAGCTAATCCCTATCACTCTATTACTAATATAGTAATATGGCTCTTCTTGGTAGGGGATGGGTGAGCTTTCTTTTTGTTAGTAGTCCTTGAAAGGGATCGGAATCAATTTTTTGTCACGTCCACTACGTGAGGTATCAATTGCCTCTGCCGACAATTTTGGCTTTAGGGGCGGTTTACATTGATTCGATTCGCCCCTTATTTTTTAATCAAGTACTAGAGGGAGTAAAAATTTTGGCATCATCAAATGGTGATCTCCAAAGGTTCAAATTATTCAGCATTTTTAACTATAATATATATAAAAATTAAAAAGCTTAAGCTAAAAGTTTGAGAAGTTGCAGTGCCTGAGATAGTAGAGAAATTATCCACACATTTTACACAAAAAGGTAACATGCTCGCAGGTGTTTGCAAGCACACTTTTCCCCTTCACATTTTGACACTTCATTATTTTGGAGTCCACGGCGTGAGCCACAATCAATTTCTCCACATGGTGAGAGCCACAGCATTATATATCTTTTCTTTTGGGTGCAATCGTGAGATCCAAACAACGTGGATTCCATTCCCCAACGAGGCCATGATGGATGGTCACCAGATGTTTGGGTCTCAAAATATGATGCTTTCCATTTGTTGCATTATATTTGTTATGAGTGTAAACATTTGTCTCGTCCATTGTATCTCATTTTTCCCTTTTTCTTTTTTTCTTTTTGTTTGTTTTCGGTTTGGTTGGCTAGATGTTCGGTTCTTCTTATTTACGCGGTACAATATTAAGGAGTCTAGAATTTAGAGATGCAACATGGCGGATTGGGAAGTGAGAGGTTTCCCTCTATATATTTCTGGAAAAAAAAAAAAATCGACATTTTTATTTACCCCTCGCCGTTATCTTTATAAAATTACTATTTTACTCTTTTAAAAAAAATTTATATATATCCTTAAATTAAGAATAATAAAAATATTTTAATTTTTTGCCTTTCAAATTTATCTTTTATCGTCACTAGTTTTTTTTATTTGCTTTCAAGTTAGTGACAAAGTAGTATTTTTTTTAAAATTCTGATAAAAATTTAATCTGAGATAACTTAATAGGTACTAATAGTAAGAATATACTAATAGGTACTAATAGTGGATTAAGAAAGAAAAAAAAAAATTGTCCTTCCTTTTATTATTTTAGTAAATCAAACAGATTTAGAATAAATTATATGAGCAGAGTTTATATTTTTTCAAAAGCACAAATCTAATTATACTTGTAAATTTTTTATCATTAAATTTGTATTGAGATTTGTATTATTATAAAGTAAACTAAAAAAAGAGAATTAAAAAAATATAATAATACAAATCTCAATACAAATTTAAGAATAAAAATTTATAAATATAAATTGATTTGCGCTTTTAAAAAAATATGAGTGCTACTCTAAGTTATATGTATATATTTTTTATATTCGATTTCCACCTTCTAGTCCATTCTGGACGAATTTGGGCATAGGCTCCGGCAACTCTGGTCCATTTACATCTCTAGTAGAATCCGACTAGGAAATTTACTGCAATTTTAAAGTCAAAAATAGTTAAAGGGATTTTTTGTTTTTTTAGAACGAACCAGTGAGGTGAGGATATAAGAGAGGAATATAACTGTACACTTTTTAATAAGGGTGTACATGTTATACTTTTGATAAGACAAGTGAGTTAACATAGACTATAATAAGTTTAAGTTTTAGGGTAAAATGTATGAAAACCTTCTAAACTTTAGTTCCTTTACAATTAGGTGTTTGAATTTTAATTTTGACAATTAATTTATTTAGATTTTATCTAATAATTTAATTGACCTTTTTTTTAATTGAAATTATAAATTATACAACTGTTTTGATCGATGTTGTACGTACAAATAAATAAATAAATAAATAAAATCGTAGTTAGGCTCATCTTATTTTATAATGCTTATAAATTATTAAAATTGAAAGATAAATATTATTTTTTTATATTTTTGTGACATGCCGCTTTCTCAAGAGGTCACCCATTTTAGAACTACTCTAGCTCTAACATACTTAATTCTTTTAACCTCTTGAGTCTTGCTACCACCCAAAATGCTATAGTCGGATTAAGAAATTTAGTCCTATTATATAATTTAGGGTTAATTGCATACAGATCCCTACAAACATGTCGAATATCAAATATATTTCTACAAAATTTAATTTTTTCATATTTATCCCTTCAAAAATTCACCGTTATTCATATCTACCCCTACCGTCCATCTCTGTTAGAAAAGTTGAGTTAATCATAGGTTAAATGCTTAATCTTGGTTAGATAAAAAAGTAAATTTACTTTTTTACCCTTTTTATATTATAACCTAATCTAAGATGGGTGAAGTTGATGACCCCGTCGCGCGTCGGCATCGCGGATCATCTGGGTGAGCTCGACGAAGGAGAGGGGCTGGCCCATCCGGGCCATGGAGCAGGCAAGCTCGGCGGCGGAGATGTAGCCGTTCCGTCGCGGTCGAAGGCGCGGAACACCTCGAGGAGCTGTGCCTGGTCCACCAGGGCCCGCTGCGTCATCAGCGGCGTGATCGCCGCGGCGAGCTCCTCAAACTCGACCGCGCCGTTCCCGTTCGCCTCCATGCCGGAGAGGAGCGCGTGGATCGCGTCCCCCCGGGGCTTCACAGTTGATTACACTACCCAATGTACAGAATGAGAGCACTAGCATTGGTCCATGTTGTTGACCTGTTGCTATTCCCTTTCTAAAAACCTCTCTTTTTTCATACCCCTCTACGCTTCCTCTATTCTAAAGCCAACCCTTATCACTTCACCAATGGCCCCCATCATGGTCATGAATGGGTCGCATTAAAAATTTATCACATTCCCACCTCCTCGTTTTCCCTTACCACCACTAAAAAAAAAAAAAAATTGTAAAATATCTACTACCTTAAAGAGCATGTTTTGCCCCCAATTAGATGAAGGAGATGACCCAACATTGGAATTTTTAGAGAGGGATGTTTTTGCAACAAGTATAAAAATATTATTTTTGGAGGGATATATTTGTAAGGGTAAAAAAGTCATTTCACATATATTCTGTTAAAATATAAACAGTTTTCAAATGGTAATAAACCAGAGGGGTAGATATGAGCAACTTAGGATTTTTGAATGGATAAATATGAAAAGTTGAATTTTGTAGGGATATATTTGCTATTCGACATGTTTGTATACAATTAATCCTATAATTTATATATAGGACTAATCTAAATTTCGATTCTTTCTCCCTTTAATCCCTGACGTTCACGTCAAGCTCAAACACACTCACAAGTATCAGACGATGTGAGACTCGTCTCGCTAGCCTTAGTCGACTTTGTGGCGCTAGCCTTAGTCGACCTTGTGGGGAGCTGCAATCCACCCACAACAGTCATCAGCCAGTGAGTCACGATGACGTCCTGCCTTCCTACGGGATCATCCATCCTAGAACTACTTTAGCTCTAGCACGCTTAACTCTCTTAATCTCTTGAGTTTTGCTACCATCTAAAATGCTATAGTCGGATTAAGAGATTTAATTCTATTATATAATTTATATATAGAACTAATCCAAATCCGGAAAGTGTGACAATTTTGAAGTCTTATATAATTATGTGGAGGTTATGAAACCAAAATAATTGTATAATTAATAACTACAAGCACAGAAGTCAATTTAAAAACTAAAATTTAGAGGGTCCCTATACATTTTTTTTTTTTTTCCTAGTTTTTCCACCTATTTAACAGGTCTCTGAGCTCAATGGAGAATGTAGTAATGGCCATCTCTAGCTTTGATTCATTTTTCTGCGTACGTCCCATTGTGGTTGTTCGGCATGAACAGTCGGAAACACCGAACGGACCCATTATTATTCAACAAACACAACATGCCATGAGTTATTATCTCATTAATTGAATCATCTACTAATGATCTTATTTTCTATGCTTGGCATTTTACTGCTGTTTCCATTTTTACCCTATTTCTTACTTGGGTATATGTCGTCTGATTTCACATCTCCAGATGACTTACTTAAATAGAAAAGAGACATTGTCCAGCTTATGTATAATAAAGATAACCTTCTCATCTATCTATACAACAAGTATATAAATTCTTTCTAAGTCCCTTTTACTGATTCTTATTTGATAAAATATTATAATTTTTTTTTTCTCTACTTATTCAATGGATACGACTTTTATTCTTCCCTCCTCTCTATTCAACATATACACCTCATTTTTAATTATCTCATAATTTTTTTCCTGTTTTATCTTCATCAACTCATTTATGATGAAACGTCATAAAATTTTTATTTTTCCTTTTTCACCTTCATCAACTCATTTTTAATGAAACGTCATAATTTTTTTTTCTCCCTTCCTCTTTATTTAATGAAGGTAAAATTCACCTTATAATTTTGTTCTTTTTAAATCTAGAATTTAAAAAAAGAGTAAGTAAATTTTTCAAATTTTAATCCACGCTAATTCAGCTCAATCTAACACTCCTCAATTCAGAACGGAGCACGTTGAGGGTATAGTGCGAGAGGTTATTCCACCACCTTTTCGCTGCTGCGGCGGTATAATGGAATAATATAGGACGCTTAGGCGGGATAAGCTCTTTTATAGAATGCTTAGGCCGGATAAGACTCAATGCGATAAAGGATGCGCTAACTCGCGCTTTAGATTTCGTCGCCTCTCTCTTCGATAAAAATATATAATATTTTTATTTATTTTTGAACTGTTAAATATATATATATATATATATATATATATATATATATATATATATATATATATATATATATATAATTAGATTGGAATACTATCTATAATATCAAGTTATTAGTGCTATCAATTTTTTAGTCATTGGATTAAGAAATGTGCGATTACGATGATAGTGATCTCCTAAAATTTAGTGGGTGATTGGTTAAATAGTAAAAATCTTAAGTAAACCACTATAATCCCAACCAGTATAATTAGACTTACACTTTTAAAAATATATAAGCTCTACTCTTTTAACTATACTAACTATACTATACTTACAATCACATCTAATCAAATTACAAAAAAAAACGTAATACATTTTAGTTAGCAAAATTACAAAGAAATAAAATAAAATGCTTTTTGGCACATTTTAGTTCCTCAACTTAATGTCAAAAAATTATTTTTCGGACTTTTAATTTTAAAATTTAAATAATTTTTTAGATAAACCAACCAAGGGTTTAGACAACCTTGGTGGGTTTTTAATATTGAAAATAAAATAAATTTATCTAAACTAAAATAATTGAGAATCTCAAAAATGTTAAAATTAGGAGTTTGAAAATTAATTTGATACTAAGTTTAGAAAGTAAAAATTATTTTAAAATTTTTTAAAAAAATTATAAATCTTTTTTGTGTATTAGATTGTGTCCCGATATGTGAGATTTAATTTGGAGTTTAATCTTGAAGCAATTTTTGTCCGATCTTATTTGATTCAATCCAATATTCATAAATTTATATGCCCAACTTCAGGGATGGAAAATATTTGTATTAAATTAATTAGCTTTATATACAAAAACAATTATGTAAACAATTAGAGACCAAATTATGGCTAGTCAAAAGTTGGGGGACTCAAAATAAATTCATCATATTTCTATTCTTTTAATATTATTTACAGCTTCCTTTTGCACCACAAGAAATCGTTATAAATGAAACATAAAGCCTCAATTATATTGTAAGATTCATGGCAAAAACATAGCATTTAATTTTTAATTTTTCACACTTATATTTAAGGACTAATATTTTATATTTATTAAATTTTTTTAGATTGAGAGGTGTAAAATGTATTTTCTTTTTCTTTTTTTAATACACCGACAACATTTCTCTCTCTTTTTTTTTTTTACATTTTTAAAGAATGTTAAATAAGAGAAAGAAGACCTATTATTACGGGAAGGAACAAAAGTTAAATATACAAAAAAGGAAAGGGTCTAACTACAAATATTCACCTCAAGGATCAAGCAACCTGTCCTTTTTTTTCTTCTTTTTTTTATGTGGGGGTGGGGCTGATGAATACTACCTAATTTCTAAATAAAATAATTTTTTTTTTAGAGAATTTCTAAATAAAATATTGTATTAATATAATGGTGGATTTCTCTGGTGGGATTAGTTGATGGTTATACCAACAAACCTACCTTAATAAAAGTGATGTGGTGGGGGAGACCCAAACCTAAACTTGATGTCTACTGCAACTCTAATCTACAATTTTTAATCCAAACATATGTCCCTCCAAAAATTTTGTTCATATATATTTTCACTGTTTGATTCGTCGTTAATTTTTGTCTTTATAAATTTATTCTGATATCATTGCTGCCACAAAAGACAGTAAAAATTAATATTAAAATATAAATTATATACGAGTCCGGCTATTATATTTTTATGAGTAAAATTATTTTGTACTCATAAGTTTTTATTCTTTGATTATAATAGTTTCTAGAATTTATACTATTTCACCAACAACCTAGTAAGCTCTAAAAGAGGACCATTATCATTCTAACCGCATATTTTTTCATCTAAAGACGAAAAAGTTATGAGTACAAAAAAATTTATATTCATATATATATATATAATAAAAATATTATTTTATTTCTTAGTTAATTATGATTAGCTTTTTTTTTTTACTCATAATTATTTAAATTTTGATAACAGAAAAATATATTAAGTATATACTTATTATTTAACACTTTTATAAAAAAAAATATTTACAATTATTATTATTTTTAAATGTACTTAAAACCTAATTAGTATTTAGTACATAACGCGTGCGTCAAAATATTTTAAATGGATATTACATTCGATCTACAAGTCCGCTCTTTTAAATAGTACAATAAGTTATCATCAATATTTTATTTTGTATTCAAGCATGACTGAAAATTAATTAATACTTGTTGAATATAAAATATATAAATTTTATTATTTAATAATTTAAATTTTTTAAGTTTTGTGAGGTTTCTAATATTTTTTTTTTATTTAATTAAATCTATATTTGAATTTATTAAAAAAATATTAAGTCTAAACGTGAGGATTTTGAATTCATACACGAGGAGAAGTGCTGAATATAAAATATATAAATTTTATTATTTAATAATTTAAAATTTTAGAATACAACGATTATTTTATATAATTTTAATTTTAATTTATTTATAGGACTTTAAATCAGTAGGATTGTAGACCGTTACGTTGTACCAGTTCAAGAAATTTGTGGAGGATGAGATGTCATTAACATGGAATCAATCTTAGATTATACACAAACTTATTTTGAAGATTAATGATTTTTCTTCTTAATGAAAAATAATTAATTATTTGATTATTCATGAATCGTTTTTTGTAAGATCGATTGATTTATTTTGCATAACATGGAAAAGCAACCTTATGGTAAATTTAAAAAATTAATTAAAGAGATGATTTAGCGAGTCCTGAACCATCTTAGTTTATAATGGGGTTCAAATTACTTAGATCCGAGATTTTTCCAAAAATAAGCAATTTTTTTTATGTATCAACAATGTATATAGGGCATGGGATTTGATGCTTATTGATAAAATATTATTGGCAATTTGGTGATGAATAAAATACAATATCCAAATATTCATTTACAATTTGGTCAATCCCCAACACAATCTCTTATGCCATGTGTCCATGGTTTAACTCTTTTTTTAACCTTTTTTTTTTTTTTTTTTTTTCTTAAGGTTAACCAGTAATGCTTTATATTCATGGATGGCCTTTCTTTGTAAAAATATTATTACTCAACCTAATATATATATATATATATATATATAGAGAGAGAGAGAGAGAGAGAGAGAGAGAGAGAGAGAGAGAGAGAGAGAGTGTGTGTGTGTGTCCCACTATAGTTATTTTAAAAACATCAAGATCTAAAAACATTAGATCTATTTTTTTTTAACTAATATCATCTATTAAATCATACTATACTATTATATTAATCAGTCATTAAATTTTAAAAAATTATTATTATTTGAATATTAAAAATTTACAACCACTAATAGCTTAAAATTTTTAAAAACATAAAAGTTTAAATTTAAATATATAAATATATAGTCTGGCTTAATGCTATCGATAGTACTAATTAATCGGTACTATTAATTTTTTTATCGTCTGGCTTAATGCTATCCTAGCTTTACATTTCTTAATTGCAGGATTAAAAACTTGATGGCACCAATGAGTTGGTGCTATCGATAGCATAATAGCTTAGTTCTATATAGAGAGAGAGAGTTCGGCTATTATGTTATAGATAGCACCAAGCACTTGGGCTACCAAGTTTTCCACCATTAGATTTATCCTTTTGACCATATAT
Source organism: Tillandsia fasciculata (assembly GCA_029168755.2). Taxonomy (NCBI): domain Eukaryota; kingdom Viridiplantae; phylum Streptophyta; class Magnoliopsida; order Poales; family Bromeliaceae; genus Tillandsia; species Tillandsia fasciculata. Next base: position 2,322,023 of record CM054934.1, on the reverse strand, counting down.
TTTCGCTATTTAGATCAGACTATTCTACCAACCACTGACTTAATTTTAAATACCGTTTTTGTTGGGAAACAAAGTCTTGTTTCAGTCTTATTCTCTTAAATGCGGTTGGTTATGGATGGAAACAACCTAATGTTTTGACTAATTTAATTGTTTTATTAATTAATTATTCAACTAGTAGATAATTAACTAATTAATTAATTAAAATATGAAATTATTTGTAGTTAATTATTTATTAATTAATAATACTTATTATTATTAATTATTTGATTAATTAATATTAGGACTATCTAGAAATAATTAATTAAATAAGTTAAATTATTATTTAATTAATATTTTTATATTAATTAATTAGATAAAATATTATTATTTAAAAATTATAATTTTTTATTTTTTATTATTCCAATCTAACTGTCTAAATAGTATTTTTCTTATTTCTAGGAACAATCTAATTTTTATCTAAATACAAAACTAGTCTTGCTCCTATTTATTCTTAAACTTATATATATTCCTGAAATAAATAATTTATCTTATCCCTAAACCAAACGCAAAGGGACCACTATCATCCTAATTACTATACCTCCCTTAATCCAAAGACTAAAAAACTAATAGCACTAATGCCTTAGTTTTATTGATAGCATAGTAATCTACTTCTATATAGAGAGAGAAAGAGAGTCTGACTGCTATACTATTGATAGTAAGTATCAAACACTTTGTGCTATTAAGTTTTTCGCCGTTAGATTTACGCTTTTGATCATTTTCACATCTTAGATCATAATATTTTTCTAATGATGATGCAAACCCTTGGGATCCACTATTATCATAATCTCACCATTTTTTTTTAATGCAATGGCCAAAATCTTAATAGCAAGATTAACTTAGAACTACTAATAGTCTAAATTTATATATACATATATATTTCAGAGCTAATTTTAATATTATCAAATCAATAAAATATATATGCCACAATATTATTTGGTTCTAAAAGTATTATTATTTTTAAGGACAATGTGAACCACTACAATTACGATCGTTTCATATTAAAGTGGTTCTCAAGATTCTCGAATATTACGATTAGCCCATTGTTTTCAATTTTAATTCCGTACAAAAAAAAAAAAAAAAAAAAAACCAGTAATCTTTTCATTCGATATGTTCCTTAGTATTTGTTCACTCTTGATGTAAAAGTAAGTAAGATCAAATATGAATTTGTTAAAATGATGAAAATTGCCAAACTATATAGAGAACAATCAAATATAATTAAACACTTAATATATTTGATAGACATAATATAAACTAAAATAATCAAAAAAAAAAAAAAAAAAAAAAGAAAGGTAAAATCGTCTGAGAAATTTTCTTATATTTTTTTAAATAATTATTTGTTGTGATGAGTAAAAATACTCCACGCCTCTGTTTTTTCTTCTTCTTCTTCTTCTTCTTCTTTTTTTTCTTCTTCGTCTTAATCATCCTTTTTACGTAGCGCAGAAGAAGAGATTAGCCGAGAAAGGAAAAAGAAGAGAAAACACTAAACCCCACCTAATAAGGTAGTCAAAAACAGAAACCATTACCACCTCCTCTTCTCTTCTCAATCTCTCTCTCTCTCTCTTATCTCTCTCATGAATATTGGGGGAGAGAGAGAGAGAGAGAGAGAGAGAGAGAGAGATTTGGAGTCACCTTTCCCAATATACCACTCCTCCCTCCCCTATTTTCCGCTTCGTGCCACCTCTAAAACTCCAAAGCAGAGGCCTATTCGCTCTCCTCGGATCATTTGTGGAGAACTGGGTATTTGTTCTTTTCTCATGTTTCCGTCCCTGGAAGATCAAAATCGAGTGGTGGGGTGGTGTAAAAATCGGATTTTTGGGTCCTTTTTGTGATCGTCACTAGTTGCCAACAGTGGAGATTAATGATAGATTAAAGCAGAGGAGTGTTTTGCATGTATCATTCATTGCTCGGGGATGCTTAAAAAGGTTGGCTTTTTCCTAACTGTGTTGCGTTGAGTGGATTAGTACAAGGTAGCTGCTTTGTGTGTATCTTAATCCCCAAGAAAAAAGAAACAGCTTTGTTGTTCAAGGAATTTGGCCTTTGGAATCCAAATCGGAGGCTTCTGATAGTGGTTGCTTTGTTCAAAATCGCTTTTTGTAATTGCCGAAAGGTTTTGTGGGTTTGTGTTCGCTTTTGTTCGAAATCAAAAAGGAAGGGAGAAAAAAAGGTGTTGACTTTTTTTGGCTGGAGGTGGAGATAAAAAGATTGGGTGTTTTCAGAAACCTTTCTCATTCTTCTTCTGCTGCTGCTGCTGCTCTTGTCATGGGAGAAGTTGCCTTCTTGTTATTTGGATTGGCCTCTTGATTTCAGGTGAATCCATTGCATCTCTCCTTGGACCATTTTTTTTCTTTTCTTTTTTCTTTAATTTCTAGAGTTAAAAGTCATTTGGATTCTCTTATTTTATGATGATTTTTGTTTTATCTTTTATTTTTCTACTTTTGCAGTTTTTTGTCCTTCATTTCTCTTATTTGTTGGTTTCCCCCCCCCCACAAAAAAAAAAACTAGAAAATTAAAACTGAGATGGCCCAGTTAGATATTCTTCAATGCTTGCAACAATTTGAAGCATATTAATTAAACATGGTTTGTGAAAGATATTAAATAATGGTATCCTTAGCTCTCTCCGTCTCGCCAAATCTGGGGCTTGAGTATTGTTTGGATTGAATCTCTCATATGCTTATTTGTGTCCCTTGTTAAACATAACCATGAGGATTCTGTTCATTACTTCTCAATCTTCAATATTTCACATTTTATTATTATCAATTTGACAATTTAGGCATATTTATGTTGTAATAACTGATTGCAGATAGATGGTACATCCTTTGGTATTAACACACTGTCACAATGCTGTACAATTGAGAATGGAGTAGCAAATAATGTACCCAGGAAATACTTACACATTCAATTAATAATTAGTACCTCTGAAGAAAACAAAATATTGTTTTGCTGTATCACAATAAAAGAAAGATTCTTTTGAAATAACTACATGTTTGACAGGCCCAGAACTTTTCTTTTATTTATTTTTTTTGCTTATATAATTAGCTCCACTAGTAAATTAATATTTGATTAGTCGGTTGTCATTCTTCTCAGAATCAAACTAGATCCACCTCAATTGCTATCATACATGTCTACTGTAGATTCTGAGGAATTCAAAATATACTTTGTCATTCAAAAATAGCTTATAATTTAAACATTTTGTTGTTTAATAATTTAAACAACAAAATGTTTCTATCTGCAACATTCTATTTCTAATGTTTGCCGAACCAAGAAACTTTTTGTTTTTAATTTTTGTTTACTATTGCAGTATGCTGAAAGTAACTGCTGGATTTTGCCTAATAATTGGACAGCTTCGTGCATTAGTTCTGAGAGTGACCACTTTGTTATATATGTATAGCTTATATCTTTTATATATCATTCTTTTATTTTTTCCCCTATCTTTACTGTAAGCTGATTCATTACAATCCTATTAAATTGCTTCTTCAGATTTCAAGCTTCTCCGGGAAATTTTAACCATTTCTTGAAGTGACCTCAGAAGAGGGGTGATAGGTAGAAAACCGTCTCGTCTATTATGGCAAGAAGAAATTTCAAACAGAATACACGACCCCAAAAGAATAATTTTGGCTGTATGTGGGGATTGTTTCGCGTACTCGACTTCCGCTGGAGCCCGAAGTTACTTTCAGATAAGAAGCATGGTAGTAGTGCGTATGATGGTAAGATAATTTCTAGCTATACATCCAAATTATTCAAGGAATATTAAGGTTGCTGTTCTCTTTCAGATAGGAAGCATGATAATAGTACTTATCCTTTTTGTTTTGCTTTTGTATGTCCCTTTGATCACTGTACTTTCTGCAGATTCTGGAGATTCGAGGAGCAAACTTGGCAATTTTGAGGAAAAAAATAATGAAGTTGCTGTAAGTATTGCGATTGTACTTTATACCGTCAGAAGTGCAATATTTAGTAGAATGTGTCGAATGGTTTTATTGTTGTGTCAAACTATGCAACATTGTGCTATATGCTTTTAAACATTACTCAACCGAAGTTGCAATTTTCTCTCCTCTTTTTTTCTTTTTTTTTTTCCTTAATTTTTAACAGTTTCAGTTTTTATCAACCTGTGAGATCATATACACTGACCGAAGTTCCTTTAAATTAATTTAAGAAGCTAAATTGAAAAGTCATACCCACAGTCTAGCGTTGTCGCTTCGAACAAAAGAAGGATCAAATATGCAATGCGCCGTGAACAATTTCACCATAAAAATCAGATTGCCTACTAGTTATTGCCAATTCATTGGAACTCCTGATATATACCTGTATGATGAAGCATGATCATCCGTTATCAGTACCTCTAATTTTATCATCATCAGAATGTGTTACTGTATTATGATATTAAGTTGCCACGATTTGAGCACTTCAGAAAGCCATTTTCTAATATTAAATAGTATGTTACTCTTATTCAGAATGTTGATGGAAGTAAAGTACGAAGGGTTAACACAGGTAAGACGAGCGTCAAAACACTAATGGAGGAAGAGATGGCCAGAGCCAAACCAGTGGAGAAGACACGTAATGCAGTAGAAAAAAAGCAGCACGATCTTGAACGCCGTGTTCGTCTAGCGAAAAATCCCAAGCAAACAAGAAAGAATTCAAAGTCATTATCCGATTTTTTTGTCGACAACCAGATAACTTCTGAAAGCTTAAATTCTGATGGACTCAACAACACGATACCAGCAGAGAGATCAGATCTTCAGCTCATCCTGGCTGCGTTTCTTGTAGAAATTTACAAATTCCACAACCAATGCCCACATATTGATTGTAAGAATAAGATATCACTATGTCCTGCATTAAAATCCATTGTTTATAGAAAGCTTAATGATCTCAGCAATTCCAATTCTTGTGTTGATGACAAGCATCTAAACGGCAGCGAGGCAGCTCAATCGAAGGAATTCATGGGTGCATTGGAGATTCTGAGCTCGAACAAGGAATTATTTTTGAAGCTTCTTCAGGACCCAAATTCGCATATATTGCAAAATATTCAAAATATTTGTCGTGTGCGGGAAGGCTCAGAGGAGCAGGGTGGTTCGAAGCAGTTTCAGGAGATTCCAAGCGGTAAAGTGTTTAATAAACAAAACAAGCATAACTTTTTCTGGAAGAAGGACAGATCAAATGGGAGACAACCAGCAGCAGGAAATTATAATTCGCAGCCAGTTAGCAGAATAGTTGTTCTAAAGCCTTTAGCTGCTACTAATCCAAGTTCTTCGCGACGGTCGGACAACAGATTACGAGATCAGGAAGATGGCGAAAGAGTTAATTCACAATTTTCAGTCGGAGAAATTAAAAGGAGACTGATGCATGTTGTTGGAGAGACCAAAAAGGAGCAAGATTCCGTCTCGATGGATGGCCTTCTTCACAAAGTTCCATATGGGTTCATGGATTCATTTAAAGAGCTTTCTAGAGAGAGTTCAGCAAGTATGACGAGCAAAGCTTCGTCAGATACTGAAAATTCTTCAGACCCAACTGCCTTTGACTAAAATTGGAGCCAAACAATTGTGAAACCAACACGAATGATGTTACTTCCTCCAAGGTTGGATCTTTCTTTTACGAAGAGGCCATGAAGCATCTCACCGAGATGCTAAACAGTAGAAGTCAAACAGAAGGTTTACCAAATGAGCCAGAATCACAATCTTCAGAAAAAATGCTATATTTGCCAGAGAACAATTCATTATCACCTAGAAGCAGTCCAACAAGAGAAACGGAGCTTGACCTCTCACCTGAAGAGACAAGGTCGTCGTGTTCACAGCAGTTTGAAGAAGATGTTATTGAACATTTAAGCCCATCAGGGCAGAATTTGGAGAGAATAACATGTGATGTTGTCATCAATCAAGTTGTCGAATCAACGTCGGAGTTTATGAATCCTGAAGCTCGGGATTGCGTTGAAGAAGAAATAAACCCAGAAGGTAAATTACTCGGTTAATCAATTTGGTGCATTTTCGTTAGTTCCATACATACTAGGCTAAACAAATTCATATAAGTTTCAGCAGGTACTAAAAATATTACTGATGAGGATGATTTCATTTGCGAGAAAATGGGTGATCATTCAGAATTGTCCCCAGAATTGGTCGGAAGTGATAGCCATGCTCTAACTGAAAGATGCAAGGAAGAAGGTTCAGTGCTGGTAAGTGGTCACCATTCAACTCTATGATTGTTCTTTTTATTATATCTTATCAAAGAGATAACTTTTGTTATCTGTGAATTAGTACTGAATTACTTGTATACTTTTTGAAGGTTACATTTGACGAAGCAGAACTAGTGAGTGAATGCGGACTAATATTTCCGAGCTCTCCCGAGACCATCATAGATAGGACAGAGCAGCACAGTTCAGTAACAGTTGTTGAACCAACAACCTCATCTGATTCGATTTTTTCTTCCTCTCCGGAGAGCACCAATGAAAAGCCTGAGCAGCCAAGTCCGGTATCTGTTCTTGAACCATCCTTCATTGATGGTGCTACCTCTTCCGGTTGCAAAACCACAAAGCATGGTAAGATCCAATATTTCTGGTCACAAATTGGAAAAATAATGATTTTTAAAACCCTAAAGAATTATTCATCTACATATATGGCTCGGCAAAATCTGAACTTTCATATATACCATTGAAAAAAATAAAAAAAACAATGTCTTACACAGATACCCTTCGTACTTACTAAAATGCACTTCTGAAGTATACTTTTGTTTGAAACTGCACTTTTAACCGATTCAAGGGGTATGTATGAAAATTCAGATTTTACCAGAATATTACGCAAGCAAATGATTTTGCAGGGATACATAAACATATAGATATACAGATAAGTCGCCACCTGATTGTTCTTTTTCCAATTTGCAGCTGAATTATTTGTTCAGCTCCCCAAAAATCTTTTCAGAGACCATGACAATTATTCACTGCCTCCATGCTTATCTGATTCTGGACCGACTCAGAATCTGTTGAAGGACAATAATGCGAGGTTTGAATACATAAAGTCAGTGTTGGAAGCCTCCGGCTTAATTTCAGGTCAAAACTCGGAGAGATGGTATTTGGATGATCAGCTACTTGATCCTCACTTATTCGATGAAGTAGGAATTTCGTATAACCAAACAGATGATTCAAAGCTTCTCTTCGACTGCATCGAAGAAATTCTCGTGGAAATCAAGGAGAATTTTTCCAGGTTCACCCCTTGGTCTTCTTTCTTAAAACTCAATGCGCGGCCTCCTTTACTCAAGGAAGTGAGCAAAGGTGTTTCTTGGCATCTCGAGAGTAAGTGTCCGAGCACATTGGAAGAGACAATGAGAAAACATTTGCACTTTGGAGGTTGGATGGACCTTCGATCCGAGAGTGAAAGCATCGTTCTCGAGATTGTGATGACTTCCTCGATGATTTATTAGAAGAGGCGGTTTTTGACTTGTGGCTTTGATTTCGACAGTTCATTTTTAGTATACCTAGCATTTTATGCAGCAGAGTTAAGTGTGATTGTGGATTTGAAAAGGTATTTTTGGATTTTCATTTAGTTGGGTTATCTTATGTTAGTGTTTCGGTTACTTTAAGATACCCCAAATGCTGAAAAAAAATATATAGATCATGTCAACTTTGGCTGCTCCTCCTGTATCCTCTTAATCATGCGACGACGACGAAAAAAGGAGTAATTGTTGTGCATTTTCTAGGGGATCTGTAGAGTCCTGGGTGTGTTTTTTTTCTGATGGTGCCAGTTATTATGTCCTGGGCAAACAGAAACTTCAGCAACTTCTGCTAACTCCAGTGCCTCTTTTCTCTCTCTTTTTTTCTTCTTTCTGTGTCTTAATCATATGAAAATTAAAAAGAGTTTGGCCATATGTAAATTGAATTTTTCTTTTTCTTTTGTTCTTGTACTGAGAACAATCTGTATTACATTAAAAATATGTATAAGAGAAGTTGCTTCCTTTCATGTATATGTTTTTTTAAGCTTTTACTGCTGTTCAATTTCTGAGTTGATGGATTCTAAAAAGGAAAAGAAAATAAATCAAAATGTGTGATATAATGCTAGCATGATGCAATATTTTAAGTGCTTTTCTTTGTACTTACCAAATAAATTATCTTAAGTATTATGATATGCTGAGCCTGAGAGAAGATTAAAATGCAAAAAAAAAGAAAAAAAAAAACTTTAAAAAGAAGCAGGGATTTGTAAGATAAGTATCAACTTTTTAGGTATACTATGCTAGATGTGAATTTCTTCTTTTCTATTTATGCCCAAAAAGTTACTATAAGTTAATACTTCATGATTTTGTGGGTCTAATGTTTTTGCATTAAGGAGTGCACTGGTGTATTTTTTTTTTTTTTTTTTTTTTTCTATACATGGACTAACATATATATTTACAATGGACTATCTAATTTAATAAAATATTAAGTTAATATGGACTCTAGAGATATTTATTGGGTATGAAATTTTGCTGTCAATTTGTCCTGCCCCATTTCAGAGCTAATTAAATTAATTAGACGACAAATTCAGACTCGAGGCACTCCATCTGAGGCAATTTATTGGGTATGAGCTCTTAATACGTAAAAATTCAGTACAAATCTAATTAGTGTTATAAAATCCTAATTAAACGTAGTATATAAAAAATATAATAGGGTTGTGGTCCCTAAGTCAGACTCCTATCGTCATTTGTCCTGCGAGGCAATTTTAACGTCGGTATTTAAAAAATGTTAAAATATATAAACGTGTTTCATCATACATGAATTCCGATATTAACAATTATTTTATATTTCTTGAATTACTTCACATTACCTTATATAAAGATCTGACATCCACCATGCTCCCATTAAGAGACACCTCAAATTATTCTATTAATATTAGCAATTTGTAAAGTAAAAGCTCCATATATATAACAAAGTGCTAGTTCTCAATTATCATAAAATGTGCTGTTATTAAGGTGTTGTGATTTGTTAATGCCAAGCTAAGCTTAGGATCTTCTGTGTAGATATCATATTAAGTTATATAAAATTATTATTCTAATTAAAAAATATGAATGATTAGAAAATAATATTTTTAATAATTATATTGAACAGAACTCTTAAATATGTCCTTTTTTCTCTTTCTTTAATTAATATTACTATTTGCCAGATTTGTACAACCCTTTTTATTTCATTTTCAGTACTATCATTTACTTATCTTAGTAACTTTAATAAATTTATTTATTGTATATATATAAATATATAGAGAAAAATGTTTTTTTTTGGATAATGAAACTTTAAAATTGCGGGCCCACATAGTTTAATATAATCTAAAATATTTGAAATAACTAAAAATTAAATTGCATATTTTTAAAAATAATAAAAAATCTATCAAGTATGTATAAAAATGAACCCTCAAAATGAGAAGATCTTTTAATTCAAAATCGGAGCTATTTATCTGGTCTTAATAGTGAATAGATTTGTTTAGTAAAATTTAACTATTTTCGATTAAATGTTCTTTACTAGCAATTAAAATTGTCTGTTTTTTTTTTTTTTTTTTTTGTCAATAGTATATAGTTAAGTTAGTTAATAACTTGATGGTTGATACTCGAAGTGAAAACTTAGTTGCTTCAATTTTTTAATTGTGTTTATTTTTAGAAAATAAACGAAGCGAGCGAGTGTCACATCATTATATGTTTGATTATCTAAAAGTGGATGAAATAAAAAAAATTAATTATATAAAAAAAACTTTTAGTAGAGTGATTTTTGAGTTTGATTATTAAGAAGCAAAAATATAAACAAACTTTGTAATTTAAATTTAAACTTAAATCTGTATTGAATTTATAATTAAAATTTGAGACATACAATAAAATTTACAATTTGAATTTAAATTTTAAGTTACAACTCATAACAGAAATTAAATTCTAAAATCAAATTTCAACATAAAAATTAAAACATTAATTCAAATATTTAATTTTTAATTTGAATATATGATTTGAATCAAATTTTAATTTACTACTTGATCTTAAATTCTGAATTCAAATATGAAATCACAATTTGAATTAAAATTAAAACTTTGAGTTTAAACCGCAATTTAAATTGAACATTTGAATTCAAAATTCAAACTGAAACTCATTTTGAAACTAAATTCAAAATGAAAACTTAAATTCAACTTTGAGTTTCAACTTTAAATTTAAATTTTGAATTCAAGTTTTAATCTATAATTTGAATTTATAATTTAGAACAATTTGAATTCAAAGCTCAACTTGAAGTTCCTAGCAAAAAATAATTTTATTAAAATTAAAATTTAAATATTTTAATTTCATATTTAAATTTAAAATTTAAAACTAGAATTCAAATTTAAATATAAAATCACAAATCTGAATTAAAAAATTTTGTGTTGAATTCAAATTTACAAATAAAATTCAGAACATGAAATTGAATTCATGATTTCAATTCAAATTTAAATTGAAGTCTAATTTTTAAAAATAAAGCTAGCCAAAGTAATCAGTTTATCAACCCACTTAACAAGACGTCACTATCTAAAAATGCTATTTTCAATACTTCACAACCAAACATTTTGATCATAACTCATAAAATATATAATAATATAAAATTATTAAAAATATAATTATTAAAAATTAATTGCAATAATAATAGGAAAATACATTTTGTAGGCATAGTGGGATAAATTTTATCAGTTATTTTGAAATAACTAGTGAAGAATATTTCAACTTTGAATAGATGAGATGCATATCATACAGTTTCTTATAAATATATAAGCATATCATACATATTCTTATAAATATATATATATATATATATATATATATATATATATATATATATATATATATATATATATTTATATTTATTTATTTATTTATAAAAGATATAATTAATATAAGTGTTAGGATTTATGTGGCATAATTAATTATATTTAAATTTGAATTTACTATAGATAAGGTGAATCCTAAAAGATATAGAATTATTTGATATGATATATCTTATTCCTTTCCGATCCATTTAAATTAAATAGAATCCTAATCAGACTTTGATGGGAAGTCGATCTGGAATTTATATAAAGGGGAACTGATCTTGCCACTTATTCATGTGCATTCTGGTAAGATTATGCATTAAATTCACACTATACGGAAGAGTGTCTGAGAAAGAAGAGAAACCAAATTACCTAGTTCGGTCAGTACTGTTTAGTATTGTAATCGATGGCGTTCTGTAAGTTATTTTACAGTTAATTTCTTCTCGATGTCGTTCTATCAGTTATTTTACAATTTTATTTATGATCATAAATATATTGGTATGTATTCGATTTTATTTTATACCATATAAATTTCATCATTTCTAAGATTAAGTATGATATTTAAAAGAGTAAAAAAATAAATTTATCCCACTTAATAATTAAAATTAAGTATTTAATTTATAATTAATTATATTTTTATAACAGATATTGACGATAGAAAAATATATGACCAACTTAGAAATTTATAAAAATATATATGTTAATTTGATATATTTACAAAATTATATAAAATTAATTATATATTATATTATTATTATATATTTTAGTTGGAGTGCAAGGATAGTAACACGCACGCAGCAACCCTTTTAATCCGCACACAAAAGAAAATTCTTTCCCCCTTGTCGAGTCTCTCTCTCTCTCTCTCTCTCTCTCGACCCTTTCTCTTTCTCTCTCTATCCAAAGTCCAACAACACCAACCCAAAATCCTCTCTAATAAAAAAAAATCAAACACACCCCTCTCTAATTAATAATATTATTATTATTAATATTGTTGTTGCTATTGTTATTATTATTATTGTTTTTTTTTTATCGATATATATAAACTCTCGTCGTCATCATCAGCACAGCTAAAGGAGTCAAATGCTTCTGCGTCGACTCTCTCAACACCCTCCTCTTTCCTCTTTCTCTCTCTAAAAAGGTGCCTTCTTCGTTGCCCTTCTCTCTCTCTTCTTTGTGTTTTATTTTATTATTTTCCCCCGTTTCTAGGGTTCCCGATCCCGTGGCCTCGGAAACCCTAGCTTCGGCCGCGGATTAACTCGACCTCGGCCCCGCTCGGAGCCCTAGTTTCTCTTGCGGAGGAGCGCGAGGTTGTTTGTCTCTTCGTTTTTTTGTTTTTCGTGTTTTTTGGGGTTCTTGGAGTGGAGAACCGGGGCTTAAACCCTAGGTAGGGACCGGGCGGGGGGACGGGGGGGGGCGGGCGTTATTTTAGGGTTTGGATCTGAGTTATTGGAATCCCGGATATTGGGTGTCGGGATTTGGTGGAATTGGAGTCGAGGCGGTTCTTGATCCGTGGCTAGGGTTTCTTTTCGGGTTTCTGATGCTTCCCTTTTTCTGTGAAACGACTCGGGATGTCCGGCAAATATCTGGTTTCTTTTCTTTGTTTTTGGGATGTTTAGTTTGCTTCCGTTTTGTCTTTGCTGTACATCACGATCTTTAGTTTGATTGCTTCGTGTTAATGTTACTATTTATCAAATTCTAGTGTTCAAGAACTTACCTTTTAAGTAAAGATTGGATCTTCATGGCAATACTTCATACCGCGCGTCACAGTTTGCTGAAAATACGACAGTGATCTGATTTTTTTTCTGTAGATATTCTGGGGAGGGTGTTATTTGTTCGGCGATGAAAGAATAATTTTTATAGCTGCTGCAGTTATTATGCTCTTGGCGTGTGTTGTTTCTGGGCAGTGACCCGCGGAGCTGATAGTGATTTGCTTGCAAGAGGCTGTTCACGGCGGAGATCAACCATTATGCTGTCCTTTGGTTGGTGATAACACTACTGAGAAAGTGAACTTGACCTTGGCACTCTTAGAAATTGGCACCGTGTGTTGTATTGCTGTTGATTTTCTGTAGAAAAGGTGGATAGTTCATATTGAAGAATTTGAATGTTATTTTACATTCGGGGCTTTTGGTAATTTGGTGGAACTGAGTTTGAGATTAACTACTGTTCTTTCTACCCAATGTTGGTTTCTGATCCAACGACTTGTGCTCAGACCTAATGGTGAATCAGTTTTCATGGGGCATGAATATGGACACTCCAGATTGGTGTTGATGTTTGGGGCAGTATGCCAGTAACTGTGGGAAGAAATGCAAAGATACACTGCTTCCAGCTGTGGTGCTGGAGTTAGTAATAGTGCAGTTGGTGCGGCATCTGGAAGGGAAAATGCTAGGGCAGACTCGTCTTTTGCATCATCAAATTTTCCCCCTAATACAAGGTGATCTTCACTCTATGATTATTCACTCTATGAATAGCTATTTATTATCTAATTCATTTTATATTCTATATGATGCTTCTTGTGGGTTGGTGCATTCTATTTTAACATTAAAACTATTCTTATTTTTTCATACTTTGCCCTTCTATAGGGTTAATTACATTTTCTTATATAGAGCAGTTGCGTTAGAATTTATTTGCATGAGTAACTGATCTGAAGTAACATTTCGGTTGGTATACTAACGACTCATTCATGGTTTTATTGTTAACTTAGAACACCACATTGTGCTTCCTTGATTTTTTTTAATCTAGTAAGCTGCAGTTTTCAAGTCTTGTGAATATTTGAATTCGTGAATATTTGCTTGTTAGTATAAAATGATAGTTGCTATACTTGTGCATGGGTAAATAGTTGCCATCATAAGTATCGCCTGAATTAGCATATATCTTGTGCGCTATATGCCATATGCATAGTTCTTTTACAATTGCCAGCTGAGACTGGGATCAAAACTTTTACCTTTAAATAGTTCTTTCTTTATTCCTTTTAGACTGATCTGTCTTTTGTAATCTAATTGATTAACAGCTGTTCAGTGCAAAAGCAGGGATTTCCAAGCAAGTTTTTTTTAGGATGTAGATACTACTAAATTTCAATCTTTCTTACAATGCTGATAGTGCCATATAAATCATGCCATTATTAAGAATATCACGGGACTATAAATGTTAAATGCTGAGTTTTAATCTTACGGACCTCTGGCTGCAAGACTCATAAAGTTAAGTATCATAAGAAAATGTAGGAAACCAGAGGACTTGGCCACTTATGTCCACTATTAGTTTAGCCACATAGGCTCATCTACTCATTTGACTTAGCCTCTTGCTATGCGTTGACGCATTGCGTTACAGGAGAGAGTTACAGAACAAAAGGATTTGGATAGGAGTGGTGGAGAAGAAATGATGGTTCTGAGATTGACCGAAAAATTGTGAAAATAGAGATGTATAGTTCAAGAGGTTTTGGCAAGAGGTACCTATTTCAAGAAGCATGGAAATTTTTATTGTTGTTGAACTCATGCTGGTAAAGCAGCTAAACATTTTAAGGCTTTTAGCTTGTAGGATCATCTGAATTTACTGTTTTACAGAGTTCGATTGAATCATAAATTTTATGATTAATCTTCTTTTAATCTCAAAGAACATAAACAACCATTGTTACAATGTACAAATTTTGATCATTTATAGAGCTTCAGCATTCTAAGTTATGCGTAAGCTGTCTTTTATTCTAAATGAATTTTGAACACAAATAGATATGCTGAGCAGCTGTGTATCTCATTTTCTGTAGTTTTGTCGCTTAAGAAATTTGCATAGAAAATTTTAACACTATATGCGGAGACCTTTCTTCTGCTCTCTCCATTGAACTTTTTTTTTGTATTTTGCTCAATAGTTGCTTGAGCTACCATGTTTTTCTGATGCTTTAATTTCTCTTCTGCAGGCGGCAGCCACAGCTAGCTCCTTACAAGCTAAAATGTGAAGAAGAGCCGCTTAATAGCAGGTAAAGCATAAATTTCAAATAGTTTCATTGACTTGCATATAGCCATATACTGAGAGAAGAATTGCTAAATTTCTGATTGTGGAAAGTCTCTCAATCTCTTTCAACATACATTAAGAAATCTCTTCTTCTCCATAGTCTTACAAAAATTTCATAATTTTGCATTCTCAACTCTTATAGCTCTGAAATGGCATAGAAAACTGTAACTATATCCCATACATTCAAATATGCTTCTGCTTGCTGCGTATTAAATCTACAGTCTCATCTTCACAGATAAATATAACGATCGCAGATAGTTTCTGCAATATATTTGTATTAATTTGTTAATGTTAGTTATGCACTATTTATGAAGCTCGTTCCATTTGTTTTCTAGACTTGGCCCACCTGACTTCTATCCTCAAACTCCAAATTGTCCGGAAGAGACGCTAACTAGAGAATACCTACAATCTGGTTATAAGGAGACTGTTGAAGGAATTGAGGTTTGTTTCTGAACTACCTTGGTTTTGTTTCTGATCATCATGCCTTTTCCTGCCATATGGATATTTTCTTTTTCATCTGTTTATCAGCAAGGTAATATGTATCTAGTAGTTTCCAACCATACCTTTGTACATCTCAATTAGTTATCACTCACCATTTTAGAGTCAACTGCATCTTTCAGAACTCCCTCTTGGTGTCTATTCATGTAGAAATAGATATCACTAAGTGGATGACATACTTTGGTGCAGAAATAATGAATTTCAGTTGTTAATGAAGATCTGTGATCAGTTTTTTAGCTTCTTATTATAAATTTGGAATTACCCTTATCAAAACCAACTTTTCTCGATGAGTTTGCCCATTTGCCTTTGGTCAGATAAAATTAGCTGCTCTTTTTGGCCCTATTTTTTCTTTTCTGTCTTCTTCTTCTTCTTCTTCTTCTTCTTCTTCTTCTTCAATATTTGCTTTGTCTAGCGTGTGTTTTATATTATAGTTTTTGTTTTTGATTTATCTAACATTTTTTTCTTTGGGTCTGACAGGAAGTCAGAGAGATTATATTGAGTCAAGTCGGGTATTTCATCAAACCTGAGGTCACATTAAGATGCAAAGAGGTAATCATGCTGTCAAATAATAAAATGTGCTGGCAATGCTGCCAACTTTAATTAGCAGTGGTTTCTTTTCTTTTAAAGTTAAAGGTGTAATCTTCTTCGCTTATATATTACATATCAGAGCACCAGAGTAGAGGAAAACAAATGACCTTTTAGACTTTTAGTGTCATTGTCTACTTCCCAAAAAATTGCTATGAAGAAAGTTCTTTGCTGCAATTACTTGTACATGCTATTTTAAGAATTTGGAGTATTGTTTGTTAATCAGTGTTAAACTTTCAGTTGATTAAACCAAAGTGCAGGATTATATTCAGAAATTGGCGTACTTAGTTAAATATCTTCGTTGGCATACTTAGTTAAAAATAACATTATTTACAGTTTGAAATGCCAATGGTGGATGTACTTCAAAGACGATGAAAATGGTGTTGACTGGATCAAATAGGGGTTTCCAATGGTGTTAAAAGGCTTTTCCCATCCCTTGCTGTCAGTATTTGTAGTTCTAACTGGTTGCTTTAATGGATGAGGAGGTTTTTGAATGTTAGTAATTCTTACTCTGTTTGCAGATTTTTTTTGTAACTACAATTGGTGTGTAAACTATTTAGGAGAAGTATCATTGATTGATTGGCACGACGTTGCCTCCTGAGTTGATGCAAAAGCAGATTTGATGCATCTGTTCCCACTTATAGAATGAAATCTCGTGTTCAATTAAGCATTATTATACTTCTAAATTGGGTGGCTATACAGTAGGGCAGTGATAACCTGAGGATTGTAATGAAAGACGAGAGAAGAAGAAAGATATTGGGTAACTAGTACATGGGAAGGGAAAGTGAGTGACTCTCACATCTCTAGAGGACTTTAGAGAAGGTTGTTAGGGCTCCCTTCACTCGATCAGATGTTTGTTTTGATGATTATCACATTATATATGGGCTTGTATATAGGGCCTGAGCATGGTCATTGAGCTGTGCTTCTTCATTGCCTGGTATCATGTTCTCCTATAGTACGTATAAATGAGGGCTAGGCCTTATATTTGGGCCCGACTTTTAATTTTATTATTTTGTCATACCATAACAATAGTTGATTTGATTGTAGAGATGATTTATTTGAGCCAACAGTTTTTGACTAAATACCTAGTACCCTAGAAGAGCTCTTCACCTACGCTATGATTTGGTTAATGCTTATTCAGAAAGTCTTCTGATCTCTGTGCACATATAATTTCACGGCAACTACTGTCCCTCCGAATCTCAATACAGAGGACTTTATTGAAACAGCTACTTTCTTGTTAACTTGCTCAGTTGAGTGTCTATCCTGATACAAGAAGCCTGTGATTTACTAAAGTTTTTCTCAACTGATTGTTTTCCTGTTTTCATCCTAAGGCTATACGGAAACGCTTCAGGGCTATCAACGAATCACGTGCTCAGAAGAGGAAGGTAGATACTTCCATTATTCTGTCCAGTCGACATTTGATCTACAATGTTTTCCATTGGTGTCAGCAAATGTAGTATGAACCTTTTGCATAATGCTGTTACTAATTATGACTTCTGGTAATACAACAGGCTGGGCAGGTTTATGGAGTACCTCTTTCTGGATCATTGCTGATAAAACCTGGTGTTTTTCCCGAGCAAAGACCATGCGGCGAAGATTTCCGCAGGAAATGGATTGAGGTTTAGATTATAAATGCCTTTTTTCTTTTAGATTCCTATTTTTTTCTAATCCCTCGTGGGGTGTACCAAATTGTGTTTTTTTCCCCAATTATGTGATTTTCGTAAACTTAATACTATTCTGTATTTGAATAGAGGCTTATGGTTGGGGAGTTGCCATACTTTCCTCCATCATCTTTTTTTCTTCTTTTTTTGGTGTGTGTGCGGGGCACTTCTGCTTTTGTTTGTTTTGGATCTTTTGTTGTCTGTGAAGCTCTAGAATAACCAGCTATTGATAACTTGGCAGGCTTTATCACAGCAGCATAAACGGTTACGCTCGCTATCTGAGCATGTACCTCATGGTTACAGAAGGAAATCACTCTTTGACGTTCTTATTCGCCATAATGTTCCATTGTTAAGAGCAACATGGTTTATCAAAGTTAGTTATCTTAATCAGGTATGGACATGCTTTAATCTACTTTATAACATATTCTCACCCATCTTGCATTTGCTTAAACTATCTTGCATTTGTTTTAATTGTAAAGTTTCGCAACCTACTCTTTGTATTTAAGTCTGTGTACATCCAGGTACGGCCGACTTCAACCAGTGTTTCATCTGGGGCTCCAGATAAGGCACAAGCGGCTCGGACTGAGCAGTGGACTAAGGATATTACAGATTACCTTCAACAGCTGCTGGATGAGTTTTTGCCGAAAGATGGCTCTACTGTACCTTTATCCGGTAGAGATCAATCGTCACCAGGTCTTATGGGTCCACCTGCTTCAGCAAAACACAGAGCTGAATCTTCTCCGGTTATTTCAGAAGTAGAGGATATTTCTTTTCTCTTCAGATGGTGGTATGTGGTGCGCCTTCTACAATGGCATTTTGCAGAAGGATTGATTCTCCCTTCTCTTGTTATTGAATGGGTCTTTGCTCAGCTTCAGGTAATTATTCTTCCTCTGCATGAAAAAAACAAGGGAAACCCTGATAGAAACTAGGGGTTTTGGCCAAAAGATTTTTTTGGTCTTGCAACTTTGATCCACTGGTTTTGTTTTTGCAATTTTCAACAGATTTCATCATGGTTCATTTTCAACCGCAAAAAAGATGTTTTGGCTTTAAGTTGTGAAAAAAGGAAATAGTTGAGCAACGTTGCAAAAATCAAAAAGCAAGTGAACAAAATGACCTAGTTCAGATAATATATTATCCGGAATCAAATTTTGATCGTTAGATTTTACTAATGCTTCTTACAACTGTGCCTTCAGGAGAAGGATTCAGTTGACGCCTTAGAACTGCTTTTGCCTATCGTACTAAGCATGATAGAGAGCATTTCCCTGTCACAAACCTATGCACGCACATTTGTGGAAATAACTATTCGAAACCTCAATGATCTTTCTTCTGGCAATTTGAGTTTAATTGGTAGTTCAAAGAAGACATCTGTGGCTTCCACTCTAGTTGAAATGCTGCGGTACATGATACTTGCTGTACCCGATACTTTTGTTTCGTTGGACTGCTTTCCTCTTCCATCCCATGTTACCCCTGATATATATTGTAGAAGTAACTTAGAGGCTGTTCACTTTGAGACCCGTGATGCTTATGCTCGGTATTTGTCCTGCGGACACACTGTTTCCTGTATTCAAAGACGGGCTTCTAATCTTGGAAAGATAGTGAGCCCTAACCTTCAAGGTAGCAGTGCAGCTAAAGTTGTACAAGCTCTGGATAAAGCTCTCACTATGGGCAGCATGACATTGGCATACAGTTCTCTTTTTGAAGATTTATCTGATCCTGCTATGGAAGAAAGATGGATTGCTGAAGTCAGCCCTTGTTTACGAGCTTCTTTAATGTGGATTGGGACCATCGAGTTGTCCCTGATTTGCTCGATATTTTTTCTTTGTGAATGGGCAGCATGTGATTATCGAGATAGCCGCACCACCCCGTCTCAGAATGTTAAATTTACAGGGAGGAAAGATCTTTCTCAAATATATGTTGCAGTCTTGCTATTAAAGAATAAAGTGGAAGAGATGCATAGTCAATTGACATCGAAGAATAGTGCTCCATCGGCAATTCGTAACAGTGGGAGAAGTGCTTCTCTGAATGACACTTCATTGCAGGCAACGGTGGTGGAAAATCCTTCTTTTATTAGAAATTGTACAAAGATCTTGGATGAGAAAAGAATTAATAAGAAGGATATCTTCCAGAGCCCTGGTCCGTTTCACGATATCATTGTTTGCTGGCTTGATCAGCATGAGATTTGTGATTCTGGAGGTCTCAAGCGTGTTGAAGTTCTTATTTTGGAGCTTATTCGTAGTGGAATCTTTCATCCTCAAGTGTATGTGAGGCAGCTTATAGTTAGTGGAATTATGGATAGAAATGATACTCAACTTGATCTGCAAAGAAAGAGAAGACACCACAAAATCTTGAAGCAGCTTCCAGCTTCTTGCTTATTTGATATACTAGAAGAAGCTAGAATAGCCGAAGCTCAACTTCTACATGAGATTGTTGCAGTCTACTCTACTGAGCGGAGACTTGTGCTTCGCGAACTTTCTGACGGTCAGTCCAATTATGTGAGTAATAGAACTGAGAGGAATTCTTCTGTTCAAAAGCGAAAAGATCATCAAGCTGGTACTAGGGATGTTAAGCATGGCAGGACAAAGGAACAAGTTGCACAAGTGAAAACTTTGATTTCAAATTTACTGCGATTTCCATATTCTTCTTCCTTGTCAATTGAAGCACGGTCAGATGAATCCAAGGGGAGCATCAAGCGGCCTATGAGCTCATCAGATATAAAAGCCGATTTTGCAGAAGGGAGACCTGGATGTGAGGAATGTAGAGGTTCAAAGAGGCAAAAGTTAGATGAACGAAGCTCTTTCCAAGGAATACTGTTGAATCAGTCAGATGATGAAGATAGTTGGTGGGTAAGGAAGGGGCCCAAGTTCCCAGAGTCATTTAAGGTTGAGCCACCGCAGAAAACAACTAAACAATCCTCAAGAGGTAGGCAAAAAATTGTGCGGAAAACGCAAAGTCTGGCACAGTTAGCAGCTGCTCGGATTGAAAGTAGTCAGGGGGCCTCTACTAGTCATGTATGCGATAGTAAAGTGAGCTGTTCCCACCATAAATCTGTTAGTGAAGGTGAAATTTCCAAAGATTTTGAACCCGGGAAAGCATCAAGTTCAGTTGATGTTGGAAAAGCTATAAAACGGCTTAGGATGGTTGAGAAGAGGTCTGTTTCACTTTGGTTGCTGAAATCAGTACGGCAGCTTGTTGAAGGAAATGAAAAGGCAGCTTCAAAAGCTAGCAACGTTACGAGTGTCTTTTCTGTGTCAACTGATGATAGGAATGCTGTAAGATGGCGCCTAGGCGAAGATGAACTGTTGTCAGTTCTCTATATTTTTGATATATGTTGTGACTTTGTCTCTGCAGTCAGGTTTCTCGTATGGTTGTTAGCTAAGACCCTTAGTGGAGTAAGCAATCCTGCTCAAGTTGGGAGAAATATTATGCTGCCCAAGAATAGAGAAAGCCTTATTTGCCATGTTGGGGAAGCATTTCTTCTGTCTTCCCTTCAAAGGTATGCTGGACTTTATTTTGTTTGATGGACTTCTGAGAAAAATCTCACATTGCTCCTTCCTGATTGGCTTTTGTGTAGATGTAATTATTGTTTCATCATTTCTTGCTGCTGCATTTTTATATCTTGTAGTGTTAGTTAATCTGCACACATATATTTGGTCTTCCTTTTCCATTTGCTTCCAATAGTTTATCCTCTCTATTCTTTTAATTTTTTTGTAGGCTTGTGGAAGGTTTGTCTTATGGCATTCATTTACTTCTAGGTATTACGTGACCGATTCTATGGGTCATGAAAAAATCCAGTCAATAGAAGAGATGGAGAATAAAATGGCATTAAATAAAAATATCTTTCTGTTTTATCTTTCAAGATGCAAATTTTGGTTTTTTGTTGTAAATCACATTGTTATTATGACTTCTAGATTGAACATTGTGTTTCTGGCAAGGAATAAAGTGCCGTGGCACGGGGGCATGCTGTTGTCCGCTTGACACGGTACAGCACGAACACACTTCACGACTTCCCAGTGGCACACTCTGACACTTTTTTCAATAAGCTTTTATAATGTTATTTTGAAAAATTTAGTCAAATAATTATAAATATTGACTATATATAGCTTACATACTAATCAATTAATATAGTGATAAGTTTTTTTAAATGTAAAAAAAAAAAAATTTACCTCATAGAGAATTGAAATTAAATTATAAATAAAATTTATAAGTAAAATTCATTGAAAAAGTTAGAAAAAGAACAACATGAGCAATAAATTATATGACAAATTAATTAAACAAATTTAAGTATCAATTGATTTAATTTTGCTTTTAATTTTATTAGTATTTTTAATTTTTTAGATTTTAAAATAAATTTTTTAAAGTAAAAATTATTTTTATTGCAAATTTTATATAAAATATTAGATCTATCCAAAACAATTAAAAATGTAACTATATAATAATTAAATCAAGTATATCTATTTTTAACTTTTTATAAATTACAGATAAAAAATTATCTAATTTTATACTCTTTTTTTTAAAAAAAAAAGCTTTACAAATTAAAAATATTCAAATAAAAAAAAACCACGGATACAAAGGGCAATCGCCAAAAAAAAAAGCACCAAAAAAAAAAAAAACGAATGAAGAACATAAGGACCTATCAAAAAAAAAAATCTACCAAAAGAAAAGAAAAAATATATGAGATACACAAAATCCCACAAAATAAATAAATAAATAAATCTTCAAAAGGAAAAAAAACTCAAAAAAAAAACAATCAAAACTACTTGAAGAGAGAGAGAGAGAGAGAGAGAGAGAGAGAGAGAGGGGAGGGGGTGTCGCCCGTGCCGCCCGATACCCACGTGGGTATTGCGCTGTCTCGCGCGATACCCGCGAGGGTATCGCGGCACGGGGGGTGCTGTGGCACTCCCTGGTACCGTGCCCCCATATTGGGGGCAAGGTACGTGCCGCCCCGTACCGTACGGCACGGTACGGCACTGCACGGGGCAAGGTACGGCACGGGGCGGCACTTCATACCTGGTTTCTGATTACCAGTTTGATAACGTTATTGGTATTAATGATTGCCTTGTTTGTATTATTAAAATGTCCAATCTGTATAGTTCGGTCCTCATCTTATATTAATGTTAGTTTACTACGTGATATCTAATATTTCCAATAATGCAGGTATGAGAATGTGCTTGTCGCTACAGATCTTTTGCCTGAAGCTCTGACTGCGGCAATGCCCAGAAACATCCATATGATAATTGGAAGGGTTTATGGTTCAGTGGCTTTTTCTTATGGTCGAAATTTGTTGAAGAAATACAAAGATGTAGTCAGTGTGGTAAGGTGGGAAAAGAACTATAGAGCTTCAGGTGATCAGAAACTGCTTGCTGAACTTGATGCTGGTCGATCAGTTGATGGTGATTCAGTATTTAGTTCTGGAGCCTCTGCAGGTGGAGAAGAAATCGACGAGCATATTCGTCAAAAATTAAGTGGGAGAATATCAAGAACAGTTCCAAACATGAAAGAAATAGTACAGCGACATGTTGAGGAAGCTTTACACCATTTTTATGGGAAAGAAAGAAAAAATACAGCTACTGCTCCCAAGACCCCTCTGGAGAAATGGGAAGATAGTTACCAAATAGCCCATGATATTGTTATGGGTCTACTTGACTGTATCAGGCAGAATGGTGGTGCAACTCCAGATGGCGATCCCTCAGTGGTGGCGTCTGCTGTTTCTGCCATTGTTGGCAATGTTGGTCTTGCAGTAGCAAAACTTCCAGATTTCTCATGCAGTAACTTACAAAATCTCCCTTCGTCAGTCAATTCATTAAATTGTGCTCGCCACATCTTAAGTATCCACATAGCCTCTCTTTGCCTTCTCAAGGAAGCTCTTGGAGAACGCTATAGTCGAATAATTGAGATTGCTTTGGCTGTTGAAGCCTCTTCAGCTGTTTCAGTTGCTTTTTCTCCTCCAAGGGGACATCGCAGTCAATTTCAGCTGTCCCCTGAGGCTCATGATATATATGGGAACCATTCAGGTGAGATTTTGAGTAACCCCCAAAAGGGCTTTGTTGGAAGGGCTACAAAAGCTGCGGCAGCTGTGTCTGCACTTGTTGTGGGGGCTCTCATTCATGGGGTCATTAGCCTGGAAAGGATGATTATTGTTTTCAAGCTAAAGGAGGGGTTGGATACTTTGCAATTTATGAGGAGTGCTAGATCCAGTTCTAATGGTATGTCTCGTTCTGTGGGCACTTGTAAGCCGGACAATTGCATAGAATTATATGTGCATTGGTTTAGGCTCCTAGTTGGGAATTGCAGAACAGTACTTGATGGATTAGTTGCAGAGATTCTGGGTGAATCCTATATCCTTGCTCTTTCAAGAATTCAGCGCGCACTTCCCCTAAGTTTGGTTTTCCCTGCTGCTTATGCTATATTTGGAATGGTCATATGGAGACCACATATTCTTAATACCAATGTTATGACGCGTGAAGATATCCAGGTTTATCAGCATCTATCATTGGCTATTGGTGAGGCCATTAGGCATCAGCCTTTTCGCGACATCTGTTTTCGAAATTCTTATACCTTTTATGACCTCCTAGCTAATGATACTGGTGATTCTGAGTTTGCTGCGATGCTTGGATTGCAGAGTCCTGATAAACATTTGAAAACAATGGCATTTATTCCTCTTCGCGCAAGGCTGTTTCTAAATGCTCTCATTGATTGCAAAATGCCGGCATTCACAATTATGAAGGAAGATGGGTCTTGGGTTTCGGAATCTGGTGAACTGAGATCAAACACCGAAAGTGAGGCAAAGCTTTTGGAGCGACTTCTGCAAATTTTAGATACCTTGCAACCTGCAAAGTTTCATTGGCAATGGGTGGAATTAAGGCTCCTTTTGAATGAGCAAGCTCTTATTGAAAAAATAGAGACCACCCCGAACATGTCATTCGTAGAAGCAATTAGGTCTCTATCACCTAATGCTGAAAATTTCGCACTTACCGAAAGTGAAAAACGGTTCACTGAAATTGTACTGTCCAAAATACTTGTTAGACCTGATGCTGCACCTCTTTACTCAGAAGTTGTTCACCTTATTGGGAAGCTGCTTCAGGAGTCCCTGGTGATGGATACCAAATGGTTTTTAGCTGGACATGATGTTCTTCTGGGGCGTAAATCCATTAGGCAGCAACTTCTATATGTAGCTCAGAGGAAAGGACTTCCTACAAAGGCTCAGTTTTGGAAACCATGGGGTTGGTCTTCTTTGGGAGAAGCTATAGCTAATAGAGGTGAGAAGAGAAAGTTGGAATCCATCGCTATCGAGGAAGGAGAAGTTGTGGATGAATGCATCGATCATAAAAAGTTTGGGAAAATCAACTCTCAAACAGCTGATTCTGAAGGACTCGGTTCTATTTATCAGCATATAACTGAGAAAGCTTTTGCAGAACTAATTTTGCCATGTATAGACAGGAGCTCTAGTGAACTGCGCAATTTATTTGCCACTGAGTTGATCAAGCAGATGGGTGTAATCGAGCAACACATTAGCACAATAACCCGTATTGGTATGAAACAGGCTGGTGTGGCTTCCGTTGGAGTTGAAGGAACTTCTAACAAAGCCAATACTCGAAAAGGAATGCGGGGTGGTGGAAGCCCTGTTTTAGGCAGGCGACCTACAGTAGTTAGTGATTCTGTGCCGCCTTCTGCAGTGGCATTGAGAGCATCTCTCTCATTGCGCTTGCAATTTCTTATAAGGTTGCTTCCAGTTATTTTTGCAGATAGGTAACTACTAAAATCAGCAAATTTTTTAGTTTCTTTTCAAGTAGGCTAAAGGCCTCCCTTTAAATACTGCAAGTTGCACAACATCCCCCTTGTTGACCAAAACCTATAGAAACCCCCTTCATCTTTTTACCGTCATCTCTTAATCCCCTTTCTTCACTCTTCCATTAGTAATCTGTATCTAAATATTATAAGATAATTATTTAAATTTTGGAATACCAAAGTGGTCCTTATTTCCTAATCCTTCTTTCCCCTTTTCTTCTATCTCCCTCCCATTTATCTAATTTAATTTATACTGCATATACTCATGTTCTAGTATTCAACAAGTGGCTGTTTACATTGGAATGACTAAATAAATACAAGATTCTGCATGCATTCTACATATACGGTTGCTGATCTGCTGTGTTCTGGTTGTCTCGAACACTGAGCAATAATATCCTTCTGTACTGAACATAACGAAATCGTTTTGATGCTGCAGTTCATGTTTGACATTATAACTAGCAAGGTGGTTGTTGTGTTTAAATTTGTTGCTTTTTTTTAAAGTCAAATTACCGGATTGGGTTTAGTTAATTTGTCAGCTAAAGGTGTCTTTTATACCAAAATGAGCTATTAGCTTATTCTCATTTTCCTGAATTTCTTGCTCTGTTACATAACAGGGAACCGTCGGCACGGAACATGAGGCAAGCGCTTGCTTCTATCATACTTCGTTTGCTTGGGTCTCGAGTTGTCTATGAGGGTGCAGACCTCTCTCTTCCTCCTCCCAACCTAAGTCCATTAAAATGGGATGCAGAGTCCTCCATGGATGCTTGTGTTACCTCTTTGTTTGATCGTCCTGGCGAAAGCCTCTTCGACAGGCTCTTGTCCATCTTCCATGCTTTGCTCAGTAGCTGCAAACCAAGCTGGCTGAAGCCCAAGTCTGCCCCCAAGTCGACCGTTAAATCTCCCCGAGATTTTTCTGCGTTTGATCGTGAGGCAGCAGAGAGCATGCAGGTTAGTTCGTGTTGCATGTGTTTTATTTCCTAAAATAAACAGGTACTATTTTAAAAAATTTAACTGTGGAAGCATAGAAATTTCTCAGCTCAAGTTGTTAGGTGTGAGACAGCCTACTCCTACTAAGCTGAGTTGTTTCATCTTATTTAAGACTTAGGTTGTTAGCTTTTTTCCTTTCTATATTGTTGTTCTTTTATTGTCAAGCATTCAAGTTAGCTTTTGATTATTATGGGAAAGCAATTATCTGCAAAAAAAAAGCAAACTAACTTGACTGTCGCAGTTTTTCTTGCCTTTTGTTAGATCATTATCAACCTATAGCGACAGGCGATGTCTGTCATCTGTTTGACTTGAATCTGCTTACATGAAATTTCTCCTCGTTTTGGGGGTTTCTTCTTGTCAGCAATTTGCTAATAATTCACGAGTACTCAGACTGAAGTCTGATTATTATTTTGTGGCTGGGGATCTGCGAATTCACCAACAAGATTGTGTTCTTTATGTTCATTAATATGCTCCTTTTTTGGCTTCTATTTGACTTCAAAAAAAAATTGGTTCTCCTAAATTAAATAATCAGATAACCTGTTCTTGTAACATTTGTGTTCTTTTCCAGCATCATCTTGTTGCTTTCTAGTTTACAGCATATTCAATACTCATTCAGTTTGTCAGCTTTCTTTCATATTAACACCATGGCTTCATAGATGCTGCAGTCTGACTTGGATCGCATGGAGTTGCCACTGACAATCAAACGGCGTATCCAATCTGCGATGCCATGCCTCCCACCTTCTCTTCCTTTGTCTATTCCGTGCCACCCTCCTATACCGCCCTCATCAGCACTCTCACCGCTTCAACCCACTATGCTTGCTCCAGCACCACAACAAAGAACTGCGCAGGCTTCTCGGGTTCCAACCAACCTATCCGGCCGAAGCAAGGCATTGCCTTCCTTGGACCCAGACATGGAAATCGACCCATGGACACTGCTCGAAGACGGTACAGTTTCTGCTTCTGCCTCTGGCGGTGGTGGTAACGGCAGTATGGGCGGGGTCGGCGTGGATCATACCAATTTCAAAGCTTGTAACTGGCTCAAGGGAGCCATTAGGGTTAGAAGAACCGATCTTACTTACACTGGATCTCTCGACGACGATAGCTGACCTTTGTACATTCATTTTGTCCAACAGAAGACAAACGGCAAAATCTTTGAATGGGGTCTGTCAAATGAGAGGCATTTTTCGTCTCTTATTGTGATACTTGAGGGGGTTTTGTATCGAGAAAAAGGTGCTGTATCGAGAAAAAGGTGCTGAGTCGGATAAAACTAACATCCTCGTGAAACCCCTTATTTTGCCACCATGACCTACATCAGCACTGTTGTATATAGAAAACATTTTTATTGATTCCTCGATCGACGAGTTTCGGCGCGAGGAATGGTTTGCAGCTCGGTAAGTTCCGGTCTTTTCATCAGGATGTACTACTAAAGGGAAGGAAAATCTCCATGACTCTGATGGAAAATATATGTTGCATCAGCAAAAACAATTGCTAAAATGATTTAAAAGAGTTTTGGGACTGACAAAATTGTTGTTTCTCAAAGTGTATTCTACAGTTTGCCGCTTGCTGCTGCTCTTCGGCTCTCATTTTGCCTCTTCTCACTCAATTCGCTTGAGCTGCCACTAAGCTTTGCAAGCTGTTTATATATTATTCACAAATCTTTTAAAGGATCATTCCTTTCAGTGTTTAATTCTTGCCCGTTGTTTCATCGCAGCTGCTGCTTGTTCTTTGGGGCTTGTTCTTTTATAATTAAAGAACTTTAATGTTTGATATAATTTTAGCTGACAACATGTGTTAGTTTCTATTCGGTCCTCGGAATTTCTTTAATTTATCTGTTTACCCTCTGGTGCTTCTAATCTCTCTTGAGCTTCTGGACCATTTCCCATCTTGCTTACTACCATGCTTCTTCTGTTTATTTTATCATTCTATTCCCATCCGGCTTATTCAGTGTGCTTATTACCCAACTATTTTTCTTTGTTGCCAATGAGTATTTACTGAGTTCCATTTTTTTTTTTTTTTTTTTAATAATGCGACTTTTATATATAATATATATAGTATAAATGTCATTTCCTTGATAAAAAAAAAGAGTGTAGGTTTTAATTGACAAATGGGATCTTGCCTTTCTTTTTACGATAGCTAGGGAAAAAAGGGTTGTTGTATTTTGATGGAATAAAAGAAAGAAACATTACAAACCGCTTTCGACTGGATTGCTTCGGATCGCAACCCAACCTAGCACTATTACTGTGATTGTTTTATTAGTGCTTATTTTTGGGCAGTTCTAGGAAAAGACATGAATCTCAAGTGAAATAAACATTGTGTCTGATGATAGCTAATGATGTCATTGATACAAAAATGTACAATGTTTTCCTAAGTCAACAAAATCATCCATCTCATTCCTATTGTTAGTTCACTCTGTGGCAGCTTCTCAAAGGGAAGCTGCAGAAAAGCTACCTGGGAACCTAGTAATGTCCTCTGGGTCCACTTGTATAGTTTGTATTTATCCGTTTCTAGCAGATTTATCCGCGAAAAGAACGTCGTCGATCCACGAAACAATGTTGAATGCTAAACTCTCCAGCACCCTTGAATAGCTCTCCAGGATTGCTTGTCCAACATCCTGCGCGCGAAAGATTTATATCATCATGAGTACGAAACTTACTCAACCATGGTCAGGTAAAAAAACCAATTGTAAACAGGCTAATATCACAATTTTTACATTGCCCTACTGAAATTTCCGAACCTACATGAGCAAAGTGAATGCCATGGTATTTACAGAGGCATTTTCCTGCAATTCAGCTCTATAGAGCTGTTTCATTTAGTCCTACAATTTTCTTATTATTATTATATGTTTACCTTATTGTACTGGATTTTGCTTGTATCTAAGGTGGTCTGCGACAGGCCGGGAAATCTCTGCTTCAAGCATAGCAAGAGACTCTCGGCTCTGCTTGCTAGCACCATATTCTTATCTCCGTCGACCACCAGTTCCTTCACCACATTCCACGAGGATTTCGAATGGGTCATGCTCGCTTTACGGCGCCAAACATGCATTGCGGCCTCCACACGGTCAGCCATCTCAAGTGCTTCGTGCTCCGATGATATGCCGAGGCAGTTGAGAAGGTAATCTGGCGAGAACTGGTCCAGAGTCGACATGTAGCGATATATTGCATCTCCTGTGCTTAATCGGCCGCTCTGAACAGTAGTAAAAGAAAGCAGATCTTTCAGACCAGGAGAAAGTACAGAAACTGTTATGTTGGATCACTAATTCTGACCATACTACAATTATATAGAACTTCATATATATACAACAGTATCTACATAAATCTATGATTTTGCACGGATTTAACGGTAGTACTAAAATACGGAGTCCATTCCTAGTGTTAGAAATCATATGGTGGTAGAATTGCCTCACCTTTGGAAGTGGCGCTAGATATGATTCTGGGACCTCCATTTCAGCGAGGACGGTGCTGTTTATCGCCACCGCCGCTTTATGGATCTGATTCGCACAATCCCGCTTCTTTTGCAGCTCTTTCCTCGCCTTCTCTTGAAGGCCAGAACCAGGAACACACGGCACAGGGAGCCACCACTTCTCTTCATTCCGGTGGCTTAGTTTCCGGAACGACTGCGAGGCAGAATTAAATGATTGCTTTCCTTCATCAACATACCAGAACTCAGGTTTCCGGAAACTGTCTAGTATATCCTGCAAAAGTTTCGGTTCTGAATCAGCTAACTATATTTGTCCCCTTGATGATCAAAACCTATAGATGACATTCTAGATTTGCAAATTTCTAATAAATCAAGAGGTGGTTATCAAAAGCTTTTGATCTTTGACTTCTTGAAACATATGCAGACTTACAATCAGCATGGCATCAAGCTTTTCCAGCGCGGGCAGATTTACGTAAATATCTGATCTTGGTCTTGTTGCCATCACCTGAAATGCAAAGTAGAAGGTATTTAGGGGGCGTAGAGAAGGAAATTTAGTCAACAATGAAATTGCCTAACAAGTGATTAGTAGAAACAATGGTCTCCTAATTGTTGTTCCTCACCTCTACAGTAGATCCATTGGGCAGTTTTTGCGAAGAAGGGTAGAATTCGACTATGTAGTCGCAAACTGAAAGGAGGCAATCCATCTCTCTCCTCCACATCGACTTCTTCTCCCGCAAAAGAGGTCTCAATTTGTAGCAAGTCCCGAACACCGTCGCTGAAAATAAACAGAAAAAAGAAGATTTGAAAAGAAGTGAGGTTAAGATATTGATCAGCTAAAATCTAAGATCAGTAAGTCTCACTATATATGATCTTTTGTGTGTGTGTGTGTGTGTGTGTTGAAAATTTGCATGTAGAGTTTTGTCAGTCTCATGGAATTGGTGTAAAAAGAGATTTTAATGTTGAATTCTTTACCATAGAGGTTTGTAATGGCATTTGAGATGGCCACAGCAGTGGAGACACCTTTGCCACTCCCTGACATGTCTTCTCCCAGCAAAAGCTTTGAGAATTTCTCCCTTATGAGTTCCAACTCTGCCGATTTGCCGATCGTCAGAATAAGCGCCAATTTCGATTTTAAAGGTATGAAAAACGGCGCAACAAATGTAATTTGGCCATACCATCTTCAGTCGGTCTTCGTTTCAGCACGTCAGCTCGCTGCTTCATGCTAAGCCTGCTCAGAACAGGCGAAGACCGGCCGACCAATTTGGCGATCGGCCATCCTCTGCTATCCATTTCGAAATGGCCGCTGTGCTCTTCGCTGCGCTCGGAGAAGGATGAGATGTCGGAGATTGTACGGCTGAAGCCGATCGAATCGACACCCGGGGTGGAGCATCCGGTCTCTTCCGAATTCTCGTCGCAGACTGAGGAGCTTTCCATTTTCTTTCCTTTTTGTTTCTTTCTTCTTCTCTTAAACCTGCAGATGATTCATACAAAGTTTGAATGATAAATGACACAAAAACATTATGTGGTCTTGCATTTTCACAAAGTTGATTACTTGATTCCAATAGGAACCATGAGAAGCATGTTACCTAAGAGTAGATCAACATGTCCTTCAAAGCCTATGTGATTTCTCTTCTGATTAAGTTGTTGAGCATCTGATGGTGTGCAATGTGAAATAGGCTAACAAATTTGTAGTCTACAAAGTTAGTTGATCTTATATATAAACTCCCTTGTAACAATAGATTGAAAAATAAAAAAAAAAAAAGAAGAGAAAAATATATTCTTTCTGAGGATCAAACATCAAATATATAAACATGCACCTTTCTCTAACAGACTCCCCCACATGTCTGGATTTGAGACATTTTAATAAACTAAAAATGTGGTATCCGAAACTTTTTAAGAAAAGTTATTATTTTCATTCTCAAATTTTTCTTACCGTTATATAATTTTTTTCTCATTTAATTAAGCTCATGTATTGAATCTATTCAAAAGTCTCGAAACCTGACGTGAGGAAAATGATAAATATAAAATATATAAACACCGTTCTCTAACTATTTAAGATTTTAGAGTATAAAGTATTTTATATAATTTCACACTGAGACATGGAGATGAAGATAAGGCAAAGTTTTAGACCCTTTTGAGCCACTTCAAATTTTATAAACAACATGTGGTAGAGACATTCATTTACTTTATACTTTTTTTTTTTGTCACTTGCTAAGGCATGCTCATTTCTTTAGATGCAGATACAAAAAGTTAAATAATAACTGCTGCTGCTGCTGCTGCTTTCTGCAGAAAAAGGCATCATCATATATATTTTTTTTTCTTTTCCCAATGCATTGAAAGAAGAAGCAAGCAAGCATGGCATTCAAATGAACTCACCTTTATCTGATTACTTTGTATTCTTCTCCCCCACCTCTATGCTTTACAATCAATTTGAAGCTCCTCCCTCTCATCATGCTCTCCTCCTTCTTGACAACTTTTCCTCCATGACAAAACCACCCTCTCTCTCTCTCTCTCCCTCTTGAAATATATGAAATGGGTCTCTTTTTTTTGAACAAGAGAAGAGTTGCTAACTAAGAAGAAGCTCTTTTGCAAAAGCACTTTTTAGGAATATTGAACCACCCAAAAAAAAAAAAAAAGAGAAAAAAAAAAGGACAAAGGTGTGTGTACACACATTTCACCCTTCAAGAGCTGTAAGGAGACCTCACTAATATTATTTTAAAAGAGAATGGGAGGGATGTGGCCCAAAAAACTATGCAGGGGATGTCACAATTTTCTTTGATGATAGTGAAATGGTTAGGGGTTTTGGGACCAACAATATGAAAGGCTTAGTTGTACAAAGCATTCTATATAATGAAATGGCATTTATTGCTTGGATGCTTAATTTAGTCATGGATGCTTAATTTAGTAGATTGGTTTGTATATAAGTTAAATTTTTCTCTAAATTTAAATTTAAAAATAAATTAACTTTATATTTAAATTTGGGGTGTGTGATAGATATATGTAGCATTTAAATATAAATTTAAAAATAAATAAAATTAAAATTAATTTTATATGTAGATAAAAATTAAATTATTTTTTAGAATAAAATAAATAAAGTACACATAATTATATTGAAATAGTCAGAATAAAAATAATTATAATTTTATAATAATAATATTTTATCTAATTAATTAATATAAAAATATTAATTAAATAATAATTTAACTTATTTAATAAATTATTGCTAGATAATTTTAAATATTAATTGATAAAATAATTAATAATAATAAGTATTATTAATAAATAATTTAACTAACTATATATAATTTAATTAATACTTAAATAATTAGATTAATCAAAATATTAGATTAAATTAAAAAGTTAATAAAATAATTAAAATTATAATTACTTTAATTAGGC
Source organism: Tillandsia fasciculata (assembly GCA_029168755.2). Taxonomy (NCBI): domain Eukaryota; kingdom Viridiplantae; phylum Streptophyta; class Magnoliopsida; order Poales; family Bromeliaceae; genus Tillandsia; species Tillandsia fasciculata. The sequence goes on along the minus strand of CM054934.1, from coordinate 2,288,893 downwards.
TTGTTTTCAAGTGAAAATAAGTTTATTTCAGAAAAAAAAAAAAAAAAAAAAAAAAGAACAGTAGTTATACTTTTATATCAATTTATTTTAGAAAGACCAAAAATATTATATCTATTCATAACCAAATACGATTGAAAAATAAAACTAAAGTAAAATTTTATTTTATGTTTTTTTTTCCAACCAAATAAGATCTTATGGTAAAATGTAGGCCCCTCACATTCTCTCTTTTTTTTTTTTTTTTTTTTTTTTTTTTTTTTTTTTTTTTGTAGTTGGTCCCTTAAACTTTAGTTAAATTGTGAATTTTATTAAATTGAAGGATAATTTTATCAACTTTAATGTTTCTAATTAAACAGAATAACTAAAATAAAAAAAATATATATTTTAACAGATCAATCAACATAAATAAAATTTAAGGATGAAGATTTTTTAATTCGTCATTTTGAAATGGTGAATAAAATTTATTCTATTCTAAAATAAATAGAATGTACACAAAATATTTTTTTACTTAAAATAGGTTGGTAGTTCTTTTTCAGCCACCCATAAAGTTGTTTAATTAATATTTTAAATCATGTACCATGCTATTACATAATAATATCTACACTTTAATGGATGAGCAGGAGAAATGCTATTGTCTATATTTATTAAAGGCATACTAAATTAATTAAATTTGTCAAATTTGTCTGGTGATTAAGAATTGAGCTAAAATACTATCGATAGTAAATGAACTCTAGTATAATTTTTTTTTTTATGTTGAAGTTTTCGAATCAACGATCGGCACCGTTGAATATAATTTAGACTTCTGAAAGTATTTAGAAATCAAATTTGTCATTTTAATAGTAGACATAAAGAATTTGTTCGTTTAACGGTATAAAAAAATTTAAATCAATTAAATTTTGGTTAGAAAATTTTTTAAACTATTTAAAATAAGATCTATATCCTCAATCTTGATTATAAAACTCTTATTATTATTTTTCGAAAAAAATTTATTTTCAACCGTTCATTTTTATGTCTATTTGATGAATAAAAAAAAGAATATCAAAAAAATATAAAATTTAATTTCTAAATAGTTTAAATAATTTAAATCACATTCAACAGTACCGATCATCAATTTAGAAGCTTTATGATCGATAACAAATTAATAGTAACAGAATTCGTTTACTACGATAGTATTTCAGCTCAACTCCGATGAATAGAGATCATATTTGATAAATCTGTTTATTTATAACTTCATCCTTACAAAAGTCAGCAAGCATTAAACTTATACTTTGATGCGTTTGGTTCGGGTATAAGTGAAAATTAATTATTTCTGGAATATGTATAAGTTCAGGTACAAGCAAAAATTATAGTAATTTTGTGTTTGGTTGAATATAAAGGTTGTACCGGAATAAAAAAAATTATATTGGGTAAGTTAAAGAGGAATAAAAATAATAAAGAAGATTAAAATTTATAAAATAAAAAAAAAATTAAAATTTTATAAATTTAAATATCTTATAATTTAAAAAATTTTAATAAAAAAAAATAATAATAAGCAATGGATGTTCTATTTGTAGGGTGGAACAGCTATTCTACCCTTATACCGAAATAACCTGATATGGGCTGTTCCTCCCACACTTAAATACTGTTTGGATATAAAGGGGATAACCCCTTTATCCCCTTTTATACCGGTTGTCAAACGAGCCCACATAGAGCACAAAAGTTAAGGGTTTTTTTTTTTTTTTTTTTTTTTTTTTTTTTTTTTTTTTTTTTTTTGGAGAGAGAGAGAGGAAACAAAATTAGTGTACTATTGTCAAAATATATACCTCTTATCTCTAATATTAGGGTCAAACAAAATTATTATTCTATATAGAAACATTAGGAGTAGTGAGCACATTGTGGTTCCCATGATCTTATCTCTAATATTTTTTTTTGTGGAAACATGAGTAGGTAGTAGTTCTGGACATGTAATGGCAATATATAAGGACAATGTCATTGAAAAATAAATAAATAATAAATAAATAAATAAATAATATGGAGATCTCCTCCACTATAGAACATTCTGAAACAGCTCACTCAATGTATATATTTATTAATTTTTATTGAGATTTTCTTAACTTTTCATCTTCCAAAATAAAGTAGTTTTAGCCTAAGTAAATTAGAAATTTTGCCAAATTGATTGATAATTTTATCAGATTTAAAGCTTATACTTTAAAGTGCTTTATAGTAAATTAGCCACAAATACTCAATTTTATAAAAAAATTTAAAAGTTCTAGAATGGCCTATATATAGTTTGAGGACACATTTTCACCCCCCTCCCCAAAGGAAAAGTTGGCTCACATAATATGTGACCAATGGCCTATAGTTTTAGAGTAGAAATTAGCTTTAATATTGGTGCAGGTATGGGAACCATAAATATGTAATTACATCCAATCAAAAAGAAACTTTGACCAAACTAAGCTTTAGAACATTTATTTTATTAACTATTTTTTTATATATTTTTTTTTCAGACACAATTATTTTAAAGCTTTTATAAGCAGAGATTGTATTACTTAAATCAAATAGATTAATATGCATGCCTTTTAGAGTTGACTCAAAAAGCTAATCACTTCAATTCGAATAGATTTAAACCCAATATAACCGAATCCAAAGTGACTCGAATCTAACGTGGATTAAACCGAACATGAAATGGATCAAATCCACCAAATTACGATCTACAAATCCATTGAATAAAAGCCTCTTCGTAATTGAAATATCTGGAGAAAGATCACGGAGGTTTTGAAATGTGCAAAGTTCGGTGATCTAATACGAAAAAGTTGTTTTTGCTGGTCGAATCGTGAACACTAAATTTTGATGAAATAGGATCATTTCACATGTTAATACAAGGAAACATGAGCAAATTGTGGATATGGACATCCATATATATTACAACAAAATTAAATTATAGAAATACATATTTGTGATACTTTTGTATAAGTGTCCTATCTATATTCCATTTATATTCAAAATTAGATTATAGGGACACATTATAAAAATGGCACATATAGCAACACTAACAATAAGTGTCGGTATTTTTGCCAGCAATACTTTTTTTAGATTTTAGAAACACTTAAAAGTATCACTATAACATAATTTTATTATAGTGATATAAGCTATTATATGGTCAAATTAATAATTTTTTTATTGAAAAATTAAAATGAGTTCACTTTAGCATTCCTTTTTTCCACCATATTAAGCAAAAGCATTTTTGTTTTTTGTTTTTTATTATTATTATTTTTTTTTATCCCAAGTTGAATTTGAGGTACAATTAATATATAGAATAGACCATGACTTTTTTCGAGAGGTTTTTTTAAAAAAATTATAAAAAAACGAAATTACAAAAAACCACTATCACTAAGGCCCTCAATGAGGAAAAGGTAATGAACTTTTATTAGATAGTTGCATATTAGTCACACTTTATTGGTGTGATAAGTATTATTTATTATTCGCATTATTATTTTTATTACAGAGTTGCATAATTTGTTTTTTTTTTTTTTGCTGAAAAAAATGTAATTGTTTATGTTGATATATGAGAAAAACCATATGTTGAAATTACAAAAAAACATTAAGTTATAATAAAATATTTTTATTTTAGCCACAAATTTGAATATTGTTGATAAGAATCACTTGTTGAAAAGAATAAAAAATCGTCAATATTTGATAGTTTATAATTTAGAAATTCAAAAATTTATAATTTGATTCGAAAGTTGATAAGTTGAGTCAATTTGAAAAGTCGATTAATAAATGGTCTTGAGTATAGCATTATTAAGCATTATTGATCGTCACAACAAAATATCAATACCGAATAAATAAATTCAATTACTAACCATCATAACTTTCATCATAATTATGATCTTTACTCGTCACTGTTTAATTTCTATGGTGATCACCATTGTCAACTATCATTGTCACCGTTGAACGAACGAAATGAATGACTTGATTGACATTGCTATATATATACACCACGCACATGCATGGCAAGTAGTGAAAAATAGATTATTTATGTGGTAACATATTTTACATTTTCAGATAGATAATTTGAAAAGTCTTTTCCAAATAGTTTTGGTGATATCTCTAAAATTTTAAAAAAATTTATATATGAAAAATAATAAAGTTAATGTTTTTAATTCGATTATAATATTTTATATGATGATTAGACCTAAAAGGTTAAAAAAATTAAATGCGTTAAGACTAGTATAAAATAGTCATAGAATGCATAATTTTTTTGAAAAGTGGAACATCACAGTTAATATCATAATTAATAACCGACTGAAATTATGAAATGAGTTTCGACTGAATCAAAATTATATAGCAGGCATAGTACAACTCTCCGATTGATGCATGATCGTTGTAGGTGAAGCGCGGTTCCCCATAATTAAAGTCGGATAAAGACTAACGAGATGAGTCTCATATTATCTTATCTCGCACTCGTAAATATGTTTGAACCGGATGAGAATGTCAGAACTTAAATGGAAATAAATATTATAAAGTTTTTAAATTTTGAAATAGTTCTATACATACAAAATATAATAGATTTTTTGTCCTGGTTTAATAAAGCAAAAGTAAACCTTTTCAAAAAATTGAATGCACATGTGGTTAAGACAAAATTTTCTTTTGTTTTTATGATCACTCGTTTACTTCAAATTCACGACTTAGTTACTTAGGTACGATTTTAACCATTATATTGATGTGTTCGTACGTTTATGTTTTACTATTATTGCTAATCCAACGAACCATATGTTCCAATTATTTCATTAGTAAGTACCCTTTTTTTCATTTTCTAATGTACGGCACCTGAGAAATCAATTGTGATGGTGAAACATATCTAATCCTAATTAGCATGTATTAATTAATAATAATAGAACGTCCAAAATTTTAAATTTTAAATTTTAAGGCACACCCAAATTTTAAATTTAAATTTTAAATTTTAAATTTAAGGCACAAACAAAATTCATAGCCCGAAACTTTTTCGGGTCGGACTTGGGCTTTAGGCGGCCCAAATCCAATCACAGCACAAATCAAGATCCATCCATATATGTAACTCAGTTTTGTAACTACAAATTAAGGCTTTGTTTTAAAAAAAAAAAAATTAAAAAAATAATAACAAATATGTAAATTTTTTTTTAAAAAAAAAAAAAAGAAAAAAAAACAGCTTATTGGGCTAGTGGATAATTTGATTGGGCTTTGCTCGGGGCCCAATGGAATTCGCCTTGTCGGATCCTTCCCATTGCTTAAACTATCCATTCATCCTCTTTAAGATTCGTGCTTAGGAATCCCGCCACTCAATTTTTGACCGTCGAATTAATACGACTCGGATTAATTCCCTATCACATCCACTCTATAATAAATACACCATATATGCATGCATGTCGATAGTAATAACAATAATAATTAACTAGCCTGAATCAAAGAGTCGGTTACGTGACGGAATCGAAGGCGCAGAGGATGGTGAAGATAACGAGCGTCGACGGCGCAATGTTCGACGTGCCGGAGTCGGTGGCGTTCCAGTCGGCGGTGATAAGGTACACTGTCGAACTCGTCGGAGCCGATCTCCCGGTCCCGGTGCCGATCGTCACGGCCGAGATCCTCAGCCTCGCCTTCCAATACTGCACCAAGCATGCCGACTTCGCCGCCGCCACCGCCACCGCCACCGCAGCGGCCGTCCCTGCCGACGACGCCAAGATGAAAGCCGCGAAGACGGAGATCGAGAACTGGGACAAGCAGTTTGTCGACGCGCTCTCCATGGACGCCCTCTACGATCTCATCGTGGTTAGTTCCATCGCGCATCTATATATTTTTCATTACTATATATATAATATATTTTATTTTACTTACAAAAAAAATTATTTTATTAACAAATTAAATCGTATTTTATGTATTTAATATATATATCGTTTTTATTGCAGGCGTCGAATTATTTGAATATTCAAGAATTGTTGGATTTGTGCTGCGAGAGAGTTGCCGGCATGATAAGGGGAAAGAGTGCGGAAGAAGTGCGCGCAACCTTCGACATCGTGAATGATTTTTCGCCAAATTCTTGAAAAGCTGTAGTTCAACTTGGCATAGTAGTATTTTTTTTTTTGTTTGGTTTTGGCGAAAATGCAATTTTAGGAGCAATTGATCAGGAGTCTTTTATTTTATATTTTTTATGAATTTTGATTTGATTCGGATTAAATAAAAGTTTTATTTGCCTTTTATAGTCCATATATAAATATGAGATTATAGAAAATATAAAATTTTTGGAAATATGAGAATTCAGAAAATTTGAGAACAAGTAACCTAATAAGAATTCACTTCAAAGCGTGGTATTAAAAAGCTCATTAGTTTATAATTAGATTTATTTTTGATAGATAAGAATAAATTATCTATAAAATAAAATAGTCGATATAAATTTGATATTATCGTCCAACTTTTCAATTTGTATACAAATAAATAGTATATTTATTTGTGTTAAATAAAATAGATTAAAATTTTGAAAAATATAATTAAAATTTTGAAAAAATTGAAAATTTCATTAATTTGTGTACGTTTTTATTTAGAGATTTACTGCATGTAAAAAAAAAAAAAAAAAAACTTGGTAAATGCGACGTCTCTTCGTTTTCGTCCGCACTATATCATTCTCTCTGCGGACCGATCCTTTTCTTCTCCTCGTTAAAAACGTGGGTTATCCTCCTCCTCCTCCTCCTCCTCCATCGTCCCCTTCGTACTACTACACACCAAACACCAACCTTCTCCTCCTCCTCCGAAACCCTAGAAATCATCGTCTCCGGGCTCTCGGATTGGGGCCGAACATGGCGTCGGTTAGAGCACCCCGCCCAACTCCCTCCAGCTTCGGTTCGCGCGCAGGATTAGGGCTTCTCCTCCGTCGTCCGTTCTCGTCAAGATCCGCGCCCGCGCTTCCGATCGCCGGATTCGCCTCGTGTTCGCCTCCGGAGAGGCCGATAGAGGCCGAGGCGATTATCGATCTTGGAGCAAATCGGCGAATGGATCGCCGGATTCGTTCGCGGGGTGGTCGGGCTCCGACAGCGGCGGCGGCGGGGGTGACTCGAAGAAGAGCGGTGGGTTTGGAGGTGAGTACGGGGCCTTCTTCTTCTTCTTCGGATTGCTAGGGTTTTTGTTTCTTATTATATATCATTTTGCCAAGAAATCGTTCTAACGGGTCACTTCGAAGCAGCAATTGCGATATAGATTCTTTCTAGATCTCGTAGAAAATGATTTAGATATTTATATATTTGCAGTTTATGTTTATGCATGAGCCATGAGTGCATTTGGTAAAATTAGTGTACATGTGTGCTAGAAGACTTGGATAATCAGCTTTTAATTTTCTCTTACTGCCTATTTATTTCGTGGCCTACTCTTTGCCATAATTAATGTTCAAGAAGATATGGTACGTTGAATATTTTACATTTTTGGTCATTGTTTATAAAGATCTTGTTGAATTTTGAGATTAATGTAAGATATATATATATATATATATATATATATATATATATATATATATATATATATATATATATATATGTTGGTCAAATGTTTTATGACCTGCATGTATTTGAAACTTCTAGCGCGAAAGCTAGCATGAATTGAACTTTTATCAAATTATTCTCGCTCAAACTCTTAATTACTAGTCAAATTATTTTTCATCATTTATGGACCTCTCAACAAGGTAAGTTAGCGGTATGTTCTTTGCAATCAGATGATTGTGTCTTTGATGGAACTCCTTGTGGTTCTTTCTTGTTATTTAGAACAGTCTAGAAACCCATGTAAGCAGCTAGATGCAACTAGAGTTCAGTTCTTTTGGAGTACTAATGACACTTCTATAGTAGTTCACTTTCAGGGGCTCTTGGAGCAGGACTTGCTGGAGTCTTTTTTGCAGCTGGAGTTACATTTGCTGCCTTGTCTCTCAAGGGGAGAAGTACTTCTGGTATAAAGATTTATTTTCTTTCATGTTTTCAAATGTTGTATAATTTCATTGGTTCTAATTGGCCAAACTTCCCGAAAGGTTTAGCTAGGTTCCTTATGCTTTTAACGCAATTAACTGCTTTAAGAGAGTCTCGCATAATGGTAACATCTCTTTTCAATGTAATTTCATGTCAAGGGGTGTAGCAACAAAACTCCTGTTGACTCATCTAATCTGTTGTTGAATATGCTTTGGTTGTTCCATTTATGCAGGTGTCAAACAGCAAATGGAACCTTTAAGCAATGAGCAGGCAGTCTTAATTAATAATGATGATAACCCGAAAGCTGATGAGGACGGGAATGAGTCTAATGATGTGCTGCAAAACAGTAGCAGCACGACACTCAACAGCTGTTCGGAGAATGAGACAGGTATAGACAGGGACCTTTCTGTAGAAAATATTGAAGATCCTAATGAAACCATATCTAATAGTATAGACAATTGGGAGGCTTGTTCGATAGGTAACACTAAACCAGATAGTGATGATGTTGATGCTGTAACTGCCGATCAATATGACCAGAATGTAACCTCCGATGCTAATGATGTCTCCTTACTTAATGTGCCAAGTTCCTTCTCACCCGAATTTCCTGCCCATGCCATTGACTTTTCATCTGATATACCTAATTTGAAGGGTTCTGACAGCAATGAACCTTCTGGTTCTTTTGGCCCATCTATTGTCGATGATGTCACTCTGGTTACAGACACTCAGTATGATCATGTAAGTAGTCATCTGGTGGGAGGTATAAATCCGGCAGAAATATTTGAACTTGATGATCGATCAACTTCCTTTAGTGGGTTGGAGAATGAGAATTCAGTTGATACACCGAAATCCAATATATTGAGTTTAGAATCTGATGATGTTGTAGACACCCTAGTCAAGTTAGAAAATGTTGTTGATGTTGCAACATTTGTGTCGAAGGATCAAGACGTTGAACAGCCTGAGATGCTGCAGCTTCCCACTAGTAGTTTCTCTCGTGATACATATGAAGAAAGTGAAACCTTTCCAGCTGGAATTGTTAATAGTTTGGATTTTGATGTAAGTGAGGACACATGTAATTCAATTAATTCACATCCCAGTGGGCGCTCAGTAAATGAAACCGTGGCAACTGTAGGGCATTCTGTTTCAATAATTGAAGAAATAAATGAAAATGTGCTAAAAATTGAAAGTCAACTTGATAAAAGCCAATTGTTTGAGTCGCTAGCGGCTGAGAAATCTTTGTCCCGTGCTGGCATCCCTGCTCCTGCTCCACTCTCTGCAGCTTTACAGGTGCCTCCTGGAAAAGTTTTGATTCCTGCTGCAGTTGACCAGGTTCAGGAGCATGCATTGGCAGCATTGCAAGTTTTGAAGGTACTTTCATGCACGTCATGTACAGTGCATCTGGATAGCTTTATTTGATTTGCATCTCTATCACATTCTTCCTAAATATTTCTTCAGAATGAAGTTGTGATGTATGCTATCATAGGCTTTTCTTATTTCTCTCGATTTAATGGAAGTGGGTTCCTTTCGTGGGGTGGGGGTTTGGAGGGGGGTCATTCTAAAAGGTTCTAAAGGGTGAAGGGTGAGGGGGGCATCATTCTGGCCTTAGCATACGTCTATGGGTTTTCTGGGTAATTTTTTTTTGTTTTTTAAATACTCTATGATTGTATTGGAGCTTAAACTTGTGTTAGAAAAGAAGTGTTTGCGTCTACCCACATAACTTGAAGATAAATTAGAAAGCTGAATATATTTCTTGTTAATTTTGCATTCTAGGTTATTGAAGCTGATGCTCGACCTGTTGATTTATGTACTCGTCGCGAGTATGCACGTTGGTTGGTATCTGGCAGCAGTGCACTTTCAAGGTACATTTTTCTCCGAGTCATTCATTTTGGAATTGAACCATGCTAGTATTGTTAGTATACTGCAGTGTTATGCGCCATGTTTCACTTACTAAAGTTTGTCAATTGGCTATTAATCTTTTTGCTCTTTAACGATTTAAGAATATCTGTGTTCAAACTGTTCACGGCTCACAGAGTTTTAAAATCTAATTTGTTTTTTGGACTAATCTATCTGGAGAAGTTTTTTTTTTTCTGGACAACAACATTGAATGAAGATGAGTCGTTTGAGGAAGTTTGTGGAAAAAGAAAAAGAAGTGATTACCGAAAAGTGTCCATACATACAATCAGGAACCAGATTTTTGGATTTTTTATTGAGAGGTCTCTGTATTCTAGATGTCAATTTACTCTTTAAGGTCCCTACTCTCAACTGATTGACCATATGAGGAATTCGTTATGTCTGGACAAGAAGATTTTTTGAGAGCTGAACTAGCTAGCTCCTTGCAATATTTTACGTGTTCCTACTTCCTGTTGTCGTAGCAATTGATTGTTTGGCCATTTGAAATACTAGCTTTGTGGATTCTTGCTTAGGAACACAACTTCAAAAGTGTATCCAGCAATGTATATTGAGAATTTGACGGAACTTGCATTTGATGATGTCACTCCTGACGACCCTGATTTCCCGTACATTCAAGGTTTGATGTTGCATTTCATTCTTAACTACCTAGTGAGACACCATAGTTCCTACAATTGCTGCAAAGTGATTTAGTTGCAAATTCTTTTATGCGATGTCTTATTGTGTAATTGCGCAAAATAGGTTTGGCAGAAGCTGGTCTGATTTCTAGTAAACTTTCGAGATCTGATATAGATAGCTCTGCCAATGGGCAGCAAGATTCTTTTCTTTTCTCTCCTGAAAGGTAAACATTATCCCCATCTGTTGGATGTTCTTTTTTTGTTTCCTTTTCTGTTAATTGTTGTCCCAAATCATGCATTTGCAGCCCTCTATCACGTCAAGATCTCGTGAGTTGGAAGATGGCTTTAGATAAAAGGCAACTACCAGTAGTTGATAGAAATGTAAGGAAAACATTGCTAATATGTTTTATTTCTCTTCTTGTTTCATGTTGAAATATTTGTATTAACTGCGTATATTATGATACCTTTTCATGATTATAGACTCTGTACCAGTCTACTGGCTATATAGATATTGATAAAATAAACCCAGATGCTTGGCCTGCTTTGGTTGCGGACTTGTCTGCTGGAGAACAGAGTATTACAGCTCTTGCATTCGGTAAGAATTTTTTTTTTTTTTTCCTTTCCCTCTTTTAAATTATGGTAATGACTCTCCAGCATTGTTTATGTTTTCCTTTTCTTCTTTTGTTTCCTCATATTCTGTGCAGTTGGAGGTGCCTAGAAATTGACTTCACTGTTGCCATTGTTTGTTGGTTTGCAGAAGTCGTCTTTTCTAGAAACATGAAGAAGCATGAAAAAAGCTATTAGTGGTGTATTGTCATTGTTTGCTATTAAACCAACCCATGAATGTTTAGTTTGCTAGCAATCTACAAATCAAATTTAAAGCAATCTACAAAGCAAATTTAAGTAATGCCATCCCTAGGTGCCTTTACTCCCATAATAAAATTTGAAGGAACTAAACAAAAGGCAGTAAAATACCAAACATGCACGTAAGTATTGAAAGATGTAATCACTAGTACTTTTGTTGTTGTAGGTTATACTAGACTTTTCCAACCAGACAAGCCCGTCATGAAAGCACAGGCTGCTGTTGCACTTTCAACTGGCGATGCTTCTGAGGTTGTGAGTGAGGAACTTGCTCGTATTGAAGCTGAGAAATTGGCAGAGACTGCTGTGAATGCACATACTGCTCTAGTAGCCCAAGTCGAGAAAGACCTTAATGCAAGCTTTGAGAAAGAGCTTTCGAAGGAAAGAGAAAAGATAGAGGCATTGGAAAAACTGGCTGAAGAAGCCAGGATTGAGTTGGAAAAATTAAGAAGGGAAAGAGAGGGGGAAAACAATGCTCTTATTAAGGGGCGAGCTGCAGTGGAATCTGAAATGGAAGTCCTTTCGAGGCTAAGGCATGAGGTAGAGGAGCAATTGCAGAGCCTCATGAGTCACAAAGCAGAGATATCCTTTGAGAGGGAGAGGATTTATAAGTTACGGAAAGAAGCAGAGAGTGAGAACCAAGTCATTGTGCAGTTACAATATGAGCTTGAGGTTGAGAGGAAAGCCTTGTCCATGGCCAGGTAAAGATTTTATCTACTGTGAATTATATACAGTTCTTAAATTCGTGTATGTCTATTATTGCTTGTTCTGCTTGTCTGCTCGCATGCTTTGAATATTCTCTTTCTTCAACATTGATGGCATTCAGGCTGGTTCATAAAAGTGTTGTATACAGCTAAGCAATATATGATACATCACATAACACTTGTAACTTTGTAAGCCGTTTAATTACTTACTACATGGACAGTTGAGCATTATAATGCTCAACTCAGAAAACATATAGCGATTTCTGGAGAACTTGAAGAAAATGTGTGTACATTTGGTTCAATCTGTCTTGGATGTGTTTATTATTAGGTATGACTGTATGAGCAAGTAGATACTTTTGTGTTGCCCAAGTACTTATCTAGTCTGTGGAGCTATTGGACATGGCCACGAATTTGTACTGTTAAGTTTATGATAGCAATTCCTCAACTATGTAACTTTTAGCAGTCTTTTCTTCTTCCTTATATTATTGTTTTATCAAAATCAATGGCAAAAAGTATTTTCTTGCTAAAACTGTATGTAGGTATTATTGAGAAAAAAGCACTATGGCTAAAAGAGTAGTTTTGAATCACCAGGGCTTGGGCAGAAGAGGAAGCAAAAAGAGCCAGGGAGCAGGCTAGAGCCCTCGAGGAGGCGAGAGACAGCTGGGAGCGCCAAGGCATTAAAGTAGTTATTGACGATGATCTCCAAGATGCTGCTTCCACGGGTGTCACATGGGTCACTGCTGGCAAGGAGACTCAAGTCGAGGAGACAGTCACTAGAGCAGAGTCCCTAGTAGAAAAGCTCAAGGCAATGGCTGCTGAGATCAAACTTAGATCCTCGGCTGTTATTGAAAAGATAATTCAAAAGATTGTGTCCTTAATCTCAACTTTAAAGAAGCAGGCGGCCGGGACTTTGGAGCACTCTTCAGAGATTTGGAGTGATTCGATTGCTAAGGTGAGGAAATTGGCGGCTGAGTTTCAGGGGAATGCATCTGTGTTAGGGTCAACTGTCCAGGAGAGGGCGAGGAGGGTTGCCGATGAATGCAAGGACGGCATGGATAAGATAGCACAGAGATTCAGAACATGAGGCGCATCCTTTTTCATTTAGTTTGTAGAAGTTGAGGATTTTAGTTCTTTGCTTGGTTACCTCTTCGAGGAGGAGGATAATGGTTACTCGTGACATGCTGAGATTTAAAGCTGCAGTAGCCGTGAGCTTTCAAATAAACGCTGCATCTTTTCTTTTTGTTGTTGTTGTTGTTGTTGTAACATTTTTGTGAATTGAGTACATTTTGGTTATGAATCTCTTGATCTTCAATTAGTAATTCGAGATTTAGCGATCTAATTAAGATTTCCAATAATAATTCATCAACTAACGACTCTGATGGTGATCAAAGTAACCAATGTTAAATGTCCTATAATCACTGATCAATAATTGTTTCGCCAATGTAATATAGAATGAAATTTCAGGAATGAATTGCTCAGTTAAATAACACCACTTGAGATTAAAATTACTAAAGACGAATTTCTCATCTCATTATTGGCAACCAATAAAATCTGATAAACAAGTTAAAACTGCACCGAGCCCAACCTAATATCCTAATATTTATTTACAGTTAAATTAAATAATTCAAGTGAATGTGGATCAGTATCAATAAGTTGATGCTCGTAAAACCAAGAGGCGAAACACGGAACACTTCACCCTGGAAAAGTAAAGCACAAAGAATAAGTAGTGTATCTGACTTACGGCATGGCATCGCTTGCACTGAAAAAATTTCTAGCAACTAGCAAATGAAACACAACTAGGGAGTATTTTCCAAGTCGTTTAACACAGTACGTTCTTCTTCGGTAGGAACTCTAATGGCATGCTTTGGTTATCATCAGAGACTGAGATCGCCATTAAACATTCGTATCCTCAATTTGGGCTATTCATCAATCATCACAATTCACGAGTACGAATGTTTCAAGAACACAAAGAACATTAATTTGGCATGCCATTGGGCTTCTACAAGGGGATTAGTTCAACATGGCTTCAGTTTGCCTTGTTATTTGATGATCTCACATTGCCGTTAGCAGTAGATTTCAGCATGGAACCACTTTTTTTGTTGTTTTTTTCATTATTTTTTTCCATGCAAGAACTATTTTAACTATGTGATAAAGCTGAAATTATTGTAGCTGACAAAACAAGACAAGACATTTGAATAGTCCACTGGTGTGAAAATCTGAATCTAAATTATCAGGTATAGGTAAATTCATGACATTATCAATTGGTAAGTTTCTATATTGAGACCAGTAAATGGACACATGTATAATGCGGTAATTATCCTAAAAGCTGTCATCCACCCTAATTCTGAGTCTAGATTCTGACATCCGTAAGGAATCACCCAAAGAGCAACTATGGTTCCATCAGAACACCTTCCGTATTTGAGAACTGGTTATAACATAAAAGTAGACCCTCAGCTTCAGACAAATTGTATTGTGGTGTGGTCTACCTAAATTTTTATGAACATCAATTTGGCCCCTAATCATTCGCTTAAACAGTCTACTACATGAACTTCCCTAATGTCGCCTGTTGCAATTTCCATCCAAAATCTCTTACCGACTGTACAAGTTAGTCATTAATATGTTAAGAGTCAGCAACTAGAGATAGAGCTACAGAAGTGCACTTACAAGCTTTATTTCCTTCAATTTACGCTCAATTAGCTATTACGACAAGGATGGCACTGCTTGTATTTTATGCCCTCCCAACTTCACAAATTTCATTTCTCTCATCTCAGTTATAGACCTATAATCATCTGATAAAATAAGTTAGTTAACTTCTGGTTTGTCGAGTCGAGGGAAGTTCTATAATTCACGCGTACCTTTTGATAATGTAATACGCAAATAATGTTCATAAATTGCTTCTATATAATACCTGACTTGGCGATGTTTGGTTTGGACATCTTGAGTCACAAGGATAAGGGCAGTCGACTTCTTTCACCACTGCCCTCTCAAAATACCAATCACCAACAGCCTCTGCAATAGTCTGAAATTACAACATATCACATGTTAAAATGTGGCATACTATTATTAATCTGCTTCAAAGAATATTTCAAAAGTGTCTACTCTGTATCATCAATTGATGCGTAAAATCATTTCAGAGATTATCACCTTATTGTGAAAACTAGGAGAACTTGGCGCAAACCATGTGTCTTGTGATTCACTCTGACAATGAGTGAAGCAAGAATCTATTAACAATCCGCCATTTCTTGATTCACCAAAATTTCTCAGTGCAATGAGCATCTCGGTTCTAAAACCTGCAAAAGTAGTTTGTTAAATTTTCGCTTCATTCCACCAAAATCATTTTGATTTGTAGAGTTGAGTTGTTTCTTTGATTCTATGTACCTATTTTTTGATAGATGCCTAGATGGAGATATCATACGTGTGTATATATTTGTAAATGAAGTAAAATAGTGAGGATTGATAATGAGGGAGATTCACTTCACCTGTAATAATTTCAATCCAAATGAATGTACTGTATCCATTCAAGTCGGAAAGGTGACGATGTTGAGATTATAGTAAAATTATTTCTTTTTCATGTAAAACAAAGCTGAACTTGATATGAATTTGTCTTTACATAATTTGTACAAAACCTCACAAAGAAATTCTACAGTTGAATATAAAAGAAATCGTAGCAAAATCTTGATACATTTGTTAAGGAATAACCTTGGAGAATAGTAATTTGGCGTGGACTACAGGCTTGAGGATTGGACTTGCATCGGCTCCATCGCCCGTATAGATCTGCCGAGGGTGGCACAAATATATGATGGAACTGTCCAACAACAGAAACTCTGAATCAACTGCTAGTAACATAGCCAAATGCAATAGTTTTATACGAAATCAAACTAGATGTGAAAACCATAGCAATGGTTGTATTAATCACATTGAATATGATGAGATTTATCGATTTCTGCTTCTCGAAGAGAAAGAGATTTTCAGCTGAAAAATGAGTCTCTGATTGAATTTGAAATAGTGGCTCAATGCCTTAGAAAAGCATTTTACAAGTTCGAATTTCCAGCTCAATATCCGTTACCTGATACACATCATATGCTGAATTTAAGATGAAATACGGCGTTCTGATGAATGGTAGTGCATATTGCGGAAAGAAACACTGCAAAAGGTGAAGAGGTTTCGAAGTTAGAAACTTATTTTCCATATTAGCCAGAAGCTCGTAATTAAGAAGGAAAAGTAATATGAACCACCATGTAGGTATAATCATAAGAAGTCAAACAGTTCTTGTTGAGATTTTTTTGCACCTCCTGCAGCAAATGTCCATATTTTCTTCAATAAGAGGCAAAAATATGCCGCGTTAAAAATGGTTCTTTTAAGCTATAATTTTTGCAAAATGTATTCCTGACCTGTAGAGTGACTAAGCTGCTAAAGAATGACCTTATAGTGTTGCTTCCAGATATATCTTTCCTGCAAGAAGGGTTATTATAAATGATTTAACATCTACTCTCTTGCTTTCTAAGAAGATCTTTTAAAGCCGATTAAGAAGTTCACGTGTCAAGGAAAAATCCCGCATCGCTCATGCATTTAACTGTCGCTGCTGCAGGTAGTCGCTGCGCAAGATCGTCGCAGTGGAAAAAAGTAGCCAAACCCCCAGCAGAACAACCTGAAAGCAGTGCCTGAGTTTATGCAAGCAATGCAATGACAAACACACTACAAAATTCATTAACTTCTAAAGATGGTGTTGTTGTAATCGATTTTACAAATGACAAACGCATAGATATGAGAATCAGATGATATTTTTAGCGCATGACGAAATTTGAAATAACCTTTTCGGCTCGTATTAGCCCTTTCGAGAAAAGATCACTAATAATAGCATTCCAGATCCTTTGGCCTCGGAAGTAAAGAATCGAAGTCTGCGGATTAGCAAAAGAAATTCTCAATAAGACTACAAAGACAAAGTTATGTTGCATAAGAAAAAACAAAAACAAAAATTTGGCATGGAGAAAGAACTAGAGTATATATATATACATTTGAGTTATGAGAATCTTACTCCATTATAGTATTCAGAATCTCCCGTAAATGAGGCTCCGTCGCAGTACCGAAGCTTTACGCGGTTCCAATTGTAGAAATCTAATCAAAAAGGAAATTTTTGGCTTTGAAAACAAAATTTACTATTGTGTATAAGCTAGATTGAGACAAAGAAATATAGAATATATTAGATACTAAAATCTAAATTTCATATGTAGCCAATCATGGTCTATCGGGCATGGCAACACAAATTCACGATTTTAAGATATTTGCCACTTATTTGATAATAATAACATGTTGAATTTTCAAATTTTTTAAATTATATTTACCTATATGAATAGTCGATTCGAAAACTCTATCATCAAAAATAACTTATGCGTATTCATAATAGTATAGTAGCTAGATATGTATATATTTAAAATATCATTTTCAGATCTCTTAAAGACGATAACATAGGACGAAGAGAATTAGAGACAATTGCCTCAGTTTGGTGGGTGATTTGGCGAGAAAGAAATGGTAAAATTTTTGAGAAAAAGAAAAACCTAAGTCAAATGTTGATGGCTATCCGTACCTGCAAATCTCTTTGGTCCACTCATTGACTTGAGTGTTTTTTTTATTATTTTCCTTGAAGTCCAGTTGTTTATCTTAGTTTAATTTCCCGTTTGAATAAAACGGTAGCATATTATTTTCTCTCTCTATAAAAAATAATAATAATAATAATAATTTAGGACAGTTTAAACTTTTGGAGAACAACGACGATTTTACATAAATTTCATATGACATATATTAAAAATACTGTTCTATGATGCCTTCTCATATCCATATAAACTTTCGGAGAACAACAACAATTAAAATCGTAGCTTGAATATAATATGAGAGATTTCTCTACCAACTAAAATAACCAATAACAAATGAACATTAATAAGGAGATTCTTTATTTTAATTTGGAAGGAAAAAAAAAATCAACGGCTGAGATTGAACCTGGGTTCATCGTAGGGTGATTACTGAGGATCCCAGAGAACACCTCGTACTTGTTCTTGTACAGCGTGGACCCCCTCCTCGTTGTCGCCAGCGCCGCACACGACGCCACGTCATTGCACCACCCTCCCCCCTGCGTATCATCAGTTCATCACCACACACCCCCATTCTTCATCAGACGGTCCAGATTGATCGATCCCACCTTCGTCCGATCTTAATCAGACGGCGTAAATCATAGTAATGTTGAAAATAATAATCCAAACTTAATTTAAAAATTAGTTAGAGATAGAGTTTATTCAAATTATATTTAAAAATTTATCTGTAATTATTCAAAATAAAAATTTGATTTGTGTTATGTTATAATTTGATAGCTATATATATCTAGGCATTTTAATTAGAATAAAGAGGGCCACAGTAGGCATGACCGCATAGGGTCAAAAATATCGTTGAGAATGTAATTGAATATTTTTTATTGATAAAGTATTAGTTCTTCTTCAATATTTTATTTTAGAATTGATGATTCTGAGTTACATAATCGGTATTAGTGTGAACACCGTTTTCAACAATTCGTATAAAAAAATATCAGTGCTTTTAACAATTCGTATAAGAAATTTTTTACGCATTTTAGAATCGATGATTCTGAATTACATAATCGATATTAGCGTGAATACAGCTTTCAACAATTCATATAAGAAATTTTTTTGGCTTCCAACCAGCAACAAAGGGTATGCATAAAAAAGTTATACAGTTTATGGGCCGGGCCGGGCCCAATAGGCCTAAAAATAACTATACGGCCCACAAAATCCGGCTCACCGTCATTTTGTTTAGGTATGATCTAATAATAATAAAGTTAAATAATAATAATACGAATGTATTTAAATTTTCAAAAAAAATAAAACGCACCAATCATTACCTCGAACTGTAACAACCAATTGCGAGCGCCGGCGCCGAATCCTCTGTCGAGATGATATGCAGGGGCGCTCCCATCAATACAAACTGCGATAAATAAAATAAAATAAAATAAATAAATATTCAAATTAATTAAATAAGAAAAAACAAAAACAAAGCAAAATATATTGATTTGAAATTAAATAAATAAATAAATTACAGTGATTATTACTGTGCGTGTGCAGTAATTATACCTGCTCCAATGGACGCAGCGCGAGGGAGAAGCGTCATGGGGACGACGAGAGGCGTCGTCTCGTTCGCTCGTACACGTTCGATGCTTCTAGAAGGATCGAATCGGGGGGAAATTACGAACGCGATTAAAATCCAAATTGAGTTGCGTTTCGCCATTTTCGGGGAGGGATTTGGATCGGAATTGAGAAAAAAAAAAAGAAAAAAAGAAAAAAAAAAAAGAGAGACTAAATTAAATTAAAAGGGATTTAAATGGGTAAGGAAATTATGAGATAAATGAATATGAGAACGAGAGAGAAAGAAAAAAAAAAGGGGAGGGGAGGGATGTGGAACTGTGGATGGGAATGGATTGATTAGTGTTTAGGGGGTTTTAAGGAGAGAGAGAGAGAGAGAGAGAGAAAAGTACAAATTTGGTTGCAGTTTATTTGAAATAATAATTATGGATAAAAATATTCTGTACAATCTCCCAACTTAAAACCTAACAACCTCTGATTTTGACAGCATAACTATCTCTATTGTAATTACAGAATTTAGTAGTGCTTTTAATATTTTGTGCATCTTATTACGCTACTACTGAATATATTTTTTTTAATATTTTGTGCATGTTATTATACTACTGAATATATTTTTTTAATATTTTGTGCATGTTATTACTTTACTGAATATATTTTTAAATAGAGCAATATTATCACTACATCCTACCTATTCCCATGGAGAGATTTTTTTTTTTTTTTTTTCTCACCTTAAAATTATCAATAAAATTTATTCAATTTCAAAATGAATAGAATATAAAATGTACATTCGATTTCGAATGTACAAAAAATATTTTTTAAAAAAAAAACTAATTTTTTTTTGCTTTTCATAGTTTTTAAAAGTTTAGATAGATGGGACTATTTTTTATTTCTTTTATTTTTGAAAAGTTTGGTTGGTCATTTTGTAAACTCATGATTATTACAAAATAATGTTTTGATTGCAAATAAAAATTTAAGTCTTGCTAATACAAAAGTCTCATCACCCATCCATAAAACCTTGAGGCAAAACCCCAGCAATTTTTAAGATAATAATATTGATAAAAAAAAAAATCTCCTCGGATATTTTGGCCTCAGTATTATTGTTATTTTTTTTTATATTTTTAAACACTAATATTATATATTTTAATATTTTGAAAAAATAATTATTGTTATAATAGATTAACTTGGTTAAGTGATAGAAAACAATGTATTTAAAAATAGAATTATTAATTTTATATAACTTTTTTTAAATCTATACAAATATATTTTTATAAAGTTCAACTTTTCATATTTATTTTTTCAAAAATAATAAATTGTTTTTATATATTCCTATCGTTAAAAAATATAGTTAACCATAAATTAAATAGTGAGGTAGATTTATATTTTACCTATATTATATTATTTAACCGTTAGAATTTTAGAGCAATATATTTGTAAGGACAAAATTAACAACTAACGATAACAAAATTAGAGAGACATATATAAATAAATTAGAATTTTTAAAAGAATAAATATAAAAAGTTAAACTTTTTAAGAATATATTTACTATTCGATATGTTTATACGGATTTGTATGAAATTAATTTTTAAAAATATTTTAAAAATAAAAAAAAAATTCAAACTTTTATTTTTTTATCGTCAAGTAAATATTTTGGATGAAAAAATTATAAATAATTTATTATCCACTCCTATATTATTTAATATACAAAATTATATTTTAAAAATATAAAATAAACAAGATACCAAACAAGGCTCGAATATTTAATTTTTTATCATTTTTGTCCTTAAGAAAAAGAGAATGTTTTAAGTTAACCATGTTTCGATCAAGTAACAATTGATCAGTGGACCCCATGGTCACAAACGGTTCAATTTGAATCCTTCATTATTACTCATTATCTTCAATTTTTTCCGATTTAAGTTTTTCTACGTAGCTAAGGTTTTTTTTTTTTTTTTTCCTCAAATTAAACGACTCTATTAGCTATTAGCTGCTAATTAAATTATTTTCGTTTGATTAAATTTGTAAGTTACTTGATAGAAATTATTCGACAGCAAATACAATAAATGTTAAAGCTTGTCCCAAAAACTAAGGCCAAAGCCCAGTACGCCCAATATAAGATGAACGGTCGGGATCTCTGATGGACGTTCCATCAACGGCGGCTGTAGTTGCTACAGGAATGAACTGTAATAATGAAGTGCAATTGAATTTAACAAAATTTTAGTTGTTCAGGACCATCCTCTATATATATATATATATATATATATATATATATACAGAGAGAGAGAGAGAGAGAGAGAGAGAGAGAGAGAGAGAGAGGGGGGGGGGGGGGGGGGGGGGGGGGGGGGGCTGAAATGCTATTAATAGCACTAAGCACTAAGTCATCGATATTATTAAGTTTTCAACTATTGGATTAAAAGATGTGTGATTTAGATAATAGTGGGCCCCTTGGGTTTAATGAATTATTGGGAAAATAGTAAAATGTAACGGATGGAAATAATTAAAAAAGTTGATCTAAGGATAGAAAATTTGATAGCACAAAATACTTGGTGCTATCGATAGTATAGTAGCCTAGCTCTCTCTTTCTCTTTCTCTCTCTCTCTCGATAGCACAAAGTTATTAGTGTTACTAAGTTTTTAGGTCTTGGATTAATAGATGTGCAGGTGGTTGAAAAAATAGAATGACCTAACGGATGGAAATGATTAAAGGGGTAGATCTAACGGCTAAAAACTTGGTAGCACCATCGATAGCATAATAGCCGGACTCATATATATATATATATATATATATATATATATATATATATATATATATATATATATATATATATATATATAGAAGAGAGAGAGAGAGAGAGAGAGAGAGAGTTTGGCTACTATACTTGTACAAGCACCAAACAATTGGTGCTTGTAAGTTTTCTACCGTTAGATCTACCATTCGACTAAGTTCATCCCTTAGATTATTCTATTTCACCAACTACTTACTTAATCCAAGAGGCCCATTATTATTTTAACCACACATCTTTTCATCCAAGGGTTAAATATCTACAAGTGTCAATGACTTATACTTTTAAAAATATAGGAGCTCAATTATATATATATATATATATATATATATATATATATATATATATATATATATATATTATAATAGCACGGATCTCAATATAAACTCTATAATAAAAAATTTATAATTATAATTTGACTTATATTTTTGAAAATATATGAGATGAGTTATGATGATAATATAATAAGTTGTTGTATGTAGTAAATGAAACAGCTTTACTTAAATAAATTAATACTATAGTGCATAAACTGAGAAGTAATTATTTTTACTAGTTACTGAAAAAAAAAAAAAGCAAGCAAATCTATACAAATTATAATTTGCCGGTTTCTAAAAGCATACGTGGCGTTCTCTCATGCATTTGAGTGACGTGTTCTTTTTTTATGCTTCGTTTGCTCCGAGCCTATCACCGAACCTCCTGTGTTTCGGATGCTCCTATGCTAGCTCCGAACCTCCTGTGCGCTTTAACATCTCGGTTTCTCCGCCCCACCCCCCCCCCCCCCCCCCCCCCCACCCACTCCTCGGTTCTCCCCCTCCCCTCCCTCCCTCCCTCCCCCCCTCTCTCTCTCTCTCTCTCTCTCTCTCTCTCTCTCTCTCTCTCTCTCTCTCTCTCATGTTCTTCCTAACCTACCGTGGAACCTCCCCGTCTCTCTCTCCCGCTCTCCGAATGCATCGCCCCCGCCGCGTTACGCCGCCGATTTTTCCGATGCGGCGAAGCTCCTCCTCCGCCGCTTCTCGCAGGAGCTGCGCGCGAGGCAGATCCCGCTCGACCTCAAGGCGAAGCTACTCCGCTTCTCCCGAAACCTTGCCTCCACCTCCGCCTCCGCCTCCGCGGCGGCGGCAGCTGGCTGCCGCCGGGGCCCCACCGCGCGTCTGCCGCCGCCGGACGCGCACCGCGCGCTACCAGGCCGAGGGGTGCGGCGCCGACCTCACCCACGCGATGCACTACCACCGCCGCCACAAGGTCTGCGAGTTTCACTCTAAAGCATCCATCGTCATCACTGCAGGTCTCTCCCAACGCTTCTGCCAGCAATGCAGCAGGTACATATGCTTGATATGAACATCGCATGCAGCCGTTCATAATAAATTTTTGATGTTGAGACACGACAGTTAATTAAGGTTTGTTAATTTGTAGTGTCTTGCTTTGACGTGCTACAAATGTTAATTAGGGCTTATATGTTTGGAAATGGCGGTGAATGTGTATGCAGGTTTCACGTGCTGTCGGAGTTCGACCAAGGGAAGCGGAGCTGCCGGAAGCGTCTGGCCGATCACAACCGCCGGCGGAGGAAGTCTCAGGACATATCGACGGCTCCGATCAGCTCTCAGGCTAATACTTTTTATTTATTTATTTATTTTTATTTTTATTTTTTTGAAAAAAATAATGGTTCAATCAAATACAGCTCCATTTGGGATAATTCTTTTTTTGTTTTTTTTTAATATTTTTGATTAAACTGATGAATCAAAATATCTACAGCACTTCGCCGTTCTGCGACCGCTCCACCGCCTCCGGCAGCGACAATGTCCCCTTCTCCGCCCTCCTCCTCCTCCCGCCTTGCATATGTACGTGATGTTTCACTTTCACGATTTTCTACTAACACTGAGTATGGTAAAAAATTATTTGTTATTTTTATGCTTACAACTATTTTAAATATTTTAGATTGTATCAAGTTATTTATTAGATTATAACGAATTTGCTATAATAACTACTCTCTGTTCCTAATATATATATATATATATATATATATATATATATATATATATATATATATATATATATATATATATAATATTTTTTAAGATGAAGTTAATTATAGAAATTTCGATTATAATTTAAAAATAAAAATATAAAATATTATACATAAGATTAGATAAATATTTTATATTAGTCAAGATTTATATCTTTGTCAAATAAAATTAATTATGAAAATTTCAATTAAGATTAGATAATTATTTAAAAAAATATATATAAATATTATTATACATATAAGATTAGATAATTATTTTATATCAAATTAGATTTACGTATTTAAATATATCATTTTATTGATGTGATGTTCTCAAAAAAATAATAATTTTTTAAAAATTTTGAGCAGATTTATTTAAATATTTTATTTCATTCATGTTCCCAAAAAATTATAATTTACTATAAATTTTTAGCAGATTTTATATTAAATTATGGTTTAATATATATATATATATATATATATATAGCATAATATATGTAATAGAAAATTTCTTGAAAATATCACATTAATGTGATGTTCCCAATAGAAAATATTACATATAGTATAATATATAGTATAATATATTTTAAACTATCACATCAATAAATTTTTTTTGAGAATTACTGTATCAAATAAAAATATATATTATAATTATGGTTTAAATTATGTGATGTTCCCAATAGAAAATTTTTGGGAACATCACATCAATGAAATTTTTTATTATAGTTATAATTAATTATGGCAGATTTTTTATAAAGATAATATTTAAATATTTAATTTGATTAATTCATTTATTTTCTCAAATTATGACAAATTTTTCGATTTTGACAAATTATATCATAAGTACTTTTTTTTTCTGTACCAGATATTTGTATATTTTATAAGATTTTCTATTGTAGTTACTCTCTCTTCTTTTTTCCCTAAGATTTATCGATTTCCACAAATTGACATGATAATAATAATTAATAGTTAAATATGTGATTTGTAGTTAAATATCAGTAATTAAAATATTATTATTATATATCAAATATGTAAAATTTTGTTATATAAGATAAAATTTTGTAAGATTAATATTTTATTGAATATTTAAATTAAATATATGATTTGATCCTATTGATGTCGTTTTTCTAAAAATGATCATTTCCCAAAGATTTTGAATAAATTTGAACAGTTTTGTTATATTATATTATATATAAGTGTATAAGTATATAAAAGATTTCGTGAAATTAATAGTTAAATTAAAATATTATTATATATCACCTAAGGTGTAGGAATAAATTAGTAAATTAATAGTTATATTAAAATATTATTATATATCACCTAAGGTGTAGGAATAAATTAGTTAAATATCTAATATGTATTATTTTATATCAGTTAAGTTTTATCAATTAATATTTTGCAATAAATATATTATATATAATATAAGATAAAATTTTGTAACATTAATATTTAAATATAATATTTAAATATATGATTTGATTTGATTATGCTGTTTTTCTAAAAATGATCATTCCCCAAAAATTTTGATTTTTTTAGATTATAGTAAATTTGTTATTAAATTAAATATATATAATTTGATTTTATTGATGTTAAATATAATATTTAAATATATGATTTGATTTGACTGATATCTTTTTTTTTTTCTAAAAAATATATGATTTGATTTGACTGATATCTTTTTTTTTTTCTAAAAATATAAGTTTTATCAATTAATATTTTGCAATAAATATATTATATATAATATAAGATAAAATTTTGTAACATTAATATTTAAATATAATATTTAAATATATGATTTGATTTGATTAATGCTGTTTTTCTAAAAATGATCATTCCCCAAAAATTTTGATTTTTTTAGATTATAGTAAATTTGTTATTAAATTAAATATATATAATTTGATTTTATTGATGTTAAATATAATATTTAAATATATGATTTGATTTGACTGATATCTTTTTTTTTTTCTAAAAATAATGATTTCTCAAAGATTTTAAACAGATTTGTATAGTTTTATTAGATTACAGTAGATTTGCTATCATATTAAATATATATGATTCGATTTCGTTTTTCTAAAAATAGTTATTCTCTAAATATTTACAACAGATTTTGACAGTTTTGTTACATTATGATAGATTTTGCTATCATAAGTATCCTTTTCCTCTTCCCAAAATTCATGTGACACCTGAAGATCTCCTATCATAACCCAAAAATTTGAAAGTGATCTGCTAAATTATGTATTGAAGAATGTGCCAGATTCTTAAAATAACATACTAAACTAACTTTTAAATTATTAATATTAACTGATTTGATCTTATATTTATTAATTTTCGAAATTATTCCAACTATGCAATTTCATAATTACTAAATTTTCTTTGTAATACTACAAGATTTGATTTTAGATTGATGTGACAATTGAAGATTTCCTATTATGTCACTAAGATTTGCTTTGAGATTGATGTGACTATTGAAAATTTTTTAAAGTGATGTTTATTTATTCATAATTATTAGACTTTAGTTTGATGTGATATTAGAATATTTTCCTGAATTTCATAATTACTAAATCCTCTTTGTAATATTACAAGATTTACTTTGTGGGTGATGTGACTACTGGAGATTTCGGATTTTAGATTTAGATTTAGTGTAATATTAGAATATTTCCTATCATATTGTTTTGAAAATTGTGCCAGATTCTTTTAGAATCTATATCATGATGCAAATCTACTAATAAGATTTTCTATCATTTGCTATCATCCTATTAAATTCTATAGATAATATATATTTATTTTATAAAATGATATAATATTAGCAAATTACTATCATAATTATTAGTAGATTCTATTTGGAGATTTGCATGCTATTATATATATATTCATTAGTCATTCTAGGTTATAATTACTACTTTTAACTGATGTGACCTCTGAAGATATTCTATCATACCACTAAATTTGAAAGTGATGTTTGTATATTCATAATTATGTATTGAAAAATGTGCCAGTTTCTTTTATTATATATAAGTGTATAAGTACATAAAAGATTTGGTGAAATTAATAGTTACATTAAAATATTATTATATATCACCTAAGGTGTAGGAATAAATTAGTAAATTAATAGTTACATTAAAATATTATTATATATCACCTAAGGTGTAGGAATAAATTAGTTAAATATCTAATATGTATTATTTTATATCGGTTAAGTTTTATCAATTAATATTTTGCAATAAATATATTATATATAATATAAGATAAAATTTTGTAACATTAATATTTAAATATAATATTTAAATATATGATTTGATTTAATTAATGCTGTTTTTCTAAAAATGATTATTCCCCAAAAAATTTGATTTTGTTAGATTATAGTAAATTTGTTATTAAATTAAATATATATAATTTGATTTCATTGATGTTAAATATAATATTTAAATATATGATTTGATTTGACTGATATCATTTTTTTCTAAAAATAATGATTCCTCAAAGATTTTAAACAGATTTGTATAGTTTTATTAGATTAGAGTAGATTTGCTATCATATTAAATATATGATTCGATTTCGTTTTTCTAAAAATAGTTATTCTTCAAATATTTACAACAGATTTTGACAGTTTTGTTACATTATGATAGATTTTGCTATCATAAATACCCTTTTCCTCTTCCCAAAATTCATGTGACACCTGAAGATCTCCTATCATAACCCAAAAATTTGAAAGTGATCTGCTAAATTATGTATTGAAGAATGTGCCAAATTCTTTCACATAACATACTAAGCTAACTTTTAAATTATTATTATTAACTGATTTGATCTTATATTTATTAATTTCTGGAATTATTCCAACTATGCAATTTCATAATTACTAAATTTTCTTTGTAATACTACAAGATTTGCTTTTAGATTGATGTGACAACTGAAGATTTTCTATTATGTCACTGAAGATTTTGACAGTTTTGTTACATTATGATAGATTTTGCTATCATAAATACCCTTTTCCTTTTTCCAAAATTCATGTGACACCTGAAGATCTCCTATCATAACCCAAAAATTTGAAAGTGATCTGCTAAATTTTGTATTGAAGAATGTGCCAAATTCTTTCACATAACATACTAAGCTAACTTTTAAATTATTATTATTAACTGATTTGATCTTATATTTATTAATTTCTGGAATTATTCCAACTATGCATTTTCATAATTACTAAATTTTCTTTGTAATACTACAAGATTTGCTTTTAGATTGATGTGACAACTGAAGATTTTCTATTATGTCACTAAGATTTGCTTTGAGATTGATGTGACCATTAAAGATTTTTGAAAGTGATGTTTGTTTATTCATAATTATTAGACTTTAGTTTGATGTGATATTAGAATATTTTCCTGAACTTCATAATTACTAAATCCTTTTTGTAATATTACAAGATTTACTTTGTGGGTGATGTGACTACTGGAGATTTCGGATTTTAGATTTAGATTTAGTGTGATGTTAGAATATTTTCTATCATATTGTTTTGAAGATTGTGCAAAATTCTTTTAGGATCTATATCATGATGCAAATCTACTAATAAGATTTGCTATCATTTGCTATCATCCTATTAAATTCTATAGATAATATATATTAATTGTAATGTCAAAGGGAACTCTCCTATAGAAAAAAAATTTGCTCATCAAATATAAAGAACAACGGCAGTCTCCTACTGCTCACAAAGAAATTAACAGAGATTTATTTACAGAAACACCATCAGATGTAGAAATTTCTTCCAGATATTTTTGCTATCATTTATATTAAGTAATATTTTTGATAAATTTGTATAAATATATTTTTTCCGCTTTTTTAACTTTAGTAAATATTTTTATGATCAGCTGAAGGCATTTTGTCGATGATATATCTGAAATACATCATCGTAAAAAACTTCGCCTTACGTAAGATATCTAATCTAAATTACTTTTCTTAATTATTTATTTATGATTATATATACATAATTATAATTTATTTATAACATTAAATTTTTTACATTAATTGTAGGTTCGATGAAGAAGAATGTTCTGATAGAGAGACAAGATGAAGCATTATATACTACAAATAATTTACTAATATAATATTTGTGTGCTGTATATAATATATGCTGTTTAATCTTTAATACTTAGTTTAATATTTAGTATTTTCATTTTTTTTTTATAATTTTAAACTATAAAGTATTTAAATTTCAATGAAGGATACTTTGTTAGATAAAGTGATATTTAGTCATTCTCAAAAATATTGTCGAAATTTTATATTTCTGGCTTTTCAAAATATGTTGACATATTTTGTAAGATTGTATAAAATCTTTGTAATCCTTCAAAGAAACTTTAAATTAAATATAGTATATCTAATTTTTTCTATCTTTTAAATATAATAATTATTTATATATTTTTCTAAAAAACTAATTATAAATTATTTTTAATTTTTAAATTTAATAAATTATGTTTAATATCTAATTATTTTTTAGTTCCCGCAGCGAAGCGCGGGTATTTAACTAGTATAATTTAAAAGCACTTTTATTAGGGTCAAACGCTATACTTGGAAGGGGAAGGATCACCCAACAAAGATATGTTTAATTAATTTAGGATGTTAAGTTAATGATAGCTTTAATTAACAGTAACATAAATTATAAGATAAGGGGACACGAAGATACATCTTCTTTACACTATTTGGGGTTCCAACAAAGTCCAATATATATCACTTTTATAGAAAGATATAGGTGTTAGATGTATGCCTAAAAGTTAACTTGGCCGACACATATATTCTTTTCTAGGATATAAATTTGTATTTGACATTTTACATTAAGAATGTTATTGGGTTTTTATTTCCATTCGTATTGTGCATGTGTTCATGAATTGTCCAAGAAATTAATAAGATGATGATACGTATTCTCAAGAGTTGAGAATTTGAGACATGTATCATTAGTGATTAATTCCTAAATACTCCCGATCGATGGATCATCACGGAGGCAGTGATTGATCCGGTGAGATTGGTGCACAGTCTCTTTCTTTTTAGGGTAGACGAGTCTCGAGTCAACAGTGTGGGGACACTGGAGCGAATGTGCAGGTGGTTGTTGGAGAACAAGGGTACCGAACGTGATCATCACAAGAAGTCACTTGGATGTCTACTCACTCGTCAGTAACTTACTCGATATTGCAGTAGTGTGACTAGTTCTTTGACCTACGGTGTCTCGGCTATTCACAATGGGGTTACTGTAGTTTGACTGTACATACACTTGGTCCCTAGCCATTTGGGTCCTTGCAGTGGGTGCATGTTGGCTACAGTAGGTTCGTTGTAGGAATAGGGTGTACACCTATATGGAATCTATCGCCCTTAGTAGAGAAGGGAGTTAGTCCTATGTGATTTATGAGACCGAGTTTAGAAGACCTTGGCCAAGGCGTAGTAAATAACGGAAAGGGTTTCCGATATTAAAAACTCGAGTCGAATAAATTTGACATATGACAGACAGTAGGGTTTGACGAGCAATTCCATGACCTTCGTCTAGTTGGGACTCCGGATAGAAAATTGTATCACACGTTAACTGCACCTACAAGTTCAGTATTTCATTCTACTGGAATGCCACTACATGCTGCTAGGCGTCACTGGTGGATTGTGGGACTCACGAGAATTATCTGGATGATGATCGATAATTCTTATTGGGCTGAGTTTGAATAGTTCTAACCCACTGAAAAGAGTTTCAGTTATATTGTTGATGGTAATCACAATATATCTCACTACCAGATAGAATAGAACCTATGGGGTCATACACATAAGAGGTTGTGACTGATCGGATAGTTGGATCGCGATTTTTGAATCGCCTGAGGACTTAATTATCAATATGTTGATAATTGAACTAATTTGTAATTGTTACAAATTAATGATATTAAAGTGCAAATGTTGCAAGAGAGGACTTACTAATAGTTAGTAAGTTGTGAGAGGACTTAAGTACAAATGTTGACTTAAGTACAAATGTTGCATTAATGATTTGATTTGATCAAATTAGGATTGAGTTCAAATCGAATTAAATTAGGATTTAATCGATTGAACCGATTAGGGATAAGATAAACTTAAATCTAATTTTAAGTTTATGTTAATATTTATCTTAATAATTATAAAAAGAGATTATATCCCTTACGAGTTTTCTCTAAAAGAAAAGAAAAAATCCTAGTCATCATCTCTTTCCTCGTTTTCCTTTTTTTTAAATATCCACATTAAAAGAAAGACTTTCCTCGTTTTCCTTTTTTCTAAATATCCACATTATTTTTAAATATCCACATTAAAAGAAAGACTTTCCTTGTTTTCCTTTTTTCTAAATATCCACATTAAAAGAAAGACGTTCTCTGTAAGGGAGCTAGCACACCGGTGAGAATTTCGATCAAGTCGACAACCTCGTGTCGATACCCGTAGAGGAGAATTTCGATCAAGTCGACAACCTCGTGTCGATACCCGTAGAGGCCGGACGCGTGTGCGGCTTCAAGAGAACCAAATTTCACGATGATCAAATTGCGGTGTAGATCTCCCCGCGCAAAGGTGAAGATTAGATCTTTCTTTTCCTTTTAATCTTAGATACATGAGGTATTCTGTTTTGCGTGGTTTTGAAATTAATTAGATTTCAAATTTTTTATATTTATTTATTTAATTTTTTTTTTCGCTGCATTTATTTTTGCGGAAAAAAAAAAAAAAAAGGTGAGCTAAATAAAGTGCATTTTTTTCATTTCTGATAACCTTCTCAAGAACAAGAGTGGGGTTTACACAACAAAAATTTGGGACGAAACTAAAGTAGCTTTTAATTTTCAATTAAACTACACACACGTACTAAATTAGGTGCCTATTTAATTTTCTTGCTTGAGGAGTGTACTTTTATGAAAAAAAAAAAAAAAAAAAAAAAAGTCGAAAATTTTAGGCCGCAAGAGTTTCAAACTCGAACTCGCGCTTAATTTGAACTGTAATAAATGACACTATTCAGACAATATTAATTGTATAGATTAAGATTGTGAAAATGACAAAAATTTTTACTAAAATTTTTCCTACCTGCTGTATATTTTCATCAGCAACATGTCACGCATATATATATATATATATATATATATATATATATATATATATATCATTTTCGCAGCAACTGTATTTGGACCACACAAAGCTTAAATTATTAGTTGGTTATGTATCATTGCCTATGGGAGTGAGAGCATGATCCATTATTAATTAGTTAGGGCAATGGAATCAAAGCGAAGCACTTTTAATGGACCCAAATTAAAGAAGCCACTATGGATGCATGCATGCATGGTCCCCTCTCCTATATATATGATCTTTTTGACCATATAGGACAAGTAGAACATGTATGTATACTCTAGCTAATTTTTTTTAAAAAAACTCTAATTAGATCCATACTAGTACCATCACTTATAATAAATTCTAAATATTCGAAGTTAAAAAGTTTATAGAAAATATTATTTTCTTATTATTTATAGTATAGCAGCTGAATTCATATTATTTCTATATTTTTCTGTTATTGTAATATAAATTTTATACTTTTTCGTATGAACACTTTAGGCTTTATATACGTTGAAAAAAAAAAAGTTTTATAAAGTAATTATTTTATTATTCTATTATATATAATTCTCTTTTTTTTTTTTTTTTTTTTGGGAACGAGAGAAAGATTGTAAACCTTTGATATTAAATATGATTAACTATAAATATGATGTTTCAATTTTTCCAAAGTAATTCATTGAACGAACACGCCTATAAAATTATATATATTTTTTATTTTTTTTGATAATTTTTTTTAAAAAAAATGCATCAAAATGCAATCTAAAAAAAATAAGTAAAAAATAGAGTTGAGCTATAATACTATCAGTAGCAAACCGGCTCAATTGCTATCTATTTATTTTTAATGATGAAGTTTTCAAATCGACGATTGGTACCGTTGATAATGATCTAGACCACTGGAAGTATCTATAAATTAAATTTTAAATCTTTTCAATATTATTAATCTAATAATAAAAAAATTATAAAATTTATAATATTAATGATAGATATAATTAAGTATTTTACTCGTTTAATAGTATAAAAAAATTTAAATTTTTATTAGAATTTTTTTTTAACTATTTAAAATAAGATCTATATTTTTTTTATCTTGATTATAAAATTTCTGTCATTATTTTTTAAAAAATATTTATTTTCAGCTGTTCATTTTTTTTGTCCGTACAAAAAATATATATAAAATTTAATTTTTAAAATAATTTAAATAATTTATATTATGTTTAACAATATCCATCGTCGATTTAGAAATTTTATAATAAAAAATAAATGAATGATAACTAGTATAATATTTCAATCTAATTCACTATATATTATTATTATTATTATTATTATTTAATTAAGAGAAGAATTAAATTTACAGCGGGAAATGGGCAAACTTTAATATTTATGAAGTGGATGTAGGGGGGGAAGGGGAAATGAAGAGGGGGGAGATAGAGCTCCACGGGATAGATAGATTCGAGTATACGTAATGTTGTAATGAGATTGTCGGAAAATAATTAAACAAAAAAAAAATAAAAAATAAAAAAGAAAAAAAGAAAAAAAAAGAGGCTCACACCAACTCCGAGGACGACCCCTTTTTAAGCTCGGGAGGGAGAGATGGGTCCCACGTGCATGTCATGTGACCGTGACGTTATCCCAATTGTTTGCTGCACCAGGTTCATCCGTACACTTTTGGTGAACCGAATCTTTTTTGTCTTGTATCCTCCCACCCTGTGCCTCCTCTATTTCATCCAAATAATAAAATTTTGAAAAAATTTTATATTTATATTTAAATTTTAATAAATTTGAAGTTGACTTTTAAAAAAAATTTGATCTAATCTAATTTTATTATTTCTGAGTAAAATCTAATTCAAAATAAAATTTCAACAAAGTTGACTAGTCAAAGAGTTTTTATTTATATCTATACTACTACTATTAAAAAAGAGAGATTTTTTTTTTTTTTTTTCAAAAATATTATTGACTTATAATATAATGTCAACTATCTTCAAACAATTGATAAATATCATATAATTATTAATTTTAAATTATTAGATTTTATCCGATAATAAAAAAAAAAAGTGTCTATCACTTTTTTAGATAATATTGTCCTGCTATTATGATAATAAGTAAAATATTTTCTATAACACATTATGCATTTTAAAAAAATATCTATAATTTTTTTCAAAAATATGTAATCAACCTCTAAAAATATCTAATCGTTTGTTATTTGATAAGATGCTTAAGAGTTTATAAATTTAAGTTTAAGATTCGAATTCTCGTATTTGATACCATATATATTATAAATTTTTTTATTTTTTTATAAACTCGATAACTCTAATGAAATCAAAATGTATTTAAAATTTTAAAATATATTAGTAATTTTTGCGACTTACATATGTAAATTTAAATCGACGGTAAATCAAAACAGTAAGTGCTTAC
Source organism: Tillandsia fasciculata (assembly GCA_029168755.2). Taxonomy (NCBI): domain Eukaryota; kingdom Viridiplantae; phylum Streptophyta; class Magnoliopsida; order Poales; family Bromeliaceae; genus Tillandsia; species Tillandsia fasciculata. The sequence continues at coordinate 2,254,458 of CM054934.1, read as the reverse complement.
CGATCGATCATTGGCATAAAAAAAAGAAAAAAAGAAAAAAAAATTCCAAATTAAAGAGTGGTGGTGCACAAATCGTGCTTATGCACCGGGTGCACCCAAATAATCTGTTCCAACTCGTCAGGACCGACTATGTTTGGCCACTGTCTGGAGGCACTGTAACTCAACATACAGACAGTAACCGACACGATGCCCCAAGACACCCAACATGAAATTACAATTTTACCCTCCACTCCTCTTTAATTGTATGAACTAAAAACTTTTTGCACTAAAACTAAAGTTAAAGAATACGAAATAATTATTTTTTTCTAAATTTAGTATATCCCATAATAATTTTTATTTTTTCTAATAATGCCATTTTAAGACTAAATCACCGGTTCAAAGGAAGGGTATTCCGGTAATTTCGGGCTCTACAGTCACATTATTAGTGTACGTAGTGAGGACAAAACCCGCTTTGAAAAAAAAAAAAAAAAAAATTAATTATTAACACTCACCTCTCTTCCCAATAATTAATTAATTATTATTAGCTAATTAATTAATTAATTAGTAGTTGCTTTACTTAGCAGCTAGAGGAAGTAAAAGCTCGAGAGAGATTACTTAATTTTTTATAATAATTAATAATAATTATATCAAATAAATCCACATAATTATTCTCTTAATTATTATTATTATTTTTGCTTTTTATTAAGAATTATAGCGACTCCCAATGCAGAGTAGTAGTATCTCCTTCTCCAGTAGCTTTTTCTCTTCCTCAGTGACCATTACTCTCTCTTTCTTGTGGACGCAAAAACCCTCGATTGCTAGGGTTTGTTTGCATTTTGGGCGATTCCAGGTACTAGGCATTTCCCTCTCCGTGCTTTGGTCGCTCAAATCGATTTGTTTGAGGTTTAAACAACGGATCGAGGTGCTCACAGTGGTAGGTGGGATTTTGCTTCGCGCCGAGTTGATTTGGAGGTGGAAATGGTGATTTTCGGGGATAAAAATGGCGTCTTTGCTGTTTTTAAGTTGTTTTAGGTAGCTTATTAGGGTTAGATTGGGGGAGATCTGGTGGTGTACGGGCGATTCTGGTTGGAATTTATGGGATTTTTTCGAATGATGAGTACGTATACGATTTGGGGCATTGATTGCTCTTCTCTCCCCGGACTTTTACCTTCTTTCCTTAATTGAGGAGGATTCGTGAAGATCTTGTTCCCTTTGGGGCTTTTACTTATTGGGTTCTCTTCCCATGGCTCATTTTAGCCACAATGTGTGTGTGAGATAGATCTCTTCTCTATAGGCAAGGAGTTGGGCTATTTGTTACAGTAGCATTTGTGCTTTTTGTGTTCTTCATCTGCAAAAATGGGTACTTTTTTTTTTTTTTTTTTTTTTTTTTTTTTTTGGGTTCCCTCTGGTGGAGTTAATTGTGATATAGAGATGAATGCATTTTGTCTTTGATCTTGTTGCAGTTGTCAAAAAGAGGTAAGCTTGCAGGTTTGTTGATGGGGAAAGAAAAACAGGAAAAAAAGCAAAAAAGGAACAAAATATTACCCTGTTTCTCTTACTAAGCTACTACCCTTTACTTGTTACAATGTTGCATTTGTTGTTTTTTGGTGTAATTAGGATGAGTAGATGAAAAATCCTGTGATTGGCATTGTGTAGATTGTTCAAAAAATGTAACTAGAGAATAGAAACCCCTTCATTTTGTAGAAACTGCTCTTCTCTTCTTCATATTACGTAATTTTCGGTCTCTAGAAGTTGACGCAAGTTCCGAACATGCGATCCTTGTGTGGCATCTCTGGGCATCTTGTTATTTCTCTAGACCCTATTCCAACTATGTTCTTGTATATGTTCTTGTATAAAGCCTTATAATTGCATTTATGTGGTTAACGCGGATTAGATTAGTGTCTCTCGATTCATGTCTACTTTTCACCTTCTGTACTCTTGCTGTAAATTTTTCGTTTTCTTTCTGTTTCTTCTTCGTCTGCAGATTAAATGATCTATTGTTGGTATGAATTACTTTGTAGTATTAGTACATAGGAGTTCAAAATACTGACTTATATGAGCATTATTTGTCGATTTGGAGAGATGGGTATGCGGGATCTGACTTGATTTGCTTGTGCTTCCGCAGGTCAATTTTTCTATGGGTCAGGATGTAACTTTGGAATTTGAGGATCATCCGCAATCAAGGCATACTCGTAAAATTGTTCAGCCCTCTTGTCACAGCAAGGAAAAAGCAGAAGACTGTAAGAAGAAAAGACACACAACTAGCAGATATTACCATTTGAAAAGTTCAAATGGCGACTTTAGAGAATTATCCCTTGACTGCATCCCTAATTTCCATTGCAAAAGCTTGCCTTCCAGAACCTTCGAACAGAATCTGGAAGAAAATGTAGTGCTAAAACGTGGCTCTATGTATCAGAGCTCCAGAGAAGTAAGGAGGATGAGAAAGCTCAAAGAGGGAAGGAGGAAAATAGATTCAGCTTGCGATGAAGACTCATTTCTCTCCTTTAAGATTGTCGATTCAGCGTCTCAACCCAGCACAAGTGAAATAATTCCGCTATGTAAGGAGAAGAGATCGCCTCTTGTGGCCTTGTATACTGAACCAAAGTCGTCGTCCCCAATCACTGGAAGATCCGTGGAATTTCTTGATCTTTCATTCCGTGATCTTCCTGAGAAGCACTTGAAAGGTGATGATACTTTAAGCCCAGATTTCAGTTTTCGGAATATGCACTTATTAGATGAACTGTTGGAGATCTCTCTTGACTATGAGGAGACTAAAAGTCATTGCAGAAAAGCAGTCCCTGGCAAAAGCTTTCCTCAAACAGGCACAGTAGCTGCTCTGCCCAAGTCATTTTCGACCAAGGTAGGACTAGTTGATTCTCCTAGCCAATCGGAGGTCCATATTAATAACGCAAGCTCAAAAGCTCGACCAAGCCCATTCAGGAGGATGTTGGACCCTATCATGAAGTCCAAATCTATGAGAAGCTCATCCCTCCTTAAACCGGAAGCAGCTAATTTGACTGATCCTCCTGCAAACGTCAGGAGGAACGGGATCTCTCGTAAATCTTTGTTGAACGATTTCTCGAAGGCAACACAAAATTTAGAGCCTACTGATCAGTCTGTTGGGGAAGATCGATTCATGACAACTGCTTCTTCACCAGCTCATCTACATGCTGTTCTTAAGTTGGACTTTAACAACGGCGGCCCATCATTCGAGTTCTCCACCAAGTACCCAGAAGATGTTCTTTCTGCAAAAACATGGAAAACAGAAAATGCATTTAATTGGGTCTACACCTTCCATAGTTATAACAGGAGGATTAGTAGCGGGGGACAATCTAGTAAAGATAAGCATGGGAATTCACCTCCGATTGTTGGCCAAATGCAGGTATCCTGTTATCTGTGCTCAGAAGTAAGAGACAATGGAGGTTTGAGTAACTCCACTGTAACCGAGTTTGTTTTATACGACATAGCTCAGGCCAGACGGAGCTTTGCTGTTGAAGAGAGAACTCAATACTCATCAAGTTCAATTCACCCTTCCACATCTGGTGTTGCTGAAAAGTTGGCCACATCAGAACAGCAACACCACTTAGGAGACACTCGAAATAGTAGCTGTAATTCTACTGCCTCTACCTCTTACCCGTGGTCACAATCAGATCTACATCCACACCTGGAAATTGCAGCTATTGTTATTCAAATACCTTTTAACAAAAAAGACTGCTTAAGAGAACTGAAGAGACGGGGGGTCAATTTACCAAGTGCTACTTCTGTTGATCAGAGAAGGGAGACGATCACGAATATCTCGTGTCCTAATGTGGTAAAAGTGGTTACTCCTAGTGGACCTCATGGATTGCCTAATGGTGAGGATGCGGGTCCTTCTTCCTTATTAGATAGATGGAGATTCGGCGGAGGCTGTGACTGTGGTGGGTGGGACATGGCCTGTCCAATTGTCGTGTTTGGGAATCCTCGTGATGATGATTGGGCTAACTACTTGACAATGGAGAGTAAGAAACCATCGGAGCTTTTTGTTCAGGTAAATGCTCCTTTTACATCATTTTTTTCTAGATTTCTTGTATATCTCAGAAGGGTTTTTGCTTATAGTTTCCCCCTGCAAATATGGATACCCCTGCAAAGTTTGTTTGTGTTTGGGCCCGGAAGCTTTGCAGTGGTATTTTTGCAATCTGCAGACTTGCAACGCTTGTATATATATAGGACCCTTTGTTGAATAGAAAATATATAAATACCGTTTTCTAATAGCTTAAGCTTTTGGAGTACAACGGTTGTTTCATATAATTTCACATGGTATAAGAGGAGATCCTGAGTTTGAATTCTGCCAGGCTCCTAGCGTTATTTAATTTTCTCCAATTTAATTAAGCCCACTTCTTGGATCTATTAAAAAGTTTCGAGCTCAGATATGAGGAAGAGTTTTGAATATAAAATATATAAATACTATTATCTAATAGCTTAAGTTTTTGGAGTACAACGATTGTTTTATATAATTTCACACCCTTAAAAGAAGACGTGCTCTTATACAAATTATGATATACATGGTTTGTGCAATATTTCTAGTCTCTGATACTTATGCTTTTAACTTTGGAAATGTGTAGTAATTATCTCAGTTCATATTCTTTTCATTCTATAGAAGCATTTGTTGAATGTATCATCTTCCTTTTCTGTCCTAGCTGTAACAAGCAAGCATTCTCAATCTGTACTGACCGCACTTTGTGACACTAGAACAAACTTATGGACCATTTTAAGTGTATTATCATATTCAATTTCGTTGGTTTTTATTCTCAATCTGATGAAATGCTACAGGGAGGCAAAGAAAAGATACCTGCATTATCCATAATGGCCGATGGAAAAGGACAATATTCAATTTATTTTCACGCGCAATTATCGGCATTACAAGCGTTTTCCATCTGCATCGCCATGTTACACTGTTCCGAAGCTTCTTCAGCTGTTGTTGGTCAAGAGAAGAACAAGCACAAGTTGTACTCGAATTCACTGAAGTTGCTCCTTGAGGAAGAAGTGAGACAGTTGATCGAAGCAGTTGCACTCGAAGAAAAAAAGAAAACCAAAAAGAAAGCGGAGCAAATCCCGCCGGCTTTCTTGCCTGACCCACCCTTTTCTCCTATGGGAAGAGTCTAAAGAATGAACGGATATATCAAGAAAGAATTATTGCGAGAATCGAAGGGAATTAGCGAGGGATATGGGTGCTCAAATTATTTTTGTATCCTCTGTTCATGTGAATTTTGTGTTTCAACTCCTGTTCATATTATTTATAGTGATCATAGGAAGCAGAGTTCATATGTTTTTGTAGCTTGTAATGAGAAAAAGGGTGTTAAATTTTATGAATGGTGTGCACAATGTGACACTTTGGAGTCAGAAGTTTTCTTCTGAAATAAATAGAATTATCCCTATCAGTTCCAGATTTCTGCATCTTTTCGATTTTGTGCAAGAATTTAAGTGCTGTTGTTTGTTCGGAATGCCGTACTGATACGTGCTGGTTAAAAAATACCTGAGTATCGATATACACTGATATAAAATGTTTATTGTTTTTAGCATCAGGATATTCTAATTACTTATAATATGTATTTATTAAATCTTTTATACTTTGTCGAGATGAAAAGAAGGTTTGAGTCATGTTATCGGCACGAAATCGTATCATATTGAAATATTGTTGGCATTGTACAACACGTTGAACATAGCCCATGCTGAGAGATTCTTAAATTTTTATTTTTATGGTTGATGTGGACGAAATAACAAAATTTTCCTCAACTTATTTAAGAGGTGCAGCTAAGAAAACAATGTCTCGGATTAACCTCTGGAATTTTCCAGATTATCAACAGCATAGAAGATCTGCAAAGCTATTCTGTTCAACAGTTTCTCTCTTCAGCACTAAAAGGAACTCCAGTTTGATAATTTAACTAAACATATTTTCAAATATTCTAATAAAACTCCATTTGAGATTACAAAAATATTGTGTTACGATGCGGTAAGAAAGTATAATAAAAAATATTCTGTTTATTTTCATATATAATATCTGTTTTCGGTTATTATATATTTTCTTTAGTTGGACTGAAAAATATGATGTATATTTCTATGTTGCATGAAAAAAAATTCCGTTTGTTTCGGTTGGCACATTCCATACGAATGATTTGTATATAAAAAACAAATAAAAATAATATATATATATATATATATATATATATATATATATATATATATATATATATATATATATAGATTTTTTCGCTAAAAAATCAAAAATCAAAAATATTTATTTAAAACGAAAAAATAGTCACCTTAAATAGTTATTAGTACAATTAGTATACATTTTAAATTAATTACAATTTGTTTTTAGTTTATTAATTACAATTATTTATTTTTTTTTTATAATCTAAATAAAATATTTTTTTATTTTATTTAAAATTTTGTTTGTCAATTAGCAAAAAATTTTGTTATAGATATAAATATAGATATATATCGTAATTAGCAAAAAAAAAACAAAAATAAATAAATATATCTACATGGTTGATCCTCTGCATATATTTAAATTTTGTTAATTTTGTTAACAAGATTTTCTCACTTAATATTATCCTAATAAACTTGGCACGTACATATAAACTTGGCACGTACATATAAATATATATAAATATAAATATTATATATATATATACTTAGAATTACAATTATAATTTTTTTTTTCTTTTTTTCTTTGTTTGCTTCGATTAGGATTTTTTTCTGCCACAAAAATTGGAGGAAGAAAAGGTACATTTTTTATTTCAGATAATTAGTTTTGTATAATATTCTCATTTTATATGTTTATAAATGTTATTATAAATATATGATGTTAATATTTTTATTTATTTATAATTTTTTTGGGTATATATAAATGTACATCCCTCATTCCCATAAGGGGTGTACATCTTACACCCCACCCCATTTACACCCCACCCCATCCTGGGTTGGGGTGAATTTTACTGGTCACATCGAAGAAGTGACCAGTAAAAAAAGCCCCACACCAGGATGGGGTGAGGTGGGGTGTAGGATGTACACCCCCACCCAGGATGGGGTGGGGTGGGATGTAGGATGTATACCTCTTATAGGGTGTACATCTAGCAAAGGCTAATTATTTTTAGAGAAAAATAAAATACTTTTTGTTTTAATTTTTTTTTTTAAATAAACTTAACTAGAAATATAAAGCTTCAAATTTGAAATTTACTCTTACCTATTTCTACTTATACTAGTAACAATTGGTATTATAGAAAGTAATTTTAAAATAAATAAATTCCCTAATAACTTCAAACTTTTAAAGTATAAGTAGTAAAGCAGAACGTACTGAGTTTTTTTATTCTTAAAGTATAAGTAGTAAAGCAGAACGTACTGAGTTTTTTTATTCTTTTAGGTATTGTTTGACTTTGTTGAATTTAAAATATATAAATATTAAATATCATTTTATAATAGTTTAAAATTTTAAAGTATAAGTATCAGAGCAGGAGATTCTGAGTTTAGTTCTTAAGCTTTTAGACAATGTTTGGTTGGAGGATAAAGGAGGAATAACCCCTTTTATCCCCCAATTCCTGCCAAACAGTACTACAAAATGACATGGGATAATTTTTTTTTTTATCCCTGGCTTAACGGGTTATTCTGGAATAACCTGTTAAGCCTTATTCCTCTCCCCCCATGGAATAGGGTTTTATCCCTAGGGGCAGTGCATGGGCAAAGTTATAATTTATTATTTATAATTAAATTATAATATAAAATATAATATAAAATATAAAATATAAATATAAATTATAATATAAGATATAAATTATAATATAAATTATAATATAAAATATAAATTATAATATAAATTATAATATAAATATAAATTGTAATATAAATTATAATATAAATTATAAATTATAATATAAATTATAATATAAAATATAAAAAATATAAAAATATAATATAAAATAAAAAATATTATTTTTTTTAACATAAGATATAATTTATTATTTATAATTAAATTGCTTCAAATTTAATATAATAATTAAATTAATTTTTCTATAAAAAAAGCTAAGGGCAAAGTTGGTATTTTTATAAAAATTCTATCTTCTTTTTTCACTATTCTCTATTATTCCATAATTTTAACCAAACACAATTTTAACTATTCCAGAGAATACCAACTTTTCAACCAAACGCAATCTAACTTTTATACTTCATTATCCCGAAATAGCAAGCTATCCCAGGTATAAAAAAATTTATACTTCTTAAATTTATTCCCGAACCAAACATTGCCTTAGATATTGTTTCTTTGGATATAAAGGGTTAAGGGGTTACCCCTTTATCCAATATATATATATATATATATATGGGAACAAGAGTTTTCACCTTAACAGGCTATTCTGAGAGTAATGTAGGATAGCATTTGCCCACTCGGGTTAAATTTTTTAAAAAACTACTTGTTCCCACTCGGGTTAAATTTTTTAAAAAATTACATTTTAAAATTTAAAATTTTTAACTTTAATTTTTAATAAATTTAAAAATTAGTAAATTTTAAAAATTTATTAATTTTAAAATTTATACAATTTTTTTATAAACAAATTTTTAAATTTTTAAATTTTTTTATAGAAATTTTTTAATTTATACAAATTTATAAAGTTTTACCATTTTTAAAATTTTTAATAAATTAAATTTTTTATATAAAGTTAAATTTAAATAATAAAGTTATAATTAATTTTTCTTAAAATAGATTTTTTCAAGAACAATCTCGTTAATTAAAAAAAATTTCATTTTCTTTATTTTTCTCAATCAACTTTGTGAAACCAAACATAATTTTTTAAAGAGCAATCTTGTTTTGTAATCTAAATAGGATCTTATAGTCTATCCGAATCCGAATCACCTTCTTGCGTTCCAGCACTTCTTTGGTTAGTCTTACACATCACTAACAGAATTTTAAACTTGAATCACTGACAATATCAGGATCAGGACCTTACCCGTCAGCCACTTTTCGTGGAAATTCAATGTCGATACGTAATTTTGGTGCGAATTTCGTTTCTAATAATGATATTGGCGGCTCACTGGGATCAGCATTTAATGTAGAGTCGTCAGTTCCGATCTTTGATGCCCATGTCAGCAGTGTAGGAAACAGGCCAGCCAATGTTGCCCCCAGAGAATCTGTAAAGAGGAAGCGTGGAAGGCCGCGGAAATACGGACTGGATGGAACAGTACCTTCCTTGCCAGCGAACAAGGTTTCAGCGCAAGAGGCAACTGATACACCTGCTCGAAGTCGGAAGCGAGGAAGAGGGCGGCCGCCCGGTTCAGGAAGAAAGCAGCAGCTAGCATTGCTTGGTGAGCAAACTATTGCAGACTTGTTGCACATCAGGAACTTTCTGCTCTTCTTGTTTCTGACCTACTGTAAATTTGCAATTTGTGTAAATCTTGTTACTGATTGTGATTGAGAAGTAATTAAGTATTGATCTGTTGCTGCGAATATATTCTCCGATACCATGATTTTGTGTTTAAATGAATCTAGAAGTTGCTGGTAATTGTGTTTGGCTTCGCAAGCTAATTGCGAGAACCCAGGTGGGGTGTCTCTCCTTGCTTTTGCCAAGTTTATTCAATTTGAGCTTACTTGGATTTACTTTTATGTTCTGAATCCTAGAGAGATCAAAATTTGTGCCAAGGAAGTGGAATTATTGTGGTGTTACAGTAATCTTATCAGGGAGTTGCAGTGAATATATATACATTTCAAATCAAACAAGACATCAACGAGGCGTTCGTACAAGAAAGAAAAGCAAATGATATATTTTTTTGCATCTTCTCAAAATGGTCTTTCTAGTTATCTGAAGTATCAGTGTGCTGTTTGTTTGTTATATTGCAATCTCCATCAAAATCAAATTAACAATGTCCTCTTGAGTAATGCTCTTCCTCTACAGGAGATTGGGTCGCAAGCTCAGCTGGAATAGGGTTCACTCCACATGTCATCATAGTTCCACAAGGAGAGGTATGGCTAGATTTTTTTTTGGGCTTGAATACCAAGATGAGTTTATCTTGATCTTATATTTCTCTAAATCTCTTCCCAACTAGCATTTTAAACCAAGCGCATCAGCAACTTTTCTAATTACCAAGTTTCCAACTCTAAATCATTTGTATTTGTACAAGATGAGATTATGCATCTATACCTAATTCAGTAAAAGGATGCGGTGTTTCAGAATTCAATCACATTAGATCCTCTTATGCTGTTTTAGCTTTTTTCCTTTTCTCTTTGGAGTTAAATTATTGCCTACTTACTTGATTTTGCATCAATGTGGTAAGGTTATACACATACGTATAACTGTATTAATATATGAATGCATGTTCTATTTCGAATGGTATAAATAGCAGACAAAGCATCTTAAATATTTCCTAAATATTTTTACTAGTCTGATGGTTTGCGTAGTTCCAATACAATGAACAAGTGTTGGATAATAAGGTTGTGTTTTCTCTTTCAACAACGTGGAAATGTTTACTCAAATTTGTTCAAGTACGGTTTTGATTGGGAGCATTTTGAATCAGCACTAGTTTTCGACATTTTTGCAGAAAGGCAAAGCCTAAGACTTGTACCATTGTGATTTTGTCATGCAGGATATTGCATCAAAGATAATGCAATTCTCGCAACAGAGTCATAGAGCTGTCTTTGTTATGTCGGCGACTGGTTCTGTCTCCACAGTGACTCTCCAGAACCTACAAGTTCCTAGTCGAGGTTCAATTTACCAGGTTTGATTTTTTCTGCCATCCCATATTTTTCATCCAAGTTTTACATTGTGCCAAACTGCCAACTATGATTTATCACTGGTATAAATTTGTTTTAGAAATGTGATGCTTTACATGTGCCCTGAGGTTTGTTATTTGAAGAACCTTAGTTGTTGATTTTTTTCCTTTTAAGGTCGCATCATTTATTGTTACTATTTAACCTTACACTCAGATGATTATAACTTGGCAAATTGCAATGTTATAAATTATTGTATCTGAATGAGTGTTAATATCAGAAGCAGATGTCAGAGTGTTCAGAGAATGGAAGCAGAAAATTTCTGTCAGAATTGCAGAAAATTTCTGTTTATGACTGTGTTTGACATGATAGGCATTTTGATGAACATGATTAAGCAAATCAATCCATCCAAAAAGTTAGGGGTGAAGCTCAAACATGTATTTCTCTGTTTAATTTTAATTGATGATCCTCAGAGTGCAGCTTTAAGCAGTTTCTTTAGCACATAGTGTGTTATTAAGTTTGTTTTTATGTTGCTATTAAATCCCAAATTCTTTCGCAAGATAACATAATAATGTAGATAAAAAATGCTTGTATATTTGTCACTTTCTTAATGAAAAACTTGTTCTAAATCTAAAGAATACTGGCACTTTGGCACTTTGGCAGGGTCCTTTCGAAATATTAAGCTTATCAGGCTCCTATTTATTGTCAGAGAAATCACAAGCTAAGACGGGGAGTTTAAGCATTTCCCTCGTCAGTTCTAATGGTATATTGGTAGGTGGTGCTGTTAGTGGACCAATAGTAACTGCGACTCCTGTTCAGGTAAATGTTGAGTTCTAAACTTTTGAGATATATTACTGAGTACTCATGTTTGTTACTGCATTTTCATGTTCCTAAAGGTGTCGACGAATGAATGAACAAAAACTATATCCTCGGTTGCATATTTATAGTTTTTCCTCGCAGTAGGCGTACAATCACAAGTTTGTGAATTAACATATTTACTCCATGTAGCTTATTGTTGGAAGCTTCATTTACGACGGAACAAAGATGAAGGAGAAAGGAAAAGGCATGCAGGAAGCAGGTACTGAATTTGTGGGAGACAGTTCAAGAACATCATTTGGTACAGTTTACCATCCAAATTTTGCTATTCAATAGAGGGCTGGTCTAATCTTAAGCACACGTAGATGAGACCTGGTAACATTGGAATCAACTCGGTAGTTTTCATTTCATTTCATTTCATTTCCACACCTCTGTTGCAGTGACTGATACAAGGAATAGTTACGGTAGCACATTATGTAGGAGGCCCGTAGGTACGTGGCCTACAATTTTACTCGGGTAGTTTTGTGAATATTTAGATATAAGCTAAATTTATGATTCTTTTGCTCATCCATTTGGATATAAGCTAAATTTTATACATGAGTAATGCTGTACTTACAAACAAATTTTACAGCAATTTACAAATTAGTATAATTGATTGAGAATTATAAATCACGAGAAGGCGTGATTTATAATTTCAAACACCACAAAATGCCATGATGATGTTTGGTTTTAGACCTCTTGCGGGCTCGAACGACAGATCCTCGATCCAACGACAGATTCTCGATCCGATGTACCTTTCGAAAGTCTCAAGTCTTTCGCCGAGACAAGCTTGGCCTCAGCTACTTTGCACTTTAATAACTTCGTCACCAACTCCTGTCTGTAGCCTCCGTACCACATGTTGCGCAAGCCCCTTACTTCAAGGCTCTCGTTGAATTCGACTTCAGTTCCCAACCGCCGACACCTTGTCCCTTTCGCTCGCAACTTGCCGCCCTGCATCCATATTGCAAGTCTACTTGCCACAACAATGCCGCTATTGAGCACACACCAGCCTTATAGAACTTCGATAACTCGACCCTATGCAGTTGAGAACTGAGTCTGCCCCTCTCAGCAGCATATTCTAGGTGAACCTAGACAATGTTCAACCCGAGTGTCATGACTTGTACCCGTGCCCACACTTGAGTTCATCAATGTCCAAACTCTCCCTATTCCAAAAGCTTTGGCCCTACCACAACCTTCGCCGCTCGTAAACAGATTCCGTTGCCTTGCCCCAATGAACACACCTTAAAAGAGTAACCGATCCGATCTCCTTACCGGCCTTCTCGAACCAAGAGAGAAATATTAAACCATCAAGCAATCCTCGGTCACTTCACAACCAAGCCAAAGCTTGATTGTTACTACCATGAATCTGTCCCACCTAGACCCTCAACTTGTTCTCCACGAAGTGAACTCTTCCGCCAATTGCACCGCATTCCGCCACATTCCTTTGACAAGCTCCTTCATCAAGTAACCATGCTTAGGGACGCATTATAAACAAATGTGCTCCCCCACTCTAAGTCGCAAGCACCGCCAAGCACACTCAGACTTACCCAAGCATTTCAATGTCCAATATTCTGCTCAGCGAGTTTCGGCGTTGCCACAACCTTTACAACACCCATAAGTGGAACCCACGTCATCCATCCAACGGATACGTGCATACTACTCCAAGCAAATAGCACTATCACAGCACTGCCAAGACGCTAGCTCATCGCCTTACTCATAAAGTAAATGCAAACAATTGAGATTTCTTCGCTTGTACCACGATGCCTCTATCCATTCATGGGCACACCTTCAAAGAGTAATTGATCTCCCTATCGATCTTCTTGCACCAAGAGAGAAACGCCAACCCATCTAGCAATCCTTGGTCTCCTTCGCAGTTTCGCCAATGCATATAACTCTCTCCGTTCAGACTCTCAAACCCGACCACTACAAAAACAAACTCTTTCGCTAAGTGTGTTGCGTTCCAATCCATTCTTTCAAAAAGCACCATCGTCGAAGGACTATCTTTTCACGGGGACATTCTAGCCTAATGCGCTCCCCTATCCTGAGAGTCACAAACACCTCTCAACAAACTCAGATTCCCTAGGCATTCACCCTATCAAACTACGTAGCAAACTCAACCACTGACCACAAAGTGAGTCCTCACAATCTTCGCCTCATTACTAGCCACACAACCGAGGGCTTAACCATATTTCCAAGAGAAAAGTATTAGAGCCCGCCACATCTCAACTCTGCATCTCTCACAAACGAAATATTGTACATGTGCACCAACGACTCTCGATACCTTCGTCAGAGTGACTCTGTTCACTCCAAACTTGTCGGTTCGTTGCCAAAGTTGCACCTCCTGACCAAAATTTTCATCCAAAGAGTTCAACATTGCTCTGATTCCACTTGTCATGAGATCAACTTTTTCGCCTCGAAAATTTTCGTGTGGCGGTCAAGTATCGCACACCCAAACCAGCCTTCGCGAGTTCTTAGCACGAACACACCTTCAAACATAAAAGCGAAATACCAACTTAAGCATTAACCAAATGTGCTCCTCAGCGAACCTGACCGCTCGATGCCACGCCTTACGTTGAACCCCTCGTCGGATTCTTTGAGTTCCCAACAAACAACCCCACCATCGAGGTTGGCCACCAAGCCTAGTGCATTCCGTTTGTCTTTTGAGTATAGTCGAGCGACTCGCCCCATGCGTACATGATCTTCACGCCTTCTCGAGTTCTTAGCACGGACACACCTTCGAACATAAAAGCGGAATACCAACTTAAGCATTGACCAAATATGCTCCTCAGCGAACCTGATCGCTCAACGCCCTGCCTTACGTTGAACCCCTCGTCGGACTCTTCGAGTTCCCAACGAACAACCCTACCATCGAGGTTGGCTGCCAAGCCGAGTGCATTCCGTTTTTCTTTCGAGTATAGTCGAACGACTCGCCCCACGTGTACATGATCTTCATAACGCCATGGCGCTTCACGTCCCATTTTGCCTCAACATGATACTTGACCGATTTGGGCATATTTCTATCCGTTAGCCTGGTTCCTCTATTGCCCAACCAAGCTCGATTGTCAACACCCTTGGCCCGGTCCTAAAGTTCCATTTTCGAACTCATAAGAGTTTACATAATCGAACCGGTCTCGCCCCGCATCACTAGCCATTTAGCACCTCCATTGCACAACCCTACTTGGTTGCCAATACACTTGGCCCAACTTCAAGGTTCGCACTTGATCCAACTTCAAGGTTTGCTTTACGGATACCAATATCGATTGCCACACTATGCTTTACCTCTTGAGCTTTCATGAGAATCGTGCCCTAAGAGCCTTCGCAAGCCTTGTTCGATATGGAAAACCATCCGTTGCAAAATTCGAGCATGCGGCATCAATATCCTTGCCATGGCATGGGCCAATGCTAGAAGATTGCCACCGTTGACCCATCAGTGACATCACCTAGACAGAATGTTCCAACTTCGCAATCCCATAACTTCGTCAACCCAAATGCCTTCCAAATGTGGCCCTCAAGGACATTCGAGCCCAAGCGATCACCACATCACAGACTCCCCTACTCAAGCTATCGACATTCTCGTCGATGTCCGACTACTTCACCAAACTCTGTTGATAACAGCAACCACTCCAGACCAGAGCCGCCCACGACCTTGACACCCTATGTCACACTGACCTACTATCGAGCCAGTTTGATAACCAACGCTTCTCTAAAGCTCATCTGTCCTCCTCGACCAAACACTTCATATACACATTGTCCCTTTGAGTTCAGGCCTTTTAGCCTTGGGTGCCTTCTACGCACCACGCAAACTCCTTCGTGGAGACCATTAAGTCATAGAGTTCGTAAAATATTATGAGATTTATTTGTAAGCAAATATTTCCCTTTTATACATCCAAGAGTTAAACAGAATTAGGTAACAAAATTAGGTAAAGAGGATCTCTGCATTTAAACACTAACATAAAATATACAAACATGAGAACTGGTTGCAAAGCAAACAAAGCATTAAGTAAACAAACATCACGATCACTAACATTTATTCTCGACAAAACAGAAAAGTGTATATATATACATCTCGACAGTCATATTGAAGATATATGAAGGCCAAATGGATAGACCGCAACACTTGGTTGAGAGCACTTACGAAATTCCAAGCAGCTTCTTGATGTCTTTCTGCAAGTGGACACGAAAGTGTTTTTAACAGTCTTATCACTCAGAAGTGAAGCTGAAAACATTGGAGGACTAAATTAGTTTTACCTCGATGCTCAGCGGGGAGGTGGTTGGGGCATAGCGGTCAACAACGTTGCCGTCCTTGTCCACCAAGAACTTAGCGAAGTTCCACTTGATGCTGTCTCCAAAGAGGCTGCCTTTGCTGGACTTGAGAAACTTGTATATCGGGGCCGTATTGTCCCCATTCACATCAACCTACGTCAAAAATAGCGAACACAAAAAAGGGTGAGTTAAAGGGAATTGTTTATCTCATAAGCATGATAAACAAACTAGCACTATCTAGTAGACATCATTTGATGCATATACTGGAGATTTAGAAACTATAAAGGTCCGTGCTGTGTTTTGAGTGGACCAAGTTTCACATTTCTCCCTTGAACTCAGCAGCTCCAGGCTTAAACATTAAACAGTTGCAAGACATAGTGGGTTAT
Source organism: Tillandsia fasciculata (assembly GCA_029168755.2). Lineage (NCBI taxonomy): Eukaryota > Viridiplantae > Streptophyta > Magnoliopsida > Poales > Bromeliaceae > Tillandsia > Tillandsia fasciculata. Next base: position 2,238,243 of record CM054934.1, on the reverse strand, counting down.
GTCCCAGTACAACTCAACAGCTTTCAGATATCGAAAGTTCTACCAGTTTCTGGACCAGCATTGACACTTAATTATACAAGTGAAAAGGCCTCATAGATTTGAATACACAAACACAACCATGAAAATATACAAGAAAGTGAAAGAGGAGCAATGAAGATAACAGGGAGAATCTATGAATTAGCATCCTCTTTTTGCCCAGATGATTTGTAGTAGTCTATTTTTTCATCTTATGAATTAGCTTATTTAAATACAAGAATGGCATATGACATGAACAATGCAATGAAACTCGAAAGTTTAATTAGAGATTACCTTGTCAAATATTGGGTATTCAGCCTTAAAGCGAGTGCAAGCAAATTCGATGATCTCCTCATTACTTCCAGGTTCTTCTCCACCAAACTGATTGCACGGAAATGCTAGAATCTCAAACCCTGCATCATTCATTGTACTACATAAATTGAAAATGATAAAGAGTTCGGCAGAAAATCAATGCGAAACAAAAAATGACACTATTAGAAGTAATACATTCTATGATTACACAATTTCCGAGTACATTTACATTCTTAAGTACAAACTTTGTACTCATACCAGCTAATGAAGAGTAACAGCTCCTAAATAATATGTTCAAAAGAGAGATTAAGGAATATAAAGCTCTAACATATGATGTAAATGTTCCAAGACCTACAAGAATGTGAGGAGAGATGCATGATATTATAAATCATGAGGGAGAAGAACTAGAAAAACAAATAGGATTCTAACAAAACTAGAAAAGAGAAAGCAACAGGTTGATGCATACCCTTATCCTTGTACTTCTCATACAACTGGCTCAGCTCCGTATAGTTCGAATTAGTCAATCCACTGAAACAAGAATTTACAGATGAGTCAGAACATGATAACATATGCATCTACAATAAGTTAAAAATAATAATAATCATAAGTTTTTCGAAAAAGAAAGAAAAACTTCAATAATCTGGCCCACTGAAAGTGCTTTTAATCTTTCTTCCAGTACTATAAAATTATAGTGACAACCGCTACTAGAGAAGCAAGTAGCTACATACTTCTACAGTGGCAGTTCCCACCACAATTTACAGCATTAGAGGAAAGATTAAAAGCACTTTAAAAAAAAAAAAATGGGCCCTTTAAAAATATAAAAGCAGATATTTTGATAATACAATCCCAAACTAGGCCTAAGAAAGTTAATATGGAATGTTTTTATATCCTAATTATGCAATAAAAGAAAGAAAAAAAAAAAGGAAAAAAAAAAGGTATACCATTTTGATGCAACATTCACAATCAACAGAGCCTTCCCCTTGTAAATGCTGAAGTCCACATCATTTCCCCTGGCATCCTGCAAGAAAACTGTTACTCATCACATCTATGCGAATAAGGAATTGTACAACTATAAAAAAACCTAATTTTTCCCCACCCGAAAATAAAAAAGGCCCTACCCTAGTTTTCCAAAGATGACAAATTTACCATATAAACATCAAAATCTTGCCGAATAATAATAACTCGATCACACAAAAGCATATCTCAAATCTCAAACCTAGGACAATCTCATATTATCTAGCAATCCCCAGGAAGAACGAGACCATCGATTCCAATCAAATCGAGCAACATATCACCAACAAGATCCGGCCTTTTCAAATACCCAATCACCAAAACACCCAGAAACCATCAAATTAACCACGAAAACAGAACAGATCCAGGAACCAACCTTCACGGTGAAATCGTGGACCGAGGTCGCGGATGCGCTGGCCATGGAGGAGTCGAAGCGAACTGGACGAAGAAAAGGGCTTTTCGAAGGGATCAAAAGCGCTTTTGGAGAACGCAAAGAGGAACAGGAAGAGGGGGTTTTGGGGAGATGGAGGAGAGATGCGGAGGAGACTCTTCTTCGTATTATTAAACTCCAGGAGTAGCAGCGAGAGAGAGTGATGCGAGAAGAGGAGAGCATATGCGTTTGCGGATTTGGGAGATTAGATAAAATAAAAACAATTTATTTGGGGTTTCTTCGTCGGTGTGAGGTGTGAACGGAGCAAGAGAAAATGATGCGAGGAGGTCATGATTTTGACTCTTTTCGGGTAGCATTTTTGTAATATTGCGATATTTGTTGGAGGGAATTTTTATTTTTTTTATTTTTTTTTTTTTTGGTACATCCGTTTCGGTTTTACCTATTATATTTTATCCCTTCTTTTAAGATGAAGTAAATTTTACTAATTATTTATTTTAATGATCATTTTAAAATAATGAATGCAAAAAATATCATCCAATAATAAATGAGCTGTACATCAAATATCCGATTTACGATAGCATTACTTTCTGTTTGAACAATATTATTCCCACACTTATTTTTGGATATACGATATACATCTTATTTATTTTAAGATCAGTGAATAGGATATATATATTATATATTTTATTTGGATGTATAAAAAATATTTTTCTATTTATTCACGTGGATCTCTGATAATCTAAAGTTTAAGTGTGTGTGGCATGAATTATGCCAAAAATTTATCAGCATGAAATAGTACGGAACATGCTAGATAGATCATAAAATATATATATATATATATATATATATATATATATATATATATATATATATGCTGAATAATAACATAAAATATTTATTTTTTTAATAATATTTTTTAAATTATTAATTATATATTTTTATTAAATATTTTAAAATTTATTAAAAAAATTTAATAAATTTTTTTAAAAAAAATTAAGATGTGAATATGATCCGTAAATATGAATAATTAAATTCTTACTTATATAACCAACAAGCATATTATTTATCAAAATCGCTCATAATCTTGTCAATAGTAACAGTAATTAATGCTATTGGTACAAGTATTAATAGAAATACTACTCATATATTTTATTTTGAGGTATATAATATACATTTTATTTATTATACTTAAATGTGATCAATAAAATTTATTTTACTATTTAATGAGTGGGATGTAAAAAAAATATTTTTCATAATTTCTCAAGTATTAACCCATCAATTTTTTTTTATTTTTTCATTATTATTTTTAAATCATGCTAAGAGGTTCGGCCGCGTTCTTCTCGATAATTCGAATATTAGCACAGTTAAATACTGGCTTAAAAATAACCGAATCGAATAAATTAATCCGCATTGATTAAGTGTTGAATCAAGATCGAAAACTTACAGTGGCATAAAAGCAGAATTCTTATAAATTTTAAGTTATCAATAAATAACTTATTACAACATTTAAATAGGAAATCTTAACTAAGGTCATGTTTAGGCATTAGACTAAGATATTCAATAATAATTTAATTAATATAAAAATATTTTTATATGCTTAAAAATTATGAGTTTAATTTTTATATTTTTAAAATAAAAATTGGTTGGAAGAGAAAGGTGGCATACTGATACTAATGCTTCTTTATTTTTCAAAAATAAATAAATAAATAAATTAATAAATTAACTGAAAATATGAAGTAGTTTAGGTTTGCAATGGGGACCTCAACTCCGCTAGAAACGATCGGTACTCTTTAAAAAAGTTTAACAAGTATAATTTTATAGGATAATATATTAGTCATAGAGTTGGTAAAAATATTATGAGAATTATTTGTAAGCAAATATTTTCCTTTTATACATCCAAGAGTCAAACAGAATTTGGATGCAGAAAGTAAACAGTACGTGCAGTGCACAGCTGAGCATTCCAAGTCTGACTTCAAGTACTTATTTTCTGCTTGCTGCACAGTTGAAAATAAAATGAACATGACACAAAATTTGTTCCTACTGCCACCTCTAGTGGAAGCAATTCATCATATCACCTCACCACATTAAGCAACGCATCTGTTAAGGTGTTGGAAACTAGAAGAACCACTCATCCACAGACAAGCAAATGCAGGTTACCATGTTGATATAGAATAGCTTAAAGCAACAAAATTAGGTTAAAGAGGATCTCTGCATTAAAACACTAACATCCAATATATAAACATTACAACTGGTTGCAAAGCAAACAAAGCATTAAGTAAACAAACAAACATCACGATCACTACATTTATTCTCGACAAAACAGAAAAGTGTATATATATACTTCTCGACAGTCTTATTGAAGATATATGAAGGCCAAATGGACAGACCGCAACACTTGGTTGAGAGCACTTAAGAAATTCCAAGCAGCTTCTTGATGTCTTTCTGCAAGTGGACACGAAAGTGTTTTTAACAGTCTTATCACTCAGAAGTGAAGCTGAAAACATTGGAGGACTAAATTAGTTTTACCTCGATGCTCAGCGGGGAGGTGGTTGGGGCATAGCGGTCAACAACGTTGCCGTCCTTGTCCACCAAGAACTTGGCGAAGTTCCACTTGATGCCTTTTCCAAAGAGGCTACCTTTGCTGGACTTGAGAAACTTGTATATCGGGGCTGTATTGTCCCCATTCACATCAACCTATGTCAAAAATAGCAAACACAAAAAAAGGTATGAGTTAAAGGGAATTGTTTATCTCATAAGCATGATAAACAAACTAGCACTAACTAGTAGATATCATTTGATGCATATACTGGAGATTTAGAAACTATAAAGGTCCATGCTGTGTTTTGAGTGGACCAAGTTTCACATCTCTCCCTTGAACTCAGCAGCTTCAGGCTTAAACATTAAACAGTTGAAAGACATAGTGGTTTATGTCCCAGTAGAACTCAACAGCTTTCAGATATCGAAAGTTCTACCAGTTTCTGGACCAGCATTGAAACTTAATTATACATGTGAAGCGCCTCATAGATTTGAATGTTCAAACACATAACAATGCAAACATACAAGAAAGTGAAAGAGGAGCAATGAAGATAACAGGGAGAATCTATGAATTAGCATCCTCTTTTTGCCCAGATGATTTGTAGTAGTCTATTTTTTCATCTTATGAATTAGCTTATTTAAGTATAAGAATGGCATATGACATGAACAATGCAATGAAACTTGAAATTTTAATTAGAGACTACCTTGTCAAATATTGGGTATTCAGCCTTAAAGCGAGTGCAAGCAAATTCGATGATCTCCTCATTACTTCCGGGTTCTTGTCCACCAAACTGATTGCACGGAAATGCTAGAATCTCAAACCCTGCATCATTCATTGTACTATGTAAATTGGAAATGATAAAGAGTTCGGCGGAAAATCAATGTGAAACAAAAAATGGCACCATTAGAAGTGATACATTCTATGATTACACAATTTCCGAGTACATTTACATTCTTAAGTACAAACTTTGTACTCATACTAGCTAACGAAGAGTAACAGCTCCTAAATAATATGTTCAAAAGAGAGATTAAGGAATATACAGCTCTAACATATGATGTAAATGTTCCAAGACCTACAAGAATGTGAGGAGAGTTGCATGATATTATAAATCATGAGGGAGAAGAACTAGAAGAACAAATAGGATTCCAACAAAACTAGAAAAGAGAAAGCAAAAGGTTGATGCATACCCTTATCCTTGTACTTTGCATACAACTGGCTCAGCTCCGTATAGTTCGAATTAGTCAATCCACTGAAACAAGAATTTACAGATGAGTCAGAACATGATAACATATGCATCTACAATAAGTTAAAAATAATAATAATAAGTTATTAAAACAAGAAAGAAAAACTTCAATAATCTGGCTTAATTAGGTCGAAAGCACCGGCTTTCATACTTTGGAAAACTCAAAAAATCTGAAAGTGCTTTTAATCTTTCGTCTTCCAATACTTACTATAAAATTATAGTGAGAACCGCTACCGGAGAAGCAAGTAGCTACATACTTCTACAGTGGCAGTTCCCAACACAATTTACAGCATTAGAGGAAAAATTAAAAGCACTTTAAGAATTTTTTTTGGGCCATATTTTGATAATACAATCCCAAACTAGGCCTAAGAAAGTTAATATGGAATGTTTTTATATCCAAATTATGCAATAAAAGAAAGAAAGGGAAAAAAAAAAAAAAAAAGCCAAATAAGAAAAAGGTATACCATTGTGATGCAACATTCACAATCAACAGAACCTTCCCCTTGTAAATGCTGAGGTCCACATCGTTTCCCCTGGCATCCTGCAAGAAAACTGTTACTCATCACATCTAAGCGAATAAGGAATTGTATAATAACTTTAGAAAAAACCTAATTTTTCCCCACCCGAAAATAAAAAAGGCCCAACCCTAGTTTTCCTAAGATGACTAATTTACCATATAAACATCAAAATCTTGCCGAATAATAATAACTGGATCACACAAAAGCATCTCAAATCTCAAACCTAGGATAATCTCATATTATCTAGCAATCCCCAGGAAGAACGAGACCATCGATTCCAATCAAATCGAGCAACATATCACCAACAAGATCCGGCCTTTTCAAACACCCAATCACCAAAACACCCAGAAACCATCAAATTAACCATGAAAATAGAACAGATCCAGGAACCAACCTTCACGGTGTAATCGTGGACCGAGGTCGCGGATGCGCTGGCCATGGAGGAGTCGAAGCGAACTGGGCGAAGAGAAGAAGGGCTTTTCGAAGGAATCAAAAGCGCTTTTGGAGAACGTACAGGGGAACAGGAAAAGGGAGTTTTGGGGAGATGGAGGAGAGATGCGGAGGAGACACTTCCTCGTATTATTAAACTCCCGGAGTAGCTGCGAGAGAGAGCGATGCGTGATGAGGAGAGCATACGCGTTTGTGGGTTTGGGGCCCCTCGAATCCGCTATTTATAGCTCAGATAAAATAAATAAAAAATTTATTTGGTGTGAACTGTGAAGTGTGAACGGGGCTAGAGGAAATGATACGAGGAGGTAATGGGAATTTGACTTTTTTTGGGGGTCTTTTTTGTAACGTTGCGATATTCTTGTTCACGTGGATCTCTCATAACCTCCATTGTGTAATAAATGCATATTATTTACCAAAATTTCTCTACGCAATCTTTTAAATAGTAATAATTAATGCCGGTACTAGTATTAACCCCTCAAATTTTTTTTTTTTATTATTATTTTTTAAAATATATATATATATATATATAGCTGAAAATATGAAACAGGTTCAAACTTGGGATCTCAAGTGCCGATCTATAGAATAATATATCTAACTTAAAAAATAATTTATTTAATTTAAAAATAATAATTTGAAAGTAAAATATATTATCTATTTTAAACATTTTACCTACTAAATATTATATATATACTTTCTTAAAAAGATAAAGCAGATAAGAATGTAATAAAAATGAAGGGATTGCGGTGTGAACGCAGTGTTGGAGCAGGTTTTTGGAGCAGGTAGTAGCCAAGTACTACTTATACTGGTAATGAAATCAATCGACCTGCTGTCTTAAAACTCCACCACACACAAGATGTACAAAATACCTGCGAGAGTCATCTCTGAGAGGAGATGAATCTTCCCAAGAAGATGGTCTACGAAAGGAAGAAGCTTCCAGAAAGGACAACAGTGGCCTTCTGGAAGCTTCTACTTAGAATCCATTGGAAACTAATCATGCGTTCAGATTGAATGATTTAACAGTGAGAATTAATGTATGCTTATTTATGTACTAGCGCAGCACTTTGTTTAGGAATGAGCACTAATATCATTGCTTAATTAATTAACTAACCAATTAAGAGTATATTGTAATGAATAACCATAAATATAGAATAGTTTTAAGCATTCAATTAATAGAAGTTTGTGTGTTGTAATAATATTTATTAATTATTAGTGAAACTAATTATCAAAATTGACTATATATATAAATAGTCCTATGCATGGACTAGACCCATGGATTTGAATTAAATAAGAGAGATTTTTTTGCTTGACGTGGATTTGAATTAATCCCTCAGGTCAATTTTTACTAGATTCATGGGTTTGAATTAAATTAAAAAAACAAATTATGCTAAAAATTTGGCATGGCTGGAATTCAATTTTTTTTATTTTAATACTATATTAAGTAATATAAAATAATTATTTTCTTCCAAAGCTAAAACTTATAAAAAATTATATTTTTATATTTTTATATTTAATATTCTTTATAGAATATTTTTTTTGACTAATAAATTGATGTCACATATTTGTGGTTGCAACAAATCAACTTCTCTATTATTATTTAGACCCTACCTTATGTAAATCAGCTTTTCTATTATTATTTAGACCCTGCTCAAATATATCAAGCGAGCTAATCATGATCGCGCATGTTAAACTCTATGCTTAAGAAGGAATCAAAATTGAGTCACGTTAGTTTTAAGGGTTAATTACATACGACTCTCTATAAACATATCGAATAGTAGATATATTTTTACAAAGTTCAACTTTTCATCGAATAGTAGATATATTTTTACAAAGTTCAACTTTTCATATTTATTTCTTCAAAAGTCCAACGTTATTCATATATATCCCTACCGTCTACTTTATTAGAAAAAATTAGTTAATTATAGATTATATACTTAATCTTGATTAGTTAGTGAGGTAAATTTATTTTTTTATCCTTCCAGATATTTTTGTATTATTTTTTGAAGGGATATTTTTGAAAGGACAAAACTGTTATTTCACATATAATCTGTTAAAAAATAAGCAGTGGAATAACGATAATAAACCGGAGGAATATATATAAATAACGTTGGACTTTTGAAGCAATAAATATGAAAAGTTAAACTTTGTAGGGAAATATCTGTCATTTGATATGTTTATAGAGAGTTGTATGCAATTAACCCTAGTTTTAATATAAAAATTGTAATTGACAAATATATTATATATTTATTTATAATAATAATTTCACATAAATATCTTTACGCATGGCCTCACATGGGTGACACCCTCGAGCCCAACTCTCGTCTCAGAGACTCTCCCCCTTCTTTCTATCTCTAATTTTATTTTTCAATTTCAAATGCTTATTAATTTGGTAGAGATAAAGAACGCCAATTATATATATAATAATAATTACACATGCATACTATTTGCTTTATTGATTACCGTAGTTATACGAACAAGGACTCCAACAACCGCACAACGAAATGCTCCCACTCAGGTACAGCAATAACCACCAAATTAAACAAAAACAAGAGCACAAACAAACAAATTAACACACAACACCTGCAATTAAAATTAAACCTGCATCACGTACGTACCGAATGCAGACAGCTATATATATATAGCAACTGATCCCATTTCATAGTAAGCAGTCGGTCCTCGCCGGCAATCGCCGGAAAAAGTTCATGGGCACGGCCGGCAGCCGGTTCCGGAACCGCGGGTGCCTCATGCAGTAGAAGCCGGGGAGCAGGGCGAGCACGGGGAACGGCGTCACGTAGAGCACCAAGGCGGCGCAGAGGCAGAAGAGCAGGAACATGGCGGTGGCCCGGGGGTCCCTCCAGCTGACCAGGGACTGGCACCGCTCGCCCTGCGTGGCGACGTCCCCCACGATCGTCTGTATTCTCCCGGCCACGCTCCTCAGCCGGTCGTACCTCATCCGCACGATCTCCGGGGTCTGGCTGGTCGGGAACGTGTCGAACTCCTCGTCGAGCTCGTCGAGGTGGGCCACGTCGGCGTGCGATATCCGCGTGTTCATGTGCGGCGGGTGACGCGGCCGGTAGCGGTAGTTCCAGAGGGCGATCAGGAAGAGGTAGAGGAAGAACGTCGGCAGGATGAGCTCCGGGAAGCAGACCAGCATGACGAACAGAACGTGCACCAGAATGGTCGTCACCGGATTCGTCCAGCGGCAGACGTCGGCGAACCACTTGGCGACGGCGAGCACGCCGGAGAAGACGGACATGAGGCGGAAGAAGTTGGCCTTGCTCCGGCGCATGCTCCAGAGATGCGCGTGCGCGTCCGACATGTACTCGACCACCTCTCTGCGCAGCGGCGGCTCCATCCGGCTCAGGCGCTGCGCCACGATCTGCACCGCCTGGTGGCGCAGCACCTCCTGCTGCACCATCGACAGCGGGCGCAGGTAGTGCATCTTCGGCAGCAGCGGGCGCGAGTAGGCGTACAGCGTGTCGGAGAAGGAGGTGGCGGAGAAGCGGATCGCGAGGTGGAGCTCGCCCATCTTCTTGACGCCGGAGTTGTGGAGGACGAGGAGCGGGTAGGAGTGCGTGTAGACGCGGCCGGTCTCGAGGGTCGAGAGCCGGATTCGCACCTTCCCGATGGTCGCGTCCTTGACGACCTCCGACCGCTTCTCCAGCTGGCAGTTGTCGAAGACGCCGACGGTGAGGACGGTGGCGTGGTCGTGGACGTCCCACGTGTACTGCTCGTGGAACCGCGGCGACAGCCTGTCGATGATGGTGCGCGTCCGGACCCACTTCTGGCCGTACTTGGCGACGCAGTAGGGGTCGCAGGTGCCCCTGCCGTCCCGCGACTTCATCGGGGTGAGGCCGTCGGCGTTGAGGACGCCCAGCTCGAGCAGGCCGATCGGATCCCTCCACAGATGCTTCGCCGTGGGCCGCAGATCGCTGCTGTAGTGCGTCGACTCGCTCAGCACGTGGTAGCCGCCCTCGAGGCAGAGCCGGAGGTGGAGCTTACTGGAGAACTTCTCCTCCTTCACCTCCTCCTCCTCCGCTCCGTGCTTCTGGAGGCTGAACCACCTCGACGCGATCTCCCGCTCGTCGAACCGCCTCTCCAGGTGCGCCAGCGGCACGCGGCAGTGGCCGATCACCTCCTCCTTGTTCGGCCCCACGCGGTCCTCCACCGAGATGATCAGCTCGTCCTCGAATGGCTCCGCCGCCACGAACAGGTGATCCTCGTTCCACCGGAAATAAGGCGGCGTCCGCTGCGACGATATCCGCGTCTTCACCACCTGGCTCCCCAGCTTCGCCCTCACGAACACTTCGCCGACCCGGGTGCGCTCCGACAGGAACACGTCCTGCGCCTCCACCACGTGCACCCGGACGTACCACAGCCGCGGCGCGTGGTAGACCTTCCCGCGAATGTGGATGCCCGCGAGGACCGGATCGACCGGAGCTGTATCGGCGTGCAGCGCGTACGGGAAGCACTCGTCGGCCTGCGTCCCGATCCACACCGCCAGCATCAGCTCGCCTTTGATCCTCTCTCCCTTCATATTATCCAGCCGGTACCACTCCGGAGCCAGCGGGCTGTCCGGCGGGACGCGCATCGGCACCTCGTTCAAATCGAAGTGCACCCGGCCGACCACGTCGTCCTTCACCAGCGACTTATCCTTGAGCACCACCTCCACCAGCGACGACTGCACGGTCTCGCGCGAGAACGCGAACACCTCGTCCCACTGCGGATCGTGCTTCTTCTCCAAGTGCTTCGTCGTCCCCTTGTAGTTCCCGAGCCGAACCTCGACGAAGGGGTCGATGCTCCCCGCGACGTCGCGCGGGGGGAGCTCCCTGCCCTTCACCACCCGGACGAAGAGATAGTGCATCCGCTCGACGAGGTCGTAGGTGCCGGCGGTCCGGCCCCCGGGGAAGCCCCGGCCCCCCACGATGCGGCCGTCGCCGAGGGGAGGCTTCGTTTCCTTCAGCTGGAAGTCGAACGGCTGCCGGAACGAACCCGAAGGGAACATCGGGACGGACACGGCGCCGAGCGGCTCCGCCTTCATCTCTTTCACCACTTGCTCTTAATCTGGAGGAGGTGGAGGAAGTTATTATAACCAACGGTCTCTGTTTTGTCCGCAAGCGACGGAGGGTCCTGATTAAAAGCAGTAGTGGGCTGGATCAGAGGATCAACGGCTGGGATTGAAGAGTTAGTTAAGTACGCTTTGAGGCCGACCTCTCCCCGGGCGCGGGAGAAGAACGCTTCTCCAAGGGGTATATAGTAAAGATTGGCGGCGTCGGCAGAGGAGACGAAGGAGGTGCCGGAGATGCAGCCTTGCCGAGGAGGGACCTGGAGCCGGTGTACCGTTTGAGATTGAAGACGAAGGCGTCGAGGGGTGAAGCCGTGGGCGCCGACGACTTCAACCCCCAGTGTGAGATTGCTCATTGTTGTAGTGGAGAATGGAGAAGGGTGGGTGAAGGTTAGATGAGGGAGTTCAACTACTGAGAGCTCAATTTGATCATAAAGTTAGAAGATACAGAAGAATCCAAACATACATATTAGCAGTTAGAAATCAGAGTCAGCATGTATCAGATATGATCTATTGAGTATTATTCTGGACCTTTTGTTTTCTAAATAGATCGGTGAAGCCGTGGGCGCCGACGACTTCGACCTCCAGTGTTAGATTGCTCATTGTTGTAGTGGAGAATGGAGAAGGGTGGGTGAAGGTTAGATGAGGGAGTTCAACTACTGAGAGCTCAATTTGATCATAAAGTTAGAAGATACAGAAGAATCCAAACATACATATTAGCAGTTAGAAATCAGAGTCAGCATGCATCAGATATGATCTATTGAGTATTATTCTGGAGTTTGTTTTCTAAATAGATCGGTTTTTTGAGGTAACAGAGTATCAGTGATAATTCTGAGTTCACGTACTTACTTTTGATATCCGCATCTTGCCTCACTAGTTATTCTTACGTATCCATCGTATTCATTATGGTGTGATCAAGTTAAAATGGAACACAAAACATTTTTATTATAAATTAATATATTATAAAATACGTGTGACACTTGTGGAATACGTATATAAATTAATTAAATTATTTTACATTATATATGCCAACGGCTACGCATTAGCGACCCCATAAAAATGGCACTTTAGAAAATCAATACATCCATTCATTAATTATGGAGATTGATTTAGAACAAAAATTTCAAGACGAGCAGAATTTGAATATGATGATGAAAAATGGTAGGGATATTTTTAATATGAAACGTTGAAGAATATATTAGAAAGAAAAAAAATACGGGGGCATCAGATATTTTTTCAGCGAGTCAAGTTGCGGAAGAAAAAAAAAAATAAGAGGGAATGCTGTTCATGAAATTGATGATAAAAATGCTGTCATAGCAGACAGCTATCGTGCATACATCTGATTGTGGTCCAAAATTTGGAACAAGAATATATTTCTGTTCAACGGTTAAGCAACATCAGTACTCATCCTACCCTCTATCAGCTACAGTCAGTATCTTCGCAAAATCTTATATTCTAATTAAATGATTGAAAGCTAAGTTCAACCTACTAATGACATATCTGTTGGGGTCCGCAGAAAAGGAAGAACTCTTTCAAGAATGTCTGAAGAGAAAGTTTGTGCAATTGTTCTGACGGGTGAAAAATCCTTGTCATGACGCAGGCCATGCTGCTCATTTCAACTTTCGTCCGTTCAGTTAGATCCTGCGCATTTTTGTCGGAACTAATTACTATCCTTGTAAATATTCTGCAGACTCAGAATAATCGTATACATTTCCAACTACTGAGACTACTATTTCGAAGACCATTGTGTACACTTTCAAGTTGCCGATATTCCAATTTCCGAAATTTTAACTTAAGATAGGGAGTAACAACAATGAATAACACATCAACTCAGTGTAACATCATGAACTGAATCAGCAAGAACGGGAGCTGCGCTTTTGTTTGCTGCAAAACCTGATTAGTAGTGTCGTCAATATTTGGAGTCTTTTTAAAGCTAGATGTGGACAGCAATTGCGTGTATTCAACACATTCCATTACATTTAGGCCTAGAGGAAGAACATGATTCAAATCTCACTCTTTAAAATGGACCGCGAATTGTACATTCCGAATTCAGCATAATGGAGCTAAGATTGGAAATGCAGAGGCTACACTTGTAGATGCTATATTCCTCCTGACCAGAACAACCAATTGGGATCAGAGGCAGGGAATATCGAAAGCAAAACATACTTATGAATGTGTGTTCAAAAATGATAAATACAGGATTAATGGCTAATCCTTCTATCCTCCATTACATAAGAAAGTTGGTTATCCCACACTTTTCTCTAGCGCTTACAGTCTCTTTAGTTCAGCTTCAGAAACAGCTTTTCTATTTGACAAATACTAGTCAAGCATTCGACAGACATAAAAAGTCGAAAACTTTTACTGTGAAGATCGACTTTTGGAACCTCCAAGAACAGAAGCTCCAATTTGAATGCTGAATTGAGCTTTTCGACACTATAACAAAGAGTCTTATTAAAAACTGTTTGTTGCCTTTGGTGCATAATTGCTTAAGAATAGTGCAAATTTCTCACAAAAAGCATACTAAGTTCTCAACTCAGGTATTTCACAACCTACTCCACTAACCATAATATAGCATCATGATGTTTTTCTAGAAAAAAGATAGTAAGTTACTTATCTGCTTTGTTCATTTTTTAAACATAAACTTAGCGAAAAATATAAAATAATTAGGTTTCGAACTGAAAATTTCGGGTGCCAACTAAGTATAGTTAGTACTATATTTAGAGTCTTACTCAATTTCTTTGTAACCGTAATAAGAAAATGTGTGAAAAATCATCCTCTAAATTTTTTTCAGTTACCCAGTTTAATCATTATTTAGAAATGAACTCAAGCTAGAAATGTGATGCTACTAAGTTTCGAACTTAGAACTTTGAGTATCAAATATTAAGTTCTTATCCAACTCAAGCAGTGGGAGGAGACCAGGGACAAATAGCTGAGTGCGATTATTGCTCGAGGAACGTGATCCTTTCGGAATATTCGTGACATTATATATATATATATATATATATATATATATATATATATATATATATATATATATATATATATCAGTTTTTCTTTAAGAGACCGAAATGTCTCACTTGCTTAGATTACTTATCTAATGAATAAAACAGATACCGTGCTATTTTTTTCTTTAAAAAAAAAAAAAAAAAAAAAAACAGATGCTACACTTCGTAGATATGCTATATTCCTCTTGACCAGTACAGCCAATTGCGAGGTCAAATTTTAAATCAAAAAAAAAAAAAATCTATGCTGTACATCTCATTTGGGATGTACATCCTACACTTAGCCTATTCTAGAATGAACATTCACCTATTTCGAAGTGACGACTGAAATTCATCGTTCCAAATAGAATATGTACAAAAAAACATTAATCTTTTATAATATTGCTTTTGTTTTTTTCCAATTGACCCAGTAATTTAGTGCTCATATTCTTTAGTAGTTGTGGGTACTTCGGTCATTTCAAGTTGACTGAGGCATTTGGTTTCAAATCATCTGAACATGTATTTTGGGACAGGAAGTGTGCAAAAATTTAAGCTGGCCCGTGAAGCAAATATTGATTGTATGGACTAAAGTTGAGATTTTTTTTTTTTTTTTTTTTTTTTTCCTTAAGACATTGATTTTTAATTTTTTTTTTTTTTAAAAAAAATAATTGTAATATATATTAATATAATAACTATCTATAAATATTATTATTAATTAAAATATATTTAATAAATATTAATACTAATGAGTGACGTAATTGTTTCGTACATAAACTACAAAAAGCTTATAAAGCAGAAGCCCAATCCCAAATGCCTACAGGCGCTCTATTATTGCTAACACGTGAATGAATGAATGAATGGACCATTCCGCGTCCTCTCCAAACACAGTCCCTACCCGACTCCCGTTCTCTCCTTCCTCCGCCATGCCCACCACCTGTTCGACCAAACTCCCACAAGAACCCCTCCCTCCTACAACTCCCTCATCCGTGCCTATGTCCAATCCCATCTCCCCCACCACGCCATCAACCTTTTCGCCCACATGGTCTCCTCGGACCTTCGCCCCGATCACCTCACCTTCCCCTTCGCCCTCAAGGCCTGCGGCGACCTCTCCCTCCCCAAACTGGGCGCTGCGGTCCACCGCATGGCTTTGGCGTCCGGGTTCTGCTCGGATGCGTACGTTCGGAACGCTTTGATCGCCATGTACATGAATTGCCGGGACAAGAATGCCGCCGCTAAGGTGTTTGATGAAATGGCTAACCGGAGCGTCGTGTCGTGGAACACCATGATCTCGGGGTGTTTTCGGAACGGGTGTGCGGACGAGGCGTTGGCGGTGTTTGATCGGATGGTCGGCAGTGGCGTCAAGATCGATCACGCCACGGTGGTGTCGGTGTTGCCGGCGTGTGCTCACGCGAGGGATTTAGGTAGAGGGCGGAGGGTGAATGAGTTGGTTGATGAGTTCGGTTTGGGGGCTTACGTTCCGGTGAGGAATTCTTTGATTGATATGTATGCGAAGTGCGGGGATTTGTGCGAGGCGCGGAGAGTCTTCGAGGATGGAAAGTTTGAGAGGGATGTTGTTTCGTGGACGGCGATGATAGGTGGATACGTCCATAATGGATGTCCGAATGAAGCTTTAGCTCTTCCTTTCCGTATGCTGCTTTTGGGTGTGAGACCAAATGCGGTAACGATGGCGTCTCTGCTCTCAGCTTGTGCTTCGTTGGCTTGTATTTTTCACGGCAAGTGCATTCACGCATTATCGATTAGGCTGAGGCTTGAGTCGGACATTATTGTGGAGACCGCGCTTATCGACATGTACACAAAATCCGATAACGTGGAATTGGGTCTAAAGGTGTTTGATAAGGGCTCGAGAAGAACTGCAACATGGAATGCGATTATATCGGGGAATGCCCGAAATGGGGAACCAATAAGTGCCATAAAACACTTCAAACTAATGTTGGAAGAAGCCGTGAGACCGGATTTAGCTACAATTGCAAGCCTCCTCCCGGCCTATGCAGAGGCCGCAGATTTGCAACAAGCCGGAAATATACATTGCTGCTTATTAAAAACAGGTTTTCTTCAAAGTATGGAGGTAACAACTGGCTTAATCGATATCTACGCGAAGGCTGGGAACTTGGACGCAGCGTGGGTGCTCTTCCATGGATTAAGAGTAAAGGATTTTATAGCGTGGAGTGCTATTATCGCCGGATATGGGATGCACGGGCATGCAAGGGTGGCTCTTTTACTTTTAAATAGGATGGTCGAGTCGGGTGTCGAACCTAATGAGGTGACATTCACTTCTCTGTTGTATTCTTGTAGCCACGCGGGTTTGATCGACGAGGGCGTCCGACTGTTTGATAGAATGATCGAAGTGCACCGCTTGAAACCGAATGTAGATCATTATGCCTGCGCTGTTGATCTTCTAGGCCGAGCGGGGCGGCTCAAGGAAGCTTACGGGCTTATCAGAGAGATGCCGTTCGAGCCGAATTATGCGGTATGGGGCGCTTTACTCGGCGGTTGCGTGACGCATGCGAATGTGGAGTTGGGAGAGTTGGCCGCAAAGCATTTGTTTGAGATTGAGCCTAAGAATACCGGGAATTACGTGCTGTTGGGGAACATATATGCTGCACTCGGCAGGTGGCCAGATGTTGCGACAGTTAGGAAAATGATGGTTGAGAGAGGTTTAGTTAAAGAGGCAGGATGCAGCTTAATTGAAGCTTGCGGTGTGTGACCCATAAGAGAAATGCAGAAATTAGGATGGTGTAGTTATTCTTTTGTTTGAGTTGTACTTGTCCTGGAGGAAGAAAAGAGTCGAGATTGCGGTGAAAAATATCAAAGGTATTTTTGCTTCACTGTTTTCTTAGCAGTTGGTGTATTTTGCACATTGAGGTTGTTACACTGAGAAACTCTTTAGAAACTCCACTTCATAAAATATATCAAGTAGATTACAATGGAGCAACTAAGAAATGCAGCAAGGTACATGTGTAATCAAACCAAATGATATTTACAGTGTTCTGCTTATTTTTATTCAATCATGCATATTCACATCTATCACGAAAACTAAGCGCTACCACTCGCACCTCTTTTTCAATTTTTTGATAACAACAGAAAAGGAATGCACACCAAACATTTTTTCCTCCCCTGAATAACTTTACCTTATCCTTACCTTATTGCATATTCACATCTATTTATTTGATTATAATTCCTCTCATCTGAAGGCGATCTAGCTCCTTGGGCCTTCTGTAGTACTTCAGCAAGAGAGACCAACAAACAACACTTACTGACGAGGCTGCCATTGCAGCACCGGCAGCCCAGGGCGGCAGACGGAGTCTCGTAGACGGGAACAGAGCTCCAGCAGCAACAGGCATTCCTATAATGTTGTATCCAAGAGCCCATATATAATTCATTCGGATTCGGGAGAAAGTCTTTCTCGAGAGGTCGATCGCCGTTATCACGTCCTCTAGATTACTCTTCATGAGGACAATGTCAGCTGCTTCTATGGCGATATCAGTGCCCGCTCCTATCGCGATTCCAACGTCAGCAGATACGAGCGCAGGTGAGTCATTGATTCCATCACCAACCATTGCCACAGTTTTGCCACTCATCTGCAAATAAAATCAAATACAGTAACATTATCATACATAGAAATATGTCAAACAGAAGATATTGCAGTGAAAAACGCATATGTCATTGCTCATCTCCCAATGTTTTCAGAATAACAAAAACAATGAACAGTACATTTGGTAATGGGTTTTCAATATTTACTAGATTTTTTGAAGCGTATGAGGTGTTTCAGGGTTTTTGTAAACTTTTGATCAGCTTTGACGCATTGGATAACCATTTGATGACTTGTATAGCACAACAAAATATTCATTTATTATTCACAAACCCTCAAAAAATTGGAGAAGTTTCATAGTAGTTAGAAGCTAATGGAATGGAAAAAGAGAAAAGAAGAAAAAATGGAAGGCCGACTAACAGAAAGTGGTTTATGCACATTAGTCCCTACTCTATCAATATTGTGTTTGAACCCATCAAAACTTATTATTTGTATAGTGGTACTCCCTTAATCAAACATGTAGCACATACTACTGTTATGAAAAGCTTAGGCTATTTACATACCTGTAGTTCTTTTACTTTATCTGCTTTCTTTTCTGGTTTTGCTTCTGCAACAACACTGTCTATACCAACCTCTGCCGCAATGGCTTTTGCAGTGCCCAAGTTATCCCCTGTTACCATAATGCACTCCACCTTCATGGACCTAAGAAGAGATATTGCTTCTCGGGCGTCGGTCTTAAGCGGATCTGATACTGCTAATACTCCGACGACTTCCCCGTTCAGTAAGACAACTATTCCTGTTTGTGCCTTTTCTTCTGCTTCCGTGAGGAACTCAGAGGCTTCAGTAGGGATATGGATACCTAATTTCGATATCCAGCTCTTGCTGCCCACAATAACTTCTTTGTCTCTAATTGTGGATTTGACTCCGTAGCCAGTAACCGACTCGAAGCCTCGTGCTTCAGACCATACATGTTCATCTCCTAAAATGTCTTTAGCATACTGAACGATAGCCTTCGCCAATGGATGCTCACTGTTCACCTGTGAAGGAAGAATTACATAATCTATCGTGACAAGAAAAGAAATACCACAGTTGGAATTTTTTGTTTATAGTCATCAGAATAATCAACTCTAAATGATAAAATTTGTCCATACACAATGGCACACTTTCATAACACTAGCATCAGTAGAAGTCAAGGAATGAGTTTTACCTCAGCAGATCCCACATACTCAAAGAACTCTCTTGTGTTCATTTTGTTCAGGATCTTTTTGTCAACAAGAATAGGCTTTCCAGTGGTTAGCGTCCCCGTTTTGTCAAACACAATGCAATTCACCTGCAAAGGTGCAGTTTAGTTTATTCTAGTGATTGAAACTGCTGCAAAAAGGGAAACACAAAATTGAAGTGCATATCATAGTTTCGTTAATTCTGTCGAGTACTGAAGTTCCTCGAGTTGAACAGTTAGCAAACAAAAGAGGTATTGTTTATTCAACACTAAGAAGTAGAGTTCAAAAGGAGAATGTCCAGAAAATTGTCGGAGTCTCAAACCTTGTGCGCGCTCTCGAGTGCGTGGCCTCCTTTAATCAGCACACCTTGAGAAGCGCCGACTCCGGTACCAACCATAACAGCAGTTGGAGTTGCCAGACCAAGGGCACAGGGACAAGCTATCACCAAAACCGATATTCCAAATTGAAGAGCGAGCTGAAAGCTATCTGTGGAAGATGGTATCCATGATTTTGGATAACTATGGAATTTTCCAGCTAAAAACCATGCAAGCCAAGTGAGTAAGGCAAGTATAATGACCTGCAAATACAAACACAGCCAATTATTTTCTGCTTACTTTTTTTGCTATTAATTCGTCTTAACTTTATCAAAACCAGATTCTGCTTAAATGACTAGTTAATTGGTCACTAGAAACTACAAGATACAAATTTGAGTTCTCATGATAGGCAATTCATTAATTCCTCGAATTATCTGCTAAAATCAAAATTATTAATTAGGTATGGTTATGTGAACCGGGACAAGATGGTAAGAACAGAGAGAACAAAAAACATGAGTGCACCAAAATCAAGGAATAAACAGATGAAATTCAAATTATTTCATGAAAAATACTTGCAAAAGCCACAAAGTCGAGAATACTTATCAATAGTCAGACTACTCTGGATCATTTGATTCTGGAAGTCACAACTAAAGAAGAATTTATATGTCATAAGACAGGTATCTCCTGTTCCCACTTATTGAGGGATGAAGTGAGAAATTCTTTGCCCATAAGTTGCATTGTGTTGTTTTAGTAGGTTAAAGAACTCTATAATGAGAGCTGAGTTATACAGGAGATCCAAACTAAGTATCACGGGAAAATGACAGAAGACAAAAAGGGGGAACTTACCAAGGGAACAAAGTACCCAGAAATCCGATCAGCGAGCTTCTGCACAGGAGCTTTTGCCATTTGAGCTGATTCAACAAGGCGTACAATCTGTGATAGCGCACTTTCAGAACCAACGCGTGTTACCCTAACATGCAGCACGCCATTCTCATTGACCGTTCCACCTATTACATCATAACCTTTTCTCTTCGCAACAGGCCGCGATTCACCAGTTATCATGCTCTCATTAACATAGCTCTGACCCCAAATAACAGTACCATCAGAAGCAACCTTCCCACCAGGCACTATTTTTATCACATCATTCTTTTGTATCAGCCGGCTATCTATTTCCCTTTCATTAACCACATGCCCTTCACTATCATATGTTAAGAGTGTCGCAGCCTCAGGAGCCAGGTCCATAAGCTTGGCGATGGCCTCCGACGTTTTCCCTTTAGCCAGGATCTCGAGATACTTGCCCAATAGGATAAATGATATCAGCATCGAACTAGTCTCGAAGAAATCTGTTCCCTTAAAATTTGGTGAGATTGCAGCTCTTACTATCGAGTAGAGTGAGTAGAAGTATGCTGTGTTGGTTCCTAAAGCAATCAATACATCCATATTTGCAGAACCACGTCGCAATGCTTTGTACGAACCAGTATAAAATCTTCGACCGATAACAAATTGAACCGGAGTGGATAAAATCCATCTCAATAGCTCTCCAACAGTTAACATGTGGACTATCTTCTTATCTAGCACATTTTTAATTCCTTGGATGTACATAAACACCATGGAAATGAGAAACACTGGAATTGTGAACACTAGACTCCAAAGAAAGGAGTGATAGTACTGCTTAATCTCCTCATTTCTCAGCATTTCCCTTCCCCCTGCTTCCGGATATATAGATGCCCTGAATCCTGTCGATTCAATGACTTGGATAAAATTCCTAGGACCTGCCTGATCAGAATTGTATGATATAGTTACTTTCTGAAGAATCGGGTCGATGTTTGTATCGTCTACTCCATGAAGAGATTGCAGGGAATCCTTAATCATCAAAATAGACCTTTCATCAAGCGCACCGTCGATTTTGAGATCTATCCTATTCCTATCTTCCCCTGTCGTAATCACTGTCGCGTCATAACCAATTCCTTCCACTGCTTCGACAAGTTGGTTGATTTTGGCAAGTTTGGGATCATAATGGATTTCGGTTTCTTCAGTAGCCAAAGCAACTACAGCTTTCTGCACACCTGGAACAGCTCGCAAAGCTGACTCCACAGCAGTCGAGCAAGAAGTACATGTCATTCCCTTTATGTGCAGCCTACATACAAGTCTAATATCCTCTTCTATCAATGTTGCTTCAAATCCTGCATCTGCAATAGTTTCTCTGATTTCCTCCACCTGCGAAGCGTAGTCGGTTATGCATTCGACTAAATTTTAACACATATCATGTAAGTTAGAAACGGCTAGAAATTTGTTGTGCAAAGCAATCCATCATGAAGCTGTACTTGATACCGAATTACACATAACTGAACATACGGACTAATTTATATGGCCAATATGGAATAAGTCATAAACCAAAGCAAATATGACATTAAATTATTTCTTCTTTTTAAGAAGGGTTCCCTTGGTTTCTTTTCCAAAAACCTTAGATTAGGTAGGTTTTTTTTACATGCTAAATGGTGTCCTTGTTGTAACTTTCATTTTTTTTTTTTTTTTTTTTATAATGAAATGGTTAAAAAGGTATATATAGGTTTATAATAAACACTTTAATAAATAGATAAGTATCTCCTACCAAAAGGACAAAACCCGTTTTGCGTCAGTATTAATTGCAGTGGTCACCACAGCTAATCATGCACACAGCAATAAACGGAAAAATTGACCTCCTTAAATATAGAAAACAATCGTTTTGAGCCAATCCAAAAATTTTAATCTTTGATAAATCGACCACCTTGGAGTTGGATTGAAAACAACTGTTAAATTAAATTATATGAAGCAATTATTATATGGACTGAAAAGAATCGTTAAATTATATGAAACAATGATGGATTGAAAAAAATCGTTAAATTATATGAAGCAATTATTAGACTTGTCCCGTTTGATTGGGAGATAAAAGGGATCAGGGATTATTCCTTCTCTATTCATAAACACAAAAAAAAAAAAAAAAATAAAAAACAAAAAAATATTGTCCCCTATCTTGGAATAGTCCGTTAAAAAGGAAATAACAATTCTCTCCAAATGGGAACGGTTCCGATCCAAAAACAACTTTTATTTTTTTTTTATTTTTCTTAAATTTAAATTAAAATTTATAAAATTTTGAATTTAATTTTTTTTTATAAATATTTAACTTTACTTTTTTATAAATCTAAAAAATTAAATTTTTTAAAATTTAAAATTTTTTATATACAAATTTTTAAATTTTTTATTAAAAAAAATAATTTATACAAATTTAAATATTAAAATTTTTGCATCATCTTTTACACATTTTTGAAACAATTAAAATTTAAATGTTTAAATTTTTAAATTTAGACAAATTTTAAATTTTATAACTTTTTAATTTTTTAACTTTAATTTTTAATAAATTTATAAAATTTTAAATTTCATTAATTTTAAAATTTTAAAATTTATACAAATTTTTAACTTTAATTTTTAACAAAATAAAAAATTTAAATGCTATTATTTAAACGCTAAAATTTAAACTTTGATTTATACAAATATTAATTATTATTTAATTAATATTTTATATTAATTACTTAAATAAAATATTATTATTTTAAAATTATAATTATTCTTATTCTCACTATTCCAATCCAAACGTGATTTTTTTATTTCCAAAAAACTCAATTTTCATCGAAACATAAAATTGATATTGTTCCTGTTTATTCCTGAATTTATACCTATCCTTGAAATAAACAATTTAAGCTTATACCTCGAACCGAACGAGGACTGTGGCTTCATTTGGTATCGAAGAAAAAATATTTTCATAAGAATAAGAAGAAGCAAACGGTTCTGATCAAAACGAATTATTATTTTAAAGAATCCGTTAAAAGTTGTTCATAGAAAAACTAAAAACAAATTTGTTCTTCTCTTTATTTTATTTAATAGATATATAAATAAATATATTATCATAAATATTATCTTTATTATAATATATTTATATTTAAATCTTATAATATTTATATAAATTAATTAAATTTGACATATTGCTTATTTTATTAAGTTTTATCATTTATATATTAATATTTAATTATTTTATTTTATCTTAAGTATTATATATATTAAATTATTTTTCATATATTATATATTTCTTTTATGGGCAATTTCCTACATACCCCTAAAAATTTTCCTGTTTTCAGATTTACCTCTCTTAGAAGGCTAATATTAAAACTACCCTTCTTATGTTCCAACTTCTTTAAATACCCTGATTAAACTCTATTAGTGTACCGTTTAGAACTGCCGTTATCTGTGTGTAATTACTATTTTGCCCTTTCAAATAAACCCTAAACCCTAAAACCCTAAACCCCTAAACCCTAAAACCTAAACCCTAAACCCTAAACCCTAAAAATCCTAAACCCTAAACCCTAAAACCCTAAACCCTAAACCTTAGAACCCTAAAAATCCTAACCTAAACCCTAAACCCTAAACCCTAAACTCTAAAACCCTAAAAAATCCCTAAACCCTAAAAAACCGGGCAAAATAGGTATATCTGATAGTTTTCAACTCCGATTATTATTTAACTCTAGTTTAACCCTAGTAACTTACAAGGGAAACGGTATATTTTTAATAAACGTATGATATATAAAGAAAAAATAAGAGGGGTAAATCAGATATTTCATCATATTTCAGGGGTACACAGGCAATTATTCCTTTCTTTTAAATTTGTATTGAAATTTATTTATAGTATTATTAATAAAAATTATAAGAATATTGCTAGTAATATATTTTATTCATTAAAATATTATAAATAAATTATATAAAATAAATTATTATATTAATATAAATTAAATATACTGATATATATTAAATTATTACATAAAATAATTTTATATAAAATATATTAATATATAAATTATTTATTTTATTTCTTAAATATATTTAGACATTGTTGGAGACTTTTTATCCAAACGCTATTAAAAATATTCTCTAAAATATATCTGAATGCATCCAAAGATAAATTTATTTTATACCGGAATATTTTCTGTTCTCAGGAACAACAAAAAATTATCCCTCATAACTTAATTCTCTAACCAAACACAACCTAAAACTACATTTGATACGAAGATATTCCGAAACAAAAAGAGATATCCCCAATTTGCATCCAAATAAAGAACAACCTGTCCGATCAAAACGGAGTGTTCTGGGTAACAACCCGTTCATAGGAAACGTAAGGACAACTTTGTTCTTCACTTTATTTTATTAAATAAAAAGATATATAAATAAATATATAAATATAAATATTATTTTTATAATAATATATTTATATTTAAATTTTATCATATAATATAAATTAATTAAATTTGATATATTATTTATTTTATTAAATTTTATTATTTATATATTAATATTTAATTATTTTATTTTATATATAAATATTATATATATTAAATTATTTTTCATATATTATATATTTTAAAAATTTTGTATTGAAATTTATAGTATTATTAATCAAAATTATAATAATTTTACAAGTATATTATATTTAATTCATTACATATATTATGGATAAATTATATAAAATAAATTAAATATACCAATATAAAATAAATTGTTACATAAAATATTATATTATTAATTATTATATAAAATAATTTTATATAAAATATAAAATATTTTAAAATATATTGATATAAATTAATTATTTTATTTTTTAAAATATATTTAAATATTGTTTTAGACTTTTTATCCAGACGCTACTCAGAATATTCTCTAAAATATTTCTGAATATATTCAAACCAAAATTTATAAGAAGAATTGAGAGGATAAATATTTTTTGTTCTCGAGAATAAAAAAAATTATCTATGAATTTAGTTTTCGAACCAAGCACAACCTAAATTTAAACTAGTAGGCTGCGTTTGGTTCGGGGATAAGAAAAATTTAGTTATACCGGGAATAGGTATAAGTTATGGTTTTAGCAGGAACTAGTGTAAATTTGCGTTTGGTTCGATTTAAGAGTTATACCGGGTTTAAAAAAAATTATGTTTGTAAATTATATAGAAATAAGAAGAATAAGAGGAATAAGAGAAAATTATGTTTGGTTGGGAATAGAAGAATAAAAAGAATTGAGGAGATAAATATTTTTATTTACTATTTTACCCTTTATGATATAATTTAAAATTAAATAAATTTATGGTATTAATCAATATTATATTTAATTTAAATAAATATTAAAAAATTTAAATAATATTTACAATTAAATATTAAATTATAATATTAATATTTAATATTAATATTTAATATTAATATTAAATATTAAATATTTAATATTTAATATTTATTCGCTATTTCGCTATTTTGCTTGGGGGTGAGAATAGCTAAACCCACCCCTTAGCGGGTTATCCTGACTAAGGGTGGATTTAGTTATTCCTACCCAAAAATAACGTTTGGGTATAATAACGGGGATAAAGGGGTTATCCCCCTTATCAACGTTACCAAACGGGGGCGTAGAGAATAATATTTTTATATTTTATATTTAGCACTCCGTCTCATATTTAAATTTTAAAATTTTTTTTTTGATAAACTCATGATATAAGCTTAAATTAAATAAAAAAAAATAATTATATTAAGAACTTGACGTAATTCGAGCTCCAAATTTTTTATTATGATATCATACTAAATGATACGGAACCATAATTTTCTCTATTATTAGATAAAATTATATAAAATACTTGTTGTAATTTAAAAGTTTAAAATCCAGATGATAATCGGACCAAACCAAATCAAAACAGGACAAAGGCACGCAAAAAAAAATTTGTACCGTAGACACGAAAAGTGCAAATCAAGATCGGGAAACTCACCGAGACGAAGGCGGGGTAGAAGATGACCTGGGCGCGGTTTCTGAGGACGTCGGCGGCGGCGTCGTGGATTCCCGGGAGGCGCTTCACGGCCTTCTCCACCGACCCGGCGCACGCGGCGCAGGTCACCCCGGCCACCGAGAACACCGCCACCGCCCTCCTCTTCTCCTCCCCCTCCGCATCCGGCTCTGACGCCTCCGCATCTCCTCCTCCGCCGGATAACTCCGCCGCCGCCGCCTCCTTAGGGTATCTGGGCATCGAAGGGTACCGAGGCCTCGGCGAGAGGAGGCGACTCGTGGAGGGGAAGGCGCCGTCGCCATTGATGCACGTGAGGAGGAGGGCTCTACTCGACATTTCCCCTCTCTCTTTTCTCTCTCTCTCTCTCCAAAATTTTCTCTTTGCTTTTTTCCCACACTAAATTCAAATTCTCGCTTGCCTCCTAAACACAGCAACGTGTTTGATTTGAATCGAAGTCTATATATAATATAGTAATGGAACGTTCGAGTAAGTTCCTGCACCTGGTCCACCACGTCATCAGCGCACCTTGCAATTATCCGTCCTTCTTGTTTTGCTGCACGAATCATGATGCGCAGCCACACAAATAATTTATAGCTTTACATAATCATATAGAATTTTAAATATATAGATTAAAAAATAGGCTTTGCTAGGTGTATATCTCATTTCATTCTGAGTGTGGGTATTATTCCACTCGTCATATCGAGTGACGAGTAAAATTCACCCAATTCCAGAATGGGGTGAGGTGTAAGATATACCCTCCTAAAAAGATGTATATTTATATATATCCAAAAATATATAGCTTAAAATTAAAAAATAATTTTACATATATAGAATTTTATATTAAAAATATATATGTAAAAATATATATATCTATATATAATAAAATATATATAGAATTTTACATATATTGAATGGATACATCTTCGGGTTTTGCCCATGGATCGGTCTGATGACCTTCTCTTCTTACTTTCACCCTGTTGCTGGTAATAGAAATAATGAAGAGTTCATTCAAATCAACCCAACTAAAAAATAGGTATAGAAGGAGCTGTTGTTGTTGTTGTTGTTCTCGAATAGGCTTTGAGGGAGAATCCTATTTTCGACATTAGCACAACAGCAACATGATCCATAGTGAATAAGATGACAGGAGAGGATGAGCTGGATCCAATACAAGTTGCTAATAGGGTGTGTTGTAAAATTCTATATACAAGTTGTAAAATTCTATTTTACATATATAGAATTTTACATATATAGAATTTTACATTAAAAATATATATGTAAGAATAATATATGTATATAGAATAAAATATATATAGAATTTTACATTAAAAATATATATGTATATAGAATAAAATATATATAGAATTTTACATATCTAGAATTTTACATATATAGAATTTTACATATATAGATTAAAATTAAAAAATATATATAGCTTTACATAATCATAATTTATAGCTTTACAAATAATTTTAAATATATAGATTAAAAAATATATATAATTTATATAAACTATAAACTGTTTTTAGTCCACTGTCGTATTTTTTAAAATAACGTTATTTTAATTTTAAAATTTGAACACGTTATTTATCTTTACAAATCTAGTTAATTAGCACACTTTATATAAACTTCGTAATTATAAATTTATCAAATTAAATAAATAGCTTAAATTTGTGAAGCCGAAATACTACTGGCCTAACTTAAATAAAATAAATTAAAAATAAATTTTGAAAGATTAGATAGCCAACTAAATATAGACTATTGTTCAGATAAATTTTGTATATTTTTTATCAAATATCAGTAATGCTAAGATTTTTTTAAAAAATTGTTTGCTTTTTTCCATCCATCATCTGCAGGTAGAGAGAAAGATAAACTGTATTTCAACCCATCTAATAATTTTGGATAAAATCACATAAAAAAATATTTTTATATTTTTTAATAAAATTATATAAAATATATTATAGCCGATTTATTATAATGTGCAGAAGATATTTCGTAAGGGGTATATATAAGTGTACACCTCATTTGAGGTGTACATCTTACACCCCACCCATTTTAGGATGGGTGAATTTCACTCGTCACTTCGAAGTGACGAGTGAATAAATATTTATTCTATGATGGACTTAGATGTAAGATATACATTTCAAATGATGTGTACAGATAGCATAGCCCTTCCTGAGGTAATCAATCTCTCCTTAGCAATAGAATGCAGTGGTGGTGAATCGGGTCCAGGCAAGTATTCTGTGTAAACCTCATAGTGTTCTCATCCTCATGTGATGTTAAGTTTTTATTTTTTATTTTTTGTGATAAAAAACAGTTTAAAAATTTGATTGGTGAGGGAAATATAAAAGGCGTTTAGTCAACACACACAGAGAGAGAGAGAGAGAGAGAGAGAGAGAGAGAGAGAGAGAGAGAGAGAGAGAGAGTTGGTGGGCTTTTGAAAACAAAATAATCTCTGGGTTCGTCATTTTTTAATGGGCTGTGACGTAATTGCTTACGTACTGGGCTCGTCCAATAGGTGGTTGTTTACTTACTGGGCTCGTAGTTTTTGAATGGGCCGTGACGTGTACGACTTTTTATTTGGGCCCTTTGAATTTTGGCATGGAAGGTTCTGGATCTCAATATTATACGACATTAAATTCACGAGCGGTGAAAAAATAATAATAATAAATTATATTGATATATTTTATGATTTAAATTGGAGTCTTGAAAAATCCGGATCATAACTAAATAATGTAATTTTGCACTCTCTATATAGTCACAACCATTTTACATGCATGTATTATATATAAGAAAACAGTAAAAAATTTATTTAGGGATTAAATTATTTGGCATGTTTATTAAAATTTTATTATCTCTTATAAATGGACT
This sequence comes from Tillandsia fasciculata, assembly GCA_029168755.2. Lineage (NCBI taxonomy): Eukaryota > Viridiplantae > Streptophyta > Magnoliopsida > Poales > Bromeliaceae > Tillandsia > Tillandsia fasciculata. The sequence goes on along the minus strand of CM054934.1, from coordinate 2,208,927 downwards.
GTTTGCTTTATAACTGAAGTTAAGGTTTAAATTGAATTAGACTCCTGAGTAAACTAAAGTTAGTTGAGGTGAAAATTGTTTTTTTTTTTTATACTGTTTGATTGCATTGCTGTTGAATCAAATTTTTCTAATTATGTTATTTGTTTAGGTTAGGATGAGACGAAATCAATTACGTTATTTTAAAAATTTTGAAACATTTTACTTTCGATGAAACAAACACACCCCAGCTATTTTAGGTGAAGAGCTATAGAACAGGCTCATTAGAGGAATAACAACATTTAGTTTGAACTAATTAACAAATTATACTGATTGATTATATTTAGTATATAAGAATTAAAACAAATAATTTGAGCTTAAAGTATTTTAAGCATGTAGTTTGTTGGGACAATAAATTACTGGTTGCATTAAATAGACCACGTCCATCCATGCATGCAATAACTTTCCCAATTATTAATTAATTAATTAATTAATTAATGACCAGGTCAAAACGAGTAATCCCCAAAAACGTGGCAACAAGCAAGTGCTTTGCGAGCTCTCCATTTCCCCACCATTAATCTCTCCTCACTTTTCTCTCCTTCTCAACAAACAAACCCTCCCCCACCCACACCCCCTTTTTCCTTCTCCCCCTTCTCCATCTCTCATCTTCTTCCCCCTTCATCTCTTTACATTTGATTAATACAAACCATGGTAAACAAATTCATTTTACGTAGTATCAGAATAGAAGATTCTGTCGTTGTTGTTGTTGTTGTTGTTGTTTGACTGCTTTTAAGTTTTTAGAGAATAACGGTTGTTTCTCGTAAGAATGTTAATGCCTGTATGCTTGTTGGATGAAAGGCGAACGCGGCGTCGGGAATGGCGGTGCACGACGACTGCAAGGCGCGGTTTTTGGAGCTGAAGGCGAAGAGGATCTACCGGTTCATCGTGTTCAGGATCGAGGAGAGGCTGCAGCAGGTGACCGTGGAGAAGCTCGGGCAGCCCGACGAGAGCTACGACGACTTCACCGCCAGCCTGCCGCCCGACGAGTGCCGCTACGCTGTCTTCGACTTGGACTTCGTCACCGACGAGAACTGCCAAAAGAGCAAGATCTTCTTCATCTCCTGGTAATTGAGTTCTTGGATAAATATATATATATATAATTAATTTGTTTCATGATATTCTGATCAAAATATAGGAATGTCGTGAAAACTGAGCCAAGTATTCAGAAACTAACTAAATTTTATTTTTCATATGATCGAATCTCTTCTTAGTTTGTGAAGAACTATAATCTCTTCTTTTCTTTGGACATAAGATATAAAAGTCTCTGATATGTTACACAAATACATAACATTTTCACCACATATATAATTTGGAGAGACAGAAATATTTGTTCTTGATCATTTCGATTCGACAATATATATTCAACCCTTTTACTGCTAATAAAAAATTGACTGGATTGGTGCATTTTGTTCTTACATAATATTCAGGTACTACATCAATCAAATAAAATGTAACATTCTCTAATAAGGATAAATTGCTATACTAGCTACGTAGTTAACAACTCGATGCATCTTAACGTGTCGTCGGCTCGAAACTATCAATGTAGTTGCAGTATTATATACTAAGTATAGTGACATTTTTAAATATCTCTAAAATTTTTAAAAAAGTATTATTGACAAAAATACCGACACTTTTATAAATATCGCTATATATGCAGTTGTTAGGATGTATAATGACATATTATTACAATATGTCATAAAAATATGTCTTTATAATCTAATTTTGAATATGAATTATACACTTGCATAAATATATTTTAAAAATATATTTTTATAATCTAATTTTATTGTAGTGTAACTTCTACTTAACATGTGTGTGTATATATATATATATAGGGCGCCTGATACATCGAAGACGAGGAGTAAGATGCTCTATGCTAGCTCCAAGGACAGGTTCAGGAGGGAACTTGATGGCATACAAGTGGAGCTACAAGCGACTGATCCGAGCGAGATGAGCTTTGACATAATAAAAGGGCGAGCTCTTTAAAGAACTCATTATGCATCTATATATGTATGCATTGTTTTCTGGGGGTTTGATTGATCCCCGCACGTTGTCGAACATTGACCTTCATTTCATTCTCATTTTTTTTTTTTTTTTTCTTCTTCTTCTTCTTCTTCTCCTCGTGATCGTGTCGTATATTGTGGTACACTATGTATTAATTTGTTTTTCCTTATTCAATCTTCTGAGAAGTATCGATACAACTTAATTAATTTGCTAGCGTATGAAAGCATCATAATGTAGATCGGATTTTCTTAAAATTTATTAATATAGTCATCTATTTGATAGTATACCATCTTTTTTTTTTTTTTTTTTCTTTTTTTTTCTTTTTTAGCAGTTTCAAGTAAATGAGTAAGTAATCTTTCCAAATCCCTTTTTTTTTTTTTTTTTTTAAGCTCTGACAAAACACCACCTTATATAGTATATTAAATAAATAAATAAATAAATAAATAAATAAATATATATATATATATATATAGAGAGAGAGAGAGAGAGAATTAGGCTAGAATACTATCGACAACACCAAATCATTGGTGATATCAAGTTTTTAGTAGTTGGATGAAAAAATATGCGGTTGGGATTATAATGGGCCCCTAGGTTTTACTAGGTGGTTGGTTCAATAGTAAAAATTTTAGAGGACCACTATAATTCCAACCACATATCTTTTCATCCAACGGCTGAAAACTTGATAGCACCAATTGTTTGGTGCTATCGATAGTATTATAGCAGGACTCTCTCTCTCTCTCTATATATATATATATATATAATGGATAAAAAATGACAACGAGAATCTAAAAGTAATAAAAAAAATATAACACTAATAACTATGTAGTGAAACTAAATATTCCATATTTTTTCTATATTTTCAAATAATCTCAAACTATAAATAAATTGAAACAAATCAAATTTTAAAACAAAATTACAAATCAAAAGAAAATGACGCAAATTAAATTTAGAAAATTACGTAATTAAAAAATAGTCTTACGCCACTAATAACTATGTAAGCCAATGATCAAATTTGAATTTAATTTCAAAATATTATTTTTTTAAAAAATAATATATTAAAATTTTTCATTATTTGGCAGAAAAAACCGGATAGAATTTGATAAAAGAAAATTAAATTTGAATTAAAATTCAAAATAATTTTTTTTATTTTAAATGAATAATTCAAAATTTGAAACAAATAAATTAAATTTATAAAATAAATAAATAATCAAATTTGAATTTAATTCCAAAATATATTTTTTTTTCATAAATGAATACTTTCAGTTTTTTTTTTTTTGGCGGCAAATTTTTTTATATTTATTTTAGCTGAAAAATAGATTTTTTTTTTTGTTTTTTTGTTTTTTTTTGGCAGCAAAAGAAATTTATTGGTTCTCTTTTTTCTGATGAAAAAAAAAACAACTTTTTTTTTCTTATTTTTAAACGAATATTTTAAGATTTTTTATTTTTCGGCAAAAAAAAATCGGATAGGATTTGATATACGGAAAATAAATTAAAAAATCAAAATATTTTTTCATTTAAATGAATATTTTAAAAATGAAATAAACCAATCAAATATATTAAATAAATTAAATAATAAAATTTGAAGTCAATTTCAAAATATTTTTTTTATAAACGAATATATCAGATTTTTATTTTTTGGCGGCAAAAAAAATTTACTTTTATTTTTTTTGGCGGCAAAAGTAATTTATTGGTGATCTTTTTTCTTACGCGAAAAAAATGATTTTTTATTTTTTGTTTTTTAAAAATAAATATTTTAAGATTTTCTTATTTTTGGGCAGAAAAAATCAAATTGGATTTAAAAAACGGGAAATAAATTAAACAATCAAATTTGAATTAAATTTCAAAATATCTTTTCTTTTAGATGAATATTTTAAAAATCAAAACAAATAAATCAAATTTATAAAATAAATTAAACAATCAAATTTGAATTAAATTTGAAAATATTTTTTTTTTATAAATGAATATTTTCAGAATTTTTAATTTTTGGCAGCAAAAAAAAATATTTACTTTTGGCGAAAAAAATTTATTTTAAATTTTTGGGTGGCAAAAGAAATTTATTGGTGCTCTTTTTTCTTAAGCAAAAAAAAGATTTTTTTGTTTGTATTTTCTTTTAAATGAACATTTTAAGATTTTTTCTTCCAAGAAAAAAATCGAATATAATTTGATAAACTGAAAATAAATTAAAGAATTAAATTTGAATTAAATTCAAAATATTTTTTCTTTTAAATGAATATTTAAAAACTCAAAACAAATCAATCAAGTTTATAAAAGAAATTAAACAATCAAATTTGAATTTATTTTGAAAATAATTTTTTTCATAAATTAATATTTTTAGATTTTTTATTTTTTGGCGGCAAGAAAATTTATTAGGGCAATACGTGAATAAATTAATTTAGTAAGGATATTATCAAAATAATTTAAACAATCAAATTTGAATTTATTTTCAAAATATTTTTTTTTATAAATTAACGTTTTTAGATTTTTTATTTTTTGGCGGCAAAAAAATTATTTGGGCAATACGTGAATAAATTAATCTAGTAAGGATACATCAAAAGAAAGAATATTAAGATAAAACATAAGAAAAAAGGAAAATATAAAACAGTTATTTTACTGAGAACCGATAAAATTTCGTTTGCCGCAAAAAAGAAAAAGAAAAAAATCCTTTTCTCCTAAAAAAAATGATTTTTTTTTGCCACCAAAAAATAAAAAAACTTTTTGTGTGTAAGAAAAAAGAGCATCATTAAATTTCTTTTGCTCCCAAAAAATAAAAAATCTAAAAATATTCTTTAATAAAAAAAATTATTTTGAAATCAAATTCATTGATTGTTTAATTATTTTTATAAATTTGATTGATTAGTTTCGACTTTTTAAATATTCTTTTAAAAGGGAAAATATTTTGAAATTTAATTTAAATTTGATTGTTTTATTTATTCTCCGTTTATAAAATCCTATATAGTTTTTTTCTGCCAAAAAGTAAAAAATCTTAAAATATTCATTTGAAAAGAAAAAATTAAAAATTAAAAATCTTTTTTGCTTAAGAAAAAATAGGAGCAGTAAATTTCTTTTGCCGCCACAAAAATATAAATAATTTTTTTTTCCGTAAAAAAAATAATTTTTTTTAGCAGCCAAAAAATAAAAAATCTAGAAATATTCATTTATAAAAAAATATTTTGAAATTAAATTCAAATTTGATTGTTTAATTTTTTTTATAAATTTGATTGATTTGTTTTGATTTTTTAAATATTTATCCAAAAAAAAATTTTAAATTAAATTCAAATTTGATTGTTTAATTTGTTTTCCGTTTATTAAATCCTATCCGATTTTTTTCTCCCAAAAATAAAAAATAAAACTTTGAATATTCATTTTTTTTTGCGTAAGGAAAAAGAGCACCAATTTATTTCTTTTACCGTCAAAAAAATAAAAATAATTTTGATTTTTCGCCAAAAAATTAAAAATATTCTTTTTTACCTCCCAAAAAAATAAATCTGAAAATATTCATTTATAAGATAATTATTTTGAAATTAAATTCTTTTGATTGTTTAATTTATTTTATAAATTAGATGTAGTAACCATGATTTTTAAAATCCAAAATCTAAGTTTAAATAATTTTTTTAGATTATTTAAATGGCAAAAATGGATTATTAGTAGTGTAATTGTAGTCCAAAAATACCGACTTTTGATCGGAGTCTAATCTCAAAAATTCGAGATCACTATTGCGACCGTCTCGTCGAAACAAGAAAGATTGATATTCATATGTTCTCGATCTGATGGTCGGATCGTCCAGAAATCAGCGAAAAAGCGAGCGGGGCCTACAACTTAAGTTGTGAATAGTAACCCTTTATTTAATTCCCCTCTCGACCAACGTCGGTCATTTCACCGTCTGGACCCCAAATATAATAGTATGAGTAGTCGTTTCTAGCTATTTTTGACATTCTGAGCGCAATGGCGCTGACAAAATTTTCGTTTGACAATCCTATAGTCTCGAGAAACGTGCCATACTGTATAATTGTATAGTATTTATGGACCAAAAATTTATCCGGGCATTTCGTCGAAAAATAAAAATCGCTACCTGATAGGTTTCGTCGAGCCGGACGTCGTGGTGAAGTCCGTTTTTCCATTTGGCAACTCGAATGCCTCGAAAAACATGAAAAATAGTGAAAAATGCCGTATCTTGCACACGAACCTCTATATTTTATGCTCCGATTACTGTGCCGCTTCATGGACAAGGACCAGAGTGTGAAATAAATATTCTGTGAAGGACCCAGCACAAAATACCTTGAGTTGAGGGGGTTTTTAGCATCTTGTTACATGTGTATATATATAGTAGTAGTAGGGCACTCTAGCAACCCTAAACCCAGAAACCTAGCCGCCCAACACCAATCCCATTCATCTCCCTCTGCTCTCTCCTTGGGCGTTACGCCGCCGGCCGCCGCCGTCTCACGCCGGAGAAGCCCAAGAAACCAAGTGGGAATCTCGGGCTTTGGGTGTTGATGGTGTGAGAAGCAACCTAGGAGGCGTTGGATTGCACAAAGTGCAGCTGAACCTTCCTCTGTGAAGCCACGATTGAGCCAGGGTGAACCCGGCGCCTTGCGTCGCCGCTCGCCGTCGCGGGTGATTTCTCCTTCTTCTCTCTCTCCGGCGAGGTAAGTTTATGGGAGTTTTTGTTTTTAAATGGCCCAGGGACCCTACCTTGGACTTCCTGACGTTGAGGTGATCATCCGCGTGTAGTCCCGGCCGTCGCAGTTGTCTCTGTTGCCGGCGGGAGCAACCTATTGCCGGAAGTCCAATAATTGGCCGATCTCGGGTGCCGTCTTCATCCGACCGATTGATTCGAGATCAAGACTGTTGGATCTGATTTTCTTGGCGACTGCAAGATCCCCTCCAAGTTTGAGGACGATCGGCTAAGGATCCAAGCCGCACGAAGAAGCCCTAGAAGCGGGTCATCTTCCTCCTCGGCCGAGCTTCGCCGTCCGACGCCGCCGCTCACCCGCGCCGCCGGCCACCACGTCAGCAAGCATCGTGGCACCGAGAGAAACATTTTAGTCCAAGTTGCACCGGCCCAGGCACCGCCCGCCGGGATCCGCCATTAAAGCTCCCCGAGCTTGGCCGAGCTCCGCCGCCGCACGCCGTCGGCGTTTCTCGCCGCCGGTAAGTTGTCCAGTTGTGTTCATCTTGATCATAGGAAGCTTCCCAAACAATTGCATGAAGCTTTTAACGTATAGTTTCTCTCTGCTGTAGTTGCACCCATCGTTGCAACCGAGCTCGGGCTCCGGCCATCCACCCAGGTAGGCTCTAAACTTCATTTCCTAGATTTCCATCAAGTTGTGTTGGCCGAAGGGTCTCTGTAAACCGAGCTCTCTAACCTTGCACTCAAAGAGTTCAAATTCGGGTTTTCTTTCCAGCCGCCGGCGCTTGGCCCGGCAGGGACCAACCTTCTTCTGAGACCTATATCTAACTGATGCTCACTCTTGTTTGTAGTCTGAGCGGGGGTTGTGCTGGACTTGGCCAAACCGAGCCTTGTGTCTGGTGTGGTGTTGCTCCGGCGACTTCTCCGGCCATCCTCCAGCGCGCCACAGGTGAGCACAACAATTCCCTGTCATTGCTGAGCACCATGCTCACAGTAGATCACCTTTTGATCAAGTAATAAATAAGATATAGCATAGTGTCATTTTGGACCTTAAGAGTGTAATAGCCAACTTTGTTATCGGGCCTCGTGACAGCCCAAACTCATGAGCACGAGTTTTGTCGCATCGAAATGAATGTGCTGAAACTTACGGCGTAGGTTAAAACCTCCCGGATTGTGAGAACGAACCGAAACAGTGTTTAAATTAGTGTATTTATGCAATTTTAAAGAACACTAGGGACCAAGTTGCAAATGTGACTTTGTGGACTATCTTGGACAGTGTGTATGTGATCTCTAAGCTTTTTGTTAGAGGTCTGTTGGTCTTCGTTAAGCAGGAATCGGTTAACGAACCAATAAATCGACGAAATCGTCAGTTTAACGGCTTTCAGCGCGAGTCTCGCGTACTTCGATGTAATAGAACAGTTTATAGATGTTGTTATCTGTCCCTGATCAATATTCGTGATTCAGGTCCTTGCAGTCTGACTCCGGCCCATGAACCTTCTGTTGGAGTCGTTGGCCCGCCTACACACAGGTGGGTTATCTTCGGTCCGGGCTTTATCTTTTCGGCCCTCTGGTTGCTTTAGTCCAGTCGGACACATGTTCTTGATTTAGCCTTGATGATTATGCCTATATGTTTCATGTTCCTAGATGATAGATATTATTTGGACTTTTTCTGTTCATCTGCTCATCAGTACAGTAGATTTTCATGGTCTGATCATGCCTGTTGATTGCTTTCACATCTGTCATTTGTTATACTACATCTATATCCAGAGATACTTGCTTTTATATTCAGATATGCATGATTGACCATGATTGATATACAGACATCTGCATCCCTGTGGGGATTTCCGGCATGTTGCCGATTACCCGGTCTGTGGACTGTGAGCTTGAGCATTCGCATTATGATGGTTGTGCACCTGCTGTTCACTCGCGTACGCTGTGGGATTGATCACCCACATTGCGTTCTTTACTGGTAAAGGGTCTGGTTGACCCGTGAGCTATCCCCTCTTGCTGTATCACTGGGTACGGGGAGCCCCTCGGCTGTACCGATATGAGGAAACTCTCGGCTGTACCTTTAGGTACAAGGATCATCTCAGCTATATCAATGGTACGGGGTTGCCGTTCAGCTCGGCTAGGTGGAATCCAGTATGGTTGTGATTGGCTCTGCATTGATATCTTCGCCTGAGGTCCCCGTGACCAATAGTGGCATCGGTTGGGTACTTGTTGTTCTTTTGTTGATGCATAGCTTATATTTTCATATTCTAGCATGTTTTACTGTTTATTTATGTACCCCTATCTGCTCAGTTTTATCTTGTCCGTAGACATTTTATTGATTATTCAGCTTTACCTATGGATCTATTTACTATCCGCAGATTATTGTATCTAGTAGGTACGATTAGCTATTTCTCGGCTCGTCGTGCCCACTGGGATACACTGTCAATGTATCTCACACCCCCTGGGTGACCATTTTTCAGGTCGGTCGGGTGCTGGAATGTCGGGACGTGTTGGTGAGGTTCCGTGTTAGCAATCGACCCATGGCAGTCGCTACTTTTAATTATAACTCAAATTATGTAAAAGAGTTGTAATCATAACCTGTTGTAATTTAATTGTTTAGTTATACGTAGTTTAGTTACTCTGATGTTGTTGCCAAAGCTTAGCCGTGCATGTATAGAAAAGGCTCAATTCCAAAGAGGGAATTGAGAATTTTCTATATATGTGGCGGTCTGTCGCGTCCTGGCTGTTTTCAAACTCTGATTTTAAAAAAAAAAATTTAGCCTGCTTTCCAAAACTCGGGGCGTGACATTAGATTGATTTGTTTTTATTTTTTAAATATTAATTTAAAAGAATAAATATTTTGAAATTTAATTTATTTTTCATTTATCAAATCCTATCCGGGTTTTTTCTGCCAAAAAATAAAAAACTTAAAATATTCATTTAAAAAAACAAAAAATAAATAATCTTTTTTTAAGTATGGAAAAATAGCACTAGTAATTTTTTTTGACACCAAAAAAATAAAAATAAATTTTTTTTTGCCGCCAGAAAATAAAATATCTGAAAATATTGATTTATTAAAAAATTTATTTTGAAATTAAATTCAAATTTGATTGTTTTATTTATTTTATAAATTTGATTGTTTTATTTTTTGTTTGCTTGTGAAAAAAGAGAACTAATAATTTTTTTTTTGCCGCCAAAAAAATGAAAATAATTTTTTTGTTTGCCAAAAAAAACTTTTTTTTTTTGCAGCCAAAAAATAAAAAATCTTAGAATATTCTTTTATTAAAAAAATATTTTGAAATTAAATTCGAATTTGATTTATTAATTTATTTTATAAATTTTATTGATTTGTTTTTATTTTTTAAATATTCATTTGAAAGAGAAAATATTTTGAAATTTAATTCAAATTTGATTGTTTAATTTATTTTCCGTTTATCAAATCCTATCCCTTTTTTTTCTGCCAAAAAATATAAATTCTATAAATTTTAATTTAAAAAGAAAAAAGGTTTAAAATTAATTTTAAATTTGATTGTTGGTTTTTATAGTTATTAGTGGTATGAGTCTATTTTTTAAATTCAATTTGTGTCCATTTTTTTTTATTTGTAATTTAGTTTTTAAATTTGATTTTTTTCGATTTAGTTTCTATTTCTTATCTTTGATTTTATATTACAGCATATTTGGTTTATTGTCTTGTCTTATATTGCGAAGCCAATCTCTTGCAACTCAGAATCAAACTATGAAATAAATTACATTATTTTTTGGAGGTATTATTATTATCAATTTTTTTTTTTTTTGAAAAAAGAGTTTTATTTTTAAATAAATTAAACGGTTTTGTAATTTTATATATATATATATATATATATATATATATATATATATAATATATATATATATATATATATATATATATAACCTTAATTTCAGCATAAAAAATGCAAATGAATTAATCTTACATTACTTAAAAGTTAAAACTGGAACCGAATCCGAATAGAGGAGAGACTCAATCAAGACCCCTCGCACACAAAAGGGTCAAAACCCAACGGTTACCTGGCTAAGTCACGCCCACAAATCAAATCCGATCCGATCCGATCCGATCCGATCCGATCCAACGTCTCTCTATCACTCACTCGGCCAAAACCCGACCTACAAAATAGCCGAAAAACCGCTTCGGCTACCAAAACCGCTTTTCTTGTTCTTCCTCTGCTTCTTCTTCTTCTTCTTCTTCTGCTTCTTCTTCTTCTTTTTTTCTTTTTCCTCCCGTTCTTATTAATATCTTATCCCTTCGCCATGTTTCTCTTTCTCCTCTTCTCTTCCTAACCCACGGTAACATCTCTCTCTCTCTCTCTCTCTCTCTCTCTCTCTTCTTGTCTATCTCTTTATTACTATATTTTTTATTTTTTATTTTTGGTTTTTACAATTTAGTCCCTATTATTTCTCACATTTCTACGTAGCACTCCTCATCAGATCCCTTCGTTAGATCTGTCTCATTTCTTCTGATTTCTCTTGCAATTGTTTTATCGTATATCCCGCTTTTCGTTGACTAATCTTTGTTATTATAATTTAATGTTTTTTTTTTTTTTATTTTCAAGAAAGGGAATATAATGGAGGACGATCCCCGAGAGCACGTCGATGACTCACCTGCGGGCTCGTCGCGGAGCTCCGACCACCGCGGCGACGCGTCCTTCTCCGGCGCCGGCGACGGGGTAGTGGTAGGGAGCCAGCCGGGCTCCGTCGCCGAGGACGACGACCTCTTCGAGGCCGTCAACCTGCGCGATCTCGACCGCCCCGCGGCGGCGCCCGGGCCCCACGGCGACTCCCTCCGGTCGTCGGCCTCCGACGATCCGAACCGATCCTCCGGGAACGGCGACGACGCGTCCGAGGGCTCGGCGATGGAGCTGGACGCCGCCCTCGCCGGGGAGATGCGGCGGCCAGATCGCGGGGTCAAGCCGTTGTCCTCCTCGGCGAGCTTCGACTCGTATCCGTCCCCCGCGGAGTCGCCGCGCAGGCCTAGGGCGAAGGCGGCGATGCCCGACGTCCCCCCGGAGCTCGTCCACCTGGTGGACTCTGCGATCATGGGGAAGGCGGAGAGCCTGGAGCGGATCCGATCGCTGGTCTCCGGCGGCGGGAGCGACGATTTCGGCGACGTTTCGAGATCGGTGGTGGACGCGCTTCTGGCGACGATGGGCGGGGTGGAGGGCCTCGACGAGACGACGGGCGGGAGCATTGATACCGGGAACCCTCCAACCGTGATGCTTAATTCCACGGCTGCTGTGATCGCCTCGGAGCTTATCCCGTGGCTTCCTTGGGAAGGAGACTCGGCGACCTACATGTCTCCGAGAACCAGAATGGCCAGAGGGTTGCTGACGATCCTTAAGGCTTGCACGCGAAACCGCGCGATGTGCTCGGCTTCTGGTTTGCTAGGCGCCCTCCTGGAGTCTGCCGAACGAATGTTTCTTGGCAGAGTTTCTTGGGACGGCATGCCATTGTGTCAGTGTATTCAGGTTTTAGGGGGCCATACGTTGAGTGTCAAAGATCTCCATTCCTGGCTCAATGTGATCAAGAAAACCCTTTCTACCGATTGGGCCGTGCCGCTGATGCTGTCGCTTGAGAAGGCCGTGGGGAGCAAGGAATCCAGAGGACCAGCTTCTACGTTTGAGTTCGACGGCGAAAGCTCCGGTCTGCTTGGCCCGGGAGAGAGCCGGTGGCCGTTCTCTAATGGGTACGCTTTTGCTACTTGGATTTACATCGAATCCTTTGCTGATAGTCTCAACACGGCAACCACTGCTGCAGCCATTGCGGCAGCTGCAGCAGCCAAATCGGGTAAGTCGTCTGCCATGTCGGCGGCGGCGGCTGCAAGTGCTTTGGCAGGTGAAGGGACCGCTCACATGCCCAGGCTTTTTAGCTTTCTGTCTTCCGATAACCAAGGAGTGGAGGCCTACTTCCATGGGCAGTTCTTGGTGGTGGAGAGCAGCAGTGGGAAGGGAAGGAAATCGTCTTTGCATTTCACTTTCTCCTTCAAGCCGCAGTGCTGGTACTTTATTGGGTTGGAGCACGTGTGCAGGCAGGGTTTGCTTGGGAAGGCCGAGAGCGAACTAAGGCTGTATGTGGATGGACACCTTTACGAGAGCAGGCCGTTTGAGTTTCCGCGCATCTCAAAGCCTCTGTCCTTTTGCTGCATAGGGACGAACCCACCTCCGACCATTGCTGGTTTGCAGCGCCGCCGCCGGCAGTGTCCCCTTTTTGCAGAGATGGGCCCTATTTATATCTTCAAGGAACCCATCGGGTTGGAGCGAATGACTCGACTGGCTTCAAGGGGAGGTGATGCATTGCCTTGTTTTGGAAATGGGGCGGGATTACTGTGGTTGGGGACAAATGACCATGTTAGACGCCTGGCGGAAGAGAGCTACATGCTGGACAATGAGATCGGAGGAAGCTTGCATCTTCTTTATCATCCCAGTCTGCTCAGTGGTCGGTTCTGTCCGGATGCATCACCCTCTGGTGCAGCAGGTTGGTTTCTCCTTCGTAGGTTTTGCTTCTTTTATCTATATCCATCTTTCACTGAGATTTAAATCTCATGAAACTATAGGAAAGTACATCCATTTCGTAGAGGAAATGCAGAAGCTCTTATCCAAACTATGGCTTCACAATCACCGCTCATATTCTTATGGTCTTGAATTTAAATCACACTACTGCCTGTGCACTTTGTGATCCTGGGTCGGCAATTATTATAGCTGCCTTCGAAATGATGTGCTTAGGTTTTTACTTTGTTATCTGCGCAAGGGGTTCTACTTGGTTGTTTCTAATGTCCTCTTCAATTGATATAGCTTGGTTAAATATGGGAAGATTGGCTTCCATTAGTTATCGGCCTATCACCTTGGTAGAATAGTTTTAAATGTGTTTCTTGCTGTTTTTGGGAAAGAAGAAAATGGATCTCTATCTTGGATTATAAACATTGTCACATACACTCTCTTTTTTTTTGCTCAGGAAAAAAATGTTTATCCGTCGAGAAATTTAATCTACTTCGCTCGCGTACTTTTGAGTCGTCATGACTATACCACTTCTTTCTTTTTATGCAGTTAGTGGATAGTCATAGCATTCAACATTTCAATTTTTCTCTGTTTTTGAAATCGCTGAAATCTTATTATTTACTTTCTTGACATTGATGCTGCATTTTGTTACATGTTATTGTGCATCCAGTGCAAGCTAAGGGTCTTTGCATATGATGCTATTTTTTGTACATGATTTTTCCAGGTGTTCATCGGAGGCCTGCCGAAGTTCTTGGTCAGGTACATGTTGCTTCTCGAGTGCGCCCTGTAGAATCCTTATGGGCCTTAGCCTATGGGGGTCCGATGGCTTTGCTTCCACTAACAGTGAGCAATGTACAGATGGATAGCCTGGAACCTAAGCTTGGTGATTTTCCTTTATCTCTTGCTACTGCTTCACTTTCTGCCTCTATTTTCAGAATTATCGCCACGGCGATTCAACATCCCGGAAATAATGAGGAGTTATGTCGAACACGGGCTCCAGAACTTTTGTCAAGGATACTACATTACCTTCTGCGGACACTTTCTGCTGTGGACATTGGGAAACAAAATGGCTTGAGTGATGAGGAGCTTGTTGCTGCAATAGTGTCTTTATGTCAGTCCCAGAGAAATAATCATACACTTAAAGTGCAGCTTTTTAGTACTTTGCTATTGGATCTTAAGATGTGGAGTTCGTGCAATTATGGTCTGCAGAAGAAACTTCTGTCCTCACTTGCAGACATGGTTTTTACAGAGTCTGTTTGCATGCGGGATGCGAATGCTCTCCAGATGCTTCTTGATGGCTGCAGAAGATGCTATTGGGTTGTTCGTGAAGCAGATTCTATTGATACTTTCTCACTTCATGGAGCATCCAGGCCTGTTGGGGAAGTCAATGCTCTGGTCGATGAGCTGTTGGTGGTCATTGAGCTATTAATAGGAGCTGCATCTTCTTCATTGGCTGCTGATGATATTCGTTGTTTGATAGGTTTTGTTGTTGACTGTCCACAACCTAATCAGGTACATTCCTATTCCGTATTCTGTACTACAATATTTTTCACTTAAAACCTTAAGCAGCATTTCCTTGATAGCCTTTGAGAAATTTATCGGGAAACCTACTAATGAATTGTATAATGTAGATATTGAGGTTGTTTTCACAGCGATTTGAAAGATATGTACTGTAAGTTACTAAAAACTGCAGCTGTAATCTTGTTGAAAATCTTTTACCTATTTTTTCAGTCTTATTTTTCAGTGTAAAGGATTAGCTTGGGTCACCTAAAATTTTATTTTTTAATAGTTATTTGTTGCGTTTATCACCAGTATTCTCACTTTGAAACTATAAAAGCTATGATTCTTGGGCTTTGAAGCATTTCCTCCATTTTGTACCTCACTAACATCGACAATATGACATTTTTCTTCTATGTCTTTTTGTGCTAATTTTGTTATGCTAGTAATATAAAGCAGTTGTCCCAATTTCTGGTTTCTTAATTGTCTGCTGAAAAGTTTAACTTGTACTTAATTCCTTCCAGGTTGCAAGGGTTCTGCACCTCATCTACAGATTGATCGTGCAACCCAACACTCAAAGGGCTCAAACATTTGGTCAATCCTTCATTTCCTCTGGGGGGATAGAAGCACTTCTTGTTCTTTTGCAGAGAGAAGCTAAAACTGGTGATCATAATATTGTTGAAACACATACTGTCTCTGGTACTGATGATGCCTCAAATATTGATTCTGAAGTAGAAGCTAGTATTAGCGAACCGGAAGGCCAAGATAGGCAACTTGAATCACCCGTACAAAGCCAGGCTGCCTACCCTGAAGTGGGCATGCAAGATGAACCCTCCAATAATGGTTCTTTGAATTCTCCCTCTGGCTTAAACATTGAAAGAATGACTTCTGCATCAGAGAACCAACTTCTAAAAAAATTGGGTGGCATTAGTTTCTCAATTACTGCAGACAGTGCCAGGAGTAATGTGTATAATATTGATAATGGTGATGGCATTCTTGTTGGGATAATCCACATCTTTGGTGCTTTAGTCATGTCTAGTCTTGTGAAATTCAGCTCCAGTGCTACTTCTTCTAGTCTGCCAAGCAACCTTTTGAATACTGTTCCTGAAGAAGGGAATACGATGTTTGACGATAAAGTTGCTTTACTGCTTTTTGCACTTCAAAAAGCTTTCCAAGCTGCCCCAAAAAGGCTTATGACTTCTAATGTCTACATGGCTTTGATTGCTGCTGCGGTATGGCTAGAATACTTCTCTGAACAAGTTAAAAAGTTTTTTTTTAGTATATACACAGACTTGTTAATATTTAAATGCTAGCTAATATTTAAATGCTAACATTTCCAACATTTTCCATGATTTGTCTCATTTTGAACATAATTTTGGGATATCTGCATGTAAATATAGTGTAGCAACATTTAAGACTTAATGACCAAGCATTTGTATTGAATATGGATGTGCTTTTTCATAGAAGGAATGTCATGCCATTTCATTACTGAAGATAATCATGTACGTGCTTTCGGGTCTTCATAACTATAATTAAACTTTGGTTAACTCTAGTTTGACATTAATGGAAATGATTTCCAGTGTGAGGATCTAGCTCAAATGAACACTATTGCATGAGTAAAGAGTCTTTTTTAGCTGTTTGATGTATTGGTCTTTGTTAATTTTCCCCATAGGGGGAAATACCTGGCTAATATTTTGTCATTTTAATATTTACAGTTAACATCATATTTTATGAATTTTGTCAAAAGACTCAAAACCAAATACAATTTATGAAAACTGAAATTAGGATGTTCTGGCTGCTCCAGTCTTTCACATTCTTTTGGTTGAACAAACAGAGTTATTTATATCTTTTTAGTAAAGTATTAACTGCAAGGTAACAAGAAAGCAACATATAGAGGGACATATCTCCTTTTCTTCAGTTGAATCTTTAGACCTCCGTGGTAGAGATATAGTAAGTTGGTGGCATGTTATTACTTAATATCAAGGATTTAAGTATCTATCGGCACAGGTCATATCCACCGTACCGTATCGTGCCAACAAGATACCGGCACGATACAGTCCCCATGCCGATGGCACAGTTCAAAACCCTTTTTTCTTTAAATTACTAAGTAATTTTCTCAATATAGTTCAAAATATTTGATAAAAATACATAATAAGCAATTAGAAAATTTTGTTGCTAAAGAAAATAAATATTTCTTGGCATTATGTGCCAAGAAATATTTATTTTCTTTAACAATAAAATTTTTTAATTACTTATTAGGAATCACTATCAAATCTTTTGAACTTTATTAAGAAAATTACTTAGTAATTTAAAGAAAAGAGGGTTTTCAGTTGTGCCATTGACACGGTGCTGTATAGTGTTGGTATCTTGTTGGCACCTCCGAGGTAGAGATATAGTAAGTTGGTGGCATGTTATTACTTAATATGGTATGAGTTGTATGACATTCTGCTTGGCAAGGATTTAAGTGTCGTGGCATGGGGTCGTGCCGAAAACTTGCCGGCACGGTGTGTGCCGAGCGGTGCCGATGAGCGCCGGTCACAAAAATATGTGTGCTGACATATAATGTCAAAAAATATTTATTTTCTTTAGCAATAATTTTTTTTAATTACTTATTAGGAATCACTATCAAATTTTTTTAACTTTATTAAGAAAATTACTTAGTAATTTAAAGAAAATAGGATTTTCAGTTGTGCCATCGGCACAGGGGCTGTATCGTACCTGTATCTTGTTGGCACGATATGACACGGTGGATATGAACCACACCGATGGGTATTTAAATCCTTGCTGGTGGGCTATTGAATTAGGGTGCTATTGCTTAAGAGAATAAGTTGTTACTAAGGGTACCTGTTTTTTTTTATATTATTTTATTATTTTTATTTTTATTATTTTGATGTTTCTATTGTGCAAGAAGCAAACCAGTTGGGCTCATGTTTTGGACTGTCTAAAAATTAGTTAGTCACTATTTTGGCAACATTCTATCCCTCATTAATTTGTGTCGGTGTATATTTTCTTTGATCGTAAAGCCTGTGCATTTTCTCCTAAATTCTGTATTTTCTCTCATTTTCTAAACCAGGAGAATTCTAAGCAGTCATTTTACTATAATGCAGATTAATGTTTCTTCAACTGATGATGGCCTAAATCTATATGATTCTGGTCACTGCTTTGAACATGTTCAACTTTTGTTGGTCCTCCTTCGCTCTCTTCCATATGCTTCCAGGGCGTTGCAGGCTCGAGCTATACAGGTAATGCACTTTGAATTCCGAAGTAACTTCTTGTGATAAGTTATGTGGCTCTTCACATAGGGCTGCCCTCATTCTTATATTTTATATGTGTAATACTTTTCTAGAAATCATTTTGATGACTTACTGATTTATGTAAAGAACTATATGCTACTTGCATGTGAACTTCATTGCATTTGTGCAAATATTTTATGAACATAACGTGAGACTCGCAAGTTACTAATCAGAAATTGACTGGAGTGAAGACAATCCAGTCAAGAAAGCAACCCAAAAGGAGCTTTTCTCTGAACTGCTGAAGGACCAATTATACTGCAAATTTTAGGATTTTCATTAGAGTCATATAATTCGTAACTGAAGAAATAAGGAGTTAAGTATTTGAGATCTAGACTCACAATAATGGTCCATATAAACTTTAAATAATGCCCTATGGTTGTAATAGTCTAATAGGAACAGATTAGGGCTGAGGACAAGCCTTCAATTATTGATGAATTATCTGAAATATTCTTATTTAGTTATTTTTCTAAATTTTCTATGACGTAGTTTTTCAGGGGTATATAAGCATGGTGCCTTGCTTCTTGATAACACACATAAATATGTGTATTTTCTCATGTAACAGTCAAAGACAAATGGGATAATTTACTTAATTTTACCCCAAAGTTGTTATAAAGTTGTCCTTTTTGAGTTTTGCCTCTTTGTATTATAATATTGGTCAGCTGGTTGTTGCTCAAAGTAGCTGATAATTGTTCTTCTGCATAAAAGAATGAACTACTGAGTACTGCCATAGTAATTATGTAATTTAGGAAAAAAATTCTATGCCCCTGTGTAGAAGAAAATGTGTGGATTCTACTTGCAGTAAATCCTTGGAACCTTAGCACTACCAAAAAGTCTGGTTTCTAATCAGGTAATGGCAGAAATTCAGGCATCAAGCTTTTGCTCTTGAGTCTTGATTTAGAATAATGTTAAAAGGGTAATATAATGTTTTAGTTCTAAGTTTTGTTGTTGGTGTTTGGCTGACTCCCAGTGTTTCTTCAATTTTTTCTAGTTTGTGAAACACTGAAACACATCTGGTGTTCCCTTCTATGTGATTTCAGGATCTTCTGTTTTTGGCTTGCAGTCGTCCTGAAAATAGAAGTACTCTCACTTCCATGGCAGAATGGCCTGAATGGATTTTGGAAGTTCTTATATCTAATTATGAGGTACTTAAATGAATATTGTTTCATAAACAGTACTCTGATTTGCACCAAAATAGGAGAATTCTCCTGCAAGCTGATGTTACTGTGATATAAGAGTTTGCATTACTCTCATCAAACTATGCTTGTGTTTGTTTTTCCATTTTGAGTCATGGTATTTGTGCATACAGATGGGTGTTAGCAAAGACTCCAATGGTGTAAGCATTGGCGAAATTGAAGACCTTATTCACAACTTTATCATTATAATGTTAGAGCATTCGATGCGTCAAAAGGACAGGTGGAAGGTATAAATTGAAAATTTTCCTTACCTTATTAGAGCTTTAAATTTTCTGAGAAATTATATTCCTATTATCATGTTAAGGCGGATTCAATGGTTGTTTTGAAGTAAGCTATGACAAGGAATCAGAAAATATTATAGCAATTCATACTTAATATACCATATAATACCTGCTAATTTAAATGATCAGTCATAGTCTCTTGGATGGATTTCTGTACCTGTTTTTGCAGTTTTATGGACCAATGATGAGTCACAGATTCATTAGATTTAGAGTAAGTATTTATGTGATTTTTGATAGATCATATATCTCATTATCTATTTTTCAGGATGTGGAAGCAACAATTCATTGCGCAGAATGGTTATCAATGGTTGGTGGATCTAGTACAGGGGACCAACGAATCAGGTGAACAAAAGGAGCAGAAACTGTCGCATCTAAAAGAATAATAGCACTATGTATTCTTATTTTATGTTATAATGTGGCTTGTGGATCATTTTTCATCTCTTAAAAGGAAACTTATGTAATGTGAGCTTGTATAACTTATTGTAGTTTTAGTTTTATACAGAATTCACATTTGGTAGTTCAAATATCCAGTTTAATTTATTTAAAGCAATATATTTATTTGGGAACTTGCCTGAAAGAAAGTGTATGGTACAGTGTTATTTATCTGATGATAAATGCTCAAAAGTTGAAAATATCATTTTAAGGTTTTTGGAGACGTGCTTTATTTGATTTTGTGGACTTAAGTTTGTGGTTCCTCTTATTTTCATTCTATATTCTTTTAGCTCAATTTCATTATTATTATTATTTTTTCTATTTTGTAAGCTATTCTGGAATTAATTTGTTGGCTTGTTTGAAAACTTTTATCCTCTTCAACTTTATATGAAATTTGTTATCTAATTTTCCAGATAGCAGTTCTCATTGCTTGTACTAATTCATTTTCTTATGCATGAAGACGTGAAGAGTCTTTGCCAATTTTCAAAAGAAGGTTGTTGGGTGGCCTCCTCGATTTTGCTGCTAGGGAGCTTCAAGTGCAGGTAACTGCCACTTATTGATGTGCTTGGGGTTTTTTAGTGGGCTCTTAAATATTAGTTGTAGTTATGTGCATTTCATTCTTTCTCCTTTTTTATTTGATGAACTGCTATTTTTCAATCTACTTAGACAAGGCTGCACGTGCATTTGACTATTTACCAATTAATAGCTAAGTAGCTACAAGTTGGTTCCAGTTCGATTTGGTGCTTGAACAAACTGAGCTTATGTGACACATCTAGAATTTGGAATAGTTCTATATATAAGGTAGCTAAATTTTTTAGCCCGGCTATAATATTTTGAGCGGTGGCTAGGCCCAAGAAAGTTAGGAGGTTGAGCGAGCCTAGAGTTAGAGTAATTTTAGGATGGGTGACTCCTTTGGGACGCAGAATGTTACAGTTGGTATCAGAGTCAATTACTAGCTAGAAGTAGTGATATTGTGATAACAAAAATACTCGGGCAGGTTCGGGGACTTTTTCCTCCCCGTGGGGGTGGGGATGGGGATAATTTTATCCCCGCAATCAGGGACGGGGCGGAGACGGGGTGGGTACTCCCCGCTAGTGGGGTCCCCAAAATAGAAAATTATAAGTATGTTGTAAAATATAATTCTTTTATATAAAACAAAGTAAAATCTTTAATCTACTTTCGATAAAAATGCATGGACAGCCCTCAACTATAGGCTATACTGAAATAGATGCTTTATTTTTATTTTTTTTCTGTTTGAGTTTTTATACTTTGTTATGTTAAAATTTTTATTAAATTTAATTACTTTATTACTTATCAACTATTAATTGGTCTATTATATAGTTCTTAATCTATTTATAAATATAGAATGCAAAATTTTATGTCTTTATTATATTTATAATTTAATCAGATATTCTTAACCTATTTAATTTTTATATAGTATATTAGATAAATAATATTTGATTGCTATATATTTTTAGTAATTTTTTAATGTGCCATACTTAGTAATTTGGCAATGAAGAAAAAATAAACTTAACAACGAAATAAAATTTAAACTAATGTAAATTAAAATTAAATTACAATTAATTAAGTTTTAAATAAAAACCAATTTAATATAAATTTTTAAAAATTCATGGTGCCTCTACAAGATGGGGATCCCCACGGGGACGAGGATGGCGGTATTTTCTCCCTTTTGGCGGGGACGGAGGGTGTAAATACTTGCAGGGATGAGGAAAAGTCCCTTGTCCTGGCCCCGCCCTATTGCCATCCCTAGCCAGAAGTGTGAGATGAGTCTCGGCTAAGCTAGGGTCATATGGCTGATAAAAGCGCGGTTCCCTGGCCGACGACCGTTGTGGGTGGAGCGCGGCTCCCTACAAGGTTGGTGAAGGCTAGCGAGATGAGTCTCACATCGTCCAGTACTTGTAAGTGTGCTTGAGTTTGATAAAGACGTTAGAGCTTAAAGGGGTGGTGGGAATGTGGCACTCCTAAAATTTGGCATTGTTCTATATATAAGGTATAGTAGGGCTAAATCTTTTAATCCGGATATAAAATTTTGGACGGTGGCTCGACCCAATAGGTTAAGAGGGTTGAGCGAGCCCAGGGCTATAGTAGTTCTAGGAGCGGTGACCTCCTGGGAAGCAGGGCGCACATTTCTTCAGCTAAGCTTGTAAAGGATCCAAACTAGCTTGGTTTGGATGGCTCGCTAGTGACTACACACATAGCCTGAACGCACCAGAAGAAGTTTTGGCTTGAGATCAGCTGTTTTTCTTTAAGCCATACTTGCCAATCTGAGCCTGGTAACTCTTGATTTGGTGTCTAATGCTATTCTCTTAGCATTTTATTTATTTCTTTTTTTTTAAGGGTGGGGTTGGGGGGTGTTGGGGTGTGGTTTCTAAAATGGCATGATGAAGTTAGCTTTCTCATATTATTTTCCAATGCGTTGATGATATTCTTCATAAAGGCTTTATCTAGTTGTTACTTACAATTGGAGGTGCTATGATAAGTGTCTTCATCTAGCTTTTCATCTGCAGCAGACTCAACTGATTGCTGCCGCAGCTGCCGGTGTTGCTGCTGAGGGTTTATCACCGCAAGAAGCAAAGGCAGAAGCAGAAAATGCTGCCCAACTTTCTGTTGCATTGGCTGAGAATGCAATTGTCATTTTAATGCTGGTAGAAGACCATTTAAGGTTGCAAGGACAGCTATTTTGCAATTCCCGGTCAGTTGATGGTGTTGGATCTCCTGCCACAGGGACTTCATCTGGCCCCAGTCGTTCAAATTCTTTAGGTATAGCTGGTAGCGAATCTGTGGACACTGGGGTTTCAAGGAGGCCATCATTGTCCAATGACTCAGGAGGTCTTTCATTGGATGTATGTAATTTTCTTTTATGCTGTTATGTTACTTTTTGCGATTTTTCGAATGTCCATTCACTTCTTTCTCAAGCTGAAATTCTATTCTGTTATTTACAATCACATAAAATTTCATATATCATTTATTTTCTTGTCTGGTATGCTATTTGAACTTAAAATTTAAGTTTTATGTGCAACTAGATGAGTAATTCAACTTCAGCTATATTGTGATTTGCCAATCAGTATTGAGCTGCACTGGCTAAAGTACACAGATGCATGCAGTAGCTCCTATGCTTAATATGTGATAGTCTCAAAGATATGAACTCCTTGCATGCTTGCAACTTTAAAAATGCCACAAATATTTTGTTTAATATTAGCATCCATAACCTTCTTTGATACCTATAGTTATTTTTAATTGGTATTAGTTAGCTTAAGTGGTAAAGTTCCACCATCTAGATTTCAGCTTATACATATTTTTATATGAATGATTTTCTGAAAAGATTTGTCGTTTTGGCTATCCTCTCACTATGGCTTCTTTCACTGTATGTGGTATGCTCCATAACATATCAATTTTGTTTTAGTTCCTATCTTACAAAATAATCTGTAATTTCAATCAACATCTCAAGTTTCTGTATCTGCCTGATTTTGTCTTTAGTGATCCATAATGTGCTTCTAATCAGGTTCTTGCTTCCATGGCTGATGCGAATGGGCAAATTTCTGCAGCAACCATGGAACGCCTCACTGCAGCAGCAGCTGCCGAGCCTTATGAATCTGTTAGACACGCGTTCGTATCTTATGGTAGTTGCGTTCTTGATCTTGCTGAGGGTTGGAAGTATAGAAGCCGGCTTTGGTATGGTGTTGGCCTTCCCACCAAATCAACAATATTTGGTGGTGGCGGAAACGGTTGGGATTCTTGGAAGTCCGTTCTGGAGAAAGATTCTGATGGAAACTGGATCGAACTTCCACTAGTGAAGAAATCTGTTGCCATGCTTCAGGCACTTCTGTTAGATGATTCTGGGCTTGGCGGCGGTCTTGGCCTTGGAGGTGGATCTGGCACTGGGATGGGTGTTATGGCTGCACTCTACCAATTGTTGGATAGTGATCAGCCGTTTTTGTGCATGATGCGCATGGTGCTTCTTTCGATGAGGGAGGATGATAATGGGGAAGATGATATATTTATGAGGAGCATCAGCATAAAAGAAGTCATATCAGAAGGAATAGGCTATCAAACTGCGAATGTGATGCCTTTAGATAGTAACAACCGCTTATCGACAAGGAAGCCCCGTTCAGCACTACTATGGAGGTAGGATTGTGTGGAGTTCTTTTTTCCATAACTATCATTATGTTGCACACAAAGATTTAAGTATCATTGGCATGGTCCGTATCCACTGTGCCGTATCGTGCTAATATGATACCGGCATGATACAGCCTACGTGTCGATGGCACAACTCAAAATCCTCTTTTCTTTAAATTGCTAAGTAATTTTCTCAATAAAGTTCAAATAATTTGATAAAGATACATAATAAGCAATTAGAAAATTTTGTTATTAAAGAAAATAAATATTTCATGTCATTATGTGTCAGCACATGTATTTTTTGTGACTGACACTCATGGGTATTGTTTGGCACGTTCCGTGCCGTACTGTCTTGGCAAGTTTTAGGCACAACTCTTTGCCACAGCACTTAAATCCTTGGTTGCACATTTCCTTCTTGTACTTGATACTTGCATATTTTATCTTATTTTCTTGATCTGCCATTTGCACATAGAGCTGCTAGTACCAGTATGAACATGCAATTTTCTGTTTTCTCCCTAGCTAGGACAATCATTTTCACTGCAGATAGGATTTGTACCTGCCTTCCGTGGCACATTGTGCAAGAGAAATCTTGATTTGATTCATGCTTTGTCTAACCACTGGATTTATCATGACGCTTTATGATGCTGTTAAATATTTATATTAGAAGACTGCTAATGCCCTGGTCCCAGTAACATTTTACAATATAACCATTTTGCAATTTTGTTATTTTCCATAAATTGTATGAGATTAAGTGCTAACTAATATTGATTTAGTTATTTAGCTTGCTATACTTGATCAGTTCATTTTTAACTAAATATTTCAAAACAATATTATAAGAGTTTATTGGGAACAAAAAAAAAAAAAAAAAAAAACCGTGCTAGAGCGTGTCACTGGGAGGTCATGCGTATCCATCGACACACAAGCGTGCCATGTGTAGGCATGAAAGCGTGCCCGTACTGTACCGTGCCAAGCGGAGAGCGGCACGCCCCCGTGCCACGGCACTTAATTCCTTGGCTACTAAGTAATTATTCAAAATGATCTATAAAGTCCTAAACAAGTAACACATTAAGATCAAGGATTAAGTGCCTATAGCAAGAATTTAAGTGCTTATCGGCACAGACCGTATCCACCGTGCCGTATTGTGCCAACATAACATCGGCACGATACAATTTTCGTGCCGATGGCACAGCTCAATACCCTCTATTCTTTAAATTAGTAAATAATTTTCTCAATAAAGGTTAAAAGATTTGATAAAGATACATAATAAGCAATTAGAATATTTTGTTGCTAAAGAAAATAAATATTTCATGCTATTATGTGTCGGTACATATATATTTTTTATGGCTGGCACACACGGTGCCTTACCATGCCGACAAGTTTTCGGCACGACCCCGTGCTATGACACACTTAAATCCTTGGCCTATAGGCACACAGCAATGCTCAATTTGCCCTATCGTGTTGACAAGATATCGGCACGATATGACCTCTGTGCCGGTGGCACGACTCAAAACCTCTTTTCTTTGAAATCAACAAATAGTTGCTTCAATAAAGTGCACAAACATTTGATAAAGATATATAATATGCAATTCGAATGTATTGGTGCCAAGTAAAATAAATATTTTTGTGAGCGGTACACTTTGGCATGTCACGGCACGCATTGTGCCATATAGGGCAAATTTCGGTACAACTCTGTGCCACAAGGCCCACAACATTATCCTTGGGTAAGATAATAGCAATTGATTTTAATGTTGCCTTATGTTGTTGTTAAAGCTATTTCTGCTACATTTCTATTATTTCAATTGAACTTATATTTGTAATCTTAGGTACATATGGTACTTGATCTTAAGGATTTAAGTGCCCATTGGCATGGGCCGTATCTATCGTGCCGTATCGTGCCAACAAGATATCGGCACGATACAACCTCCATTCTAATGGCACAGCTTAAAATTCTCTTTTTGTTAAATTAATAAATAATTTTCTCAATATAGTTCAAAAGATTTGATAAAAATACATAATAAGCAATTCGAATATTTTGTTGCTAAAGGAAATAATTATTTCATGCCATTATGTGTCGGCACACACATATTTTTTGTGACCGGCACGCATCGGTATAGCCTGGCACGCACCGTGCCGGCAAGTTCTTGACATGATCCCTTGCCACGGCACTTAAATCCTTGCTTGATCTTTCTCAAAATCCAGCTATGTTTGAGTAAAATGCAATGATTATTTCTCTGTTGTTGGTGCAACAGTATGTACATTTTTTATTACATTTCTGGGTTTGTTTAAGAGTTTTGTGCTAACAATATGCTGATCGTGTACAGTGTGCTTGCACCAATTCTCAACATGCCTATAGCTGAATCGAGGAGACAAAGGGTGTTGGTTGCTTCTTCAATTTTGTATTCTGAGGTTGTTACATTTTTCTCTGCTGTGAAAGTTTATTCAATTAAAATATCTATACTTTTGTTCCTTGGAATTGTAGTGACACGTTCTACGTACAGTTCCGTTAGAAATTTTAATGTCTATGTAGATGTGAGTGAATAGAATCAGAAGGATCCAGATACTTGGTGCAAAATGTTAGTAGAAACTCTTGCTAGCATGGAATACAAGCTCTTTGTAGTTGAAACTTGAAGGAGAAATTAACTTGTGACAGTGGTATAAGTATGATGAAATTGTTGTGTCGAAAGTTGAAGTGCTAGAGGAATCAAACAATGCGATTTACATCTTTTTCTAAATTTTCTCATCCAACTTCAACTTTCTTTTTGTCTTAAATTCTTATGATTGTGGAGATGTTAGCATTCCGGCTGAAGAAAGAAAATTAATGGTGGGGGCAAATTTATGAATTGGCTGGATATGCTCTGTACTCTTAGCAAGTTAAAAGCATTCTACTAGTAGTGGAAACAAGAGTAGTTCTTTGTCATGCTATATCTTTATGCCGATGCTTCCAGCTTACTAATTCTGGAACTCTGCAGTCAAAGAGTTATCTGGTCCCTTAACCTCAAAATTATGCCCATAATTAGTTTTTTTTTTTCCTTCATTTCTAGAATCGTTATCCCGTCAAAGATTTTTCACAACATGGTTTTCCTATATTTCACCTCTTGATGCAGGTGTGGCATGCCATTGGCAGGGACCGAAAACCTCTACGGAAGCAGTATGTTGAGGCAATTATACCACCATTCGTAGCAATCCTAAGACGGTGGCGACCACTTTTGGCTGGTATTCATGAACTTACTTCTTCAGATGGTCAAAATCCTCTCATTGTGGATGATCGCGCATTGGCAGCAGATGCACTGCCTGTTGAGGTGAATGTAGCACCATGTTATTTTACTAGTTAGCTCCTTTTCATGTCCAAAAGTTGAAATGTTTCTGATTTTCTTGTAGATTCATGTTCTAATCTACAAAGTACGACATTAATAAGACCTTTTATTTTCTAGCAAACCTGCTTTACATGATTTATTATTTAATGCCACATAAAGGTTAGATTTAGCTGTATTACCTACCATTTTTTGTTTCTAGAATTTCGTCTGCTTTTATTCTTGTTCTAGGTACTTAATTGAGTTGTTGATTAATGCTGATTGCTGAACTTTCTCAGGGTTATCAAGTGCAGTTGGTCTTCATTTTGACTTAATGTGAAAATATAGTGAAATCTGTAAATATCCAGCTTTTTTTCTCTTTGTAATAAATTCTGGGGTGAATTGAGGCCGTTCAGCTAAATGTTGAAACTTTATGAATTTCTTGCACCACATGTTCATATTAGCTTAAAACTTACTGCATGACAAGATTAGTAATAATCTTCTAACTTCAACGTAGGCTGCTCTTTCAATGATATCCCCTGGCTGGCCTGCTGCTTTTGCATCACCGCCTGCTGCAATGGCACTGGCAATGATTGCTGCTGGTGCAGCTGGTGGAGAAACAGTGATGCCCACAAGGAACACCCTACATAGGCGTGACACATCTTTGCTCGAGCGTAAATCAACTAGACTGTATACATTTTCGAGTTTTCAAAAGCCTGTCGACACACCTAGCAAGCCCCCTCCTCTACCAAAGGATAAAGCAGCTGCAAAGGCTGCTGCTCTTGCCGCTGCACGTGATCTAGAACGGAATGCTAAGATTGGCTCGGGCAGGGGCCTCAGTGCTGTAGCAATGGCAACATCAGCTCAAAGGAGAAGCATGAGCGATACTGAGCGTGCAAAGAGATGGAATATTTCTGAAGCCATGGGCGCGGCTTGGACAGAATGCCTTCAATCTGTTGATTCCAAATCAGTGTCGGGGAGGGATTTTTCAGCTCTTTCTTATAAGTATGTTGCTGTTCTTGTGGCAAGTTTTGCTTTGTCCAGAAACATGAAACGCATAGAGGTATGGCTGGCATGAACTGTTTTCCATATGATGCTTTAAAGTTGGCTAGTGTACTTAATTTAGCATCTGCAGGTGGATAGGCGTGCACAAGTTGATGTTTTAGATAGATACCGTTTATCAATTGGGGCTCGAGCATGGCGAAATCTTCTTCATTGTTTGATAGAGATGAATGGACTTTTTGGACCTTTTGGAGACCTTCTATGTAAATCTAGCCTTGTATGTATACTGAATAGCCACATATATTTGTCTTTCCATCTTTTATTTAGTTAATGCTGATATAGTGTAAATGCTGTATTGAATCCTTATTTTCTTCCCAACTAAAGTATTGACATGGACTGCCATCCATCCTCCATGCCCACAGATCCTCTGGAAGCTAGATTTTATGGAAAGTTCGTCAAGAATGAGAAGGTATATGAAAAGGAATTATAAAGGAACTGACCATTTGGGTGCTGCTGCTGACTATGAGGAGCGACTTCTCCTAAACTCTGGTGCAGAACCAGATGGACGCCATACAGATGATAAAGAGACTTCATTTTCAACCAGCCTTCCTGCTAGTGCTTCCATTATAATGGAGGATGCTATGTCAATTGGTGAAAGGACTGAAGATGATGAACAGATCGAAAGTGATAATACTGGCAACAATATTGACAATCCACAAAGACGGTCATCAGCTGCTGATCAATCTTTGGAGGATAGGAATTCCGGAACTTCTGGCGATCATAACTTGGTTCAATCTTCACCAATAGTTGCTCCTGCTTATGTTCTTAGTGAGAGCGATGAAAGAATCATTGTTGAGCTTCCTTCTTTAATGGTGCGACCATTGAAGGTTGTGCGAGGAACCTTCCAAGTAAGTTATATTGAATGTTTGTGCTCTCTTATTACAGTTCATCCTTTAAAAATGTAGCAGAATTATTATATATAATTATCAGGTTCACCTTTGTTTGATATTCGTGATATATGTATTTTCTCTTGATTTGTCTTGTAAGTTCTTGGAGCCTTCTTGTATCGTGATTTAGCCTGCCCCTATGGTAAAAGACTTGTAGGATGGTAAGAACTTGAGTTTTGGTGACTTTGTCAAGGCATATTTTATGGTCATTTTAGCCTAATTTGTATGTTACCTACTGAAGATTCTCTAAACTGACAAGCTTGCACCTCTGCAATTCTACAGCAGTCTCATAACTAATCAAAATAGTGGTTTTTGATGTAAAAGAGACCTTAGTTTATGTACCTTACAAGGATAATATGTTTGTTGTGTTATTTTCTTGAAATATTATCTGAAGGCAGTACTCAGTCTTCTGACTGAAACTGCCTTCTTCTCTTTATTTCAAGAATTCTTA
This sequence comes from Tillandsia fasciculata, assembly GCA_029168755.2. Taxonomy (NCBI): domain Eukaryota; kingdom Viridiplantae; phylum Streptophyta; class Magnoliopsida; order Poales; family Bromeliaceae; genus Tillandsia; species Tillandsia fasciculata. The sequence continues at coordinate 2,179,219 of CM054934.1, read as the reverse complement.
TGTTAAGGTCATTCTTGTATGCGCTGCTAATTGGAAGCACTTAAATAATAGTGATCCTGATATTTCGAGAGCTGCTATGTAGTTCAAATGTTTATGATAATCTTCCTTTGTTCTTATTTTATCACTGTTGTATTTATCCTCCTGCACATGCTTATGACAGTTTTAGTTTTCTCTCATTAAGTGGTTAACTTTTTAGAGGGCATCACTTCTTGTAATGGTTAAATCTTTCCCATGTACCTTCGTTGCAAAAGTAAGCAATAGAAGCAATGTCGCCAATTAGGAGGTTAAGTTTGCATTCATCTTGTCCTCGCAGAGCCCGCAATGGCAGGAGTCTTCTGCACCAGATGCCCTTTTTAATTTTTAACAGCTGTCTTCTTTTTACTTTTGGCATTTTCTGACTACCACACTTAACTATTTTGGGTACTTCTGCTTCATCATACTATTATTTTATTTGCTACTTTCAATTTTCAATGATGACAACGTTTTTTGCAGATAACATCAAAGAGAATTAACTTCATTGTTGATGAGAATGCAAGTAGCACTTCCTCAGAGGAGGGGGTGTCTACCAGTAATCAATTCAATGAGCGAGAAAAAGATCGAAGTTGGTTGATCACTTCCCTTCATCAGATATTTAGTAGAAGGTGCATGTCTGTATGCTGTTAACCTTGCTATCTGCCAGAAACTGAATTTGTGAATTAATCCTTATCAATAGATAGTAGATAGTTATTCCCTCGAATGAAAAAAAAAAGAAAAAGAGAGAATGAGGTAAAAAAATAGCACCATGTTCACTAGCATAGTAATAGGATTACATGTAAGTTCTAGAAATGACATTCACTGCTACATGTTCTTCAAGCTACTTCTCACCATACAGAAAAAAATTATGCTGATTTCCCTTTTTTCTTTCACATGATTCTCTCTTATAGCAGTGTGTACCTAATAGCGAAAGTGAAATAATGGTGGATGTTTACTTACTTTCGGAATATTAAAATGGAGAAGTTGAAAACTTGACTATGGAGAGCGTAGAAACTTCTGAATTTTCCAGAGTTCATTTAGTTGCTACTTCCAATGTTTAAGAAATAGTGTCTTTTGACTCTTTTTCACCTTGTCTCTTTCTGCATGTATGCATCTGCAATTCATTAAATTGTTTATTACAGAAAAGAATGTCTATATGGATTAACATCTTTCTGTATATTTTTTTTTCTGCTTTTCTTTCATTGTACCAAAATGTCTTTGAATAGATAGTTTTTTGGTTCTTACTTGATAGTAGGCTGTTGTTATTTTTAGTTGTTTAGGTTTCAGGGTTTGGATTAAAGCAGAACTACTTGATGCACACTTCATTAAGCGCTTTTGAATTAGTGTGTGTTATTTCTTGTCTGACATGGATGCCATTCTATCTCCTTTCTGTAACTTCTTTTGCAGGTACCTGCTAAGGAGGAGTGCTCTGGAGTTGTTTATGGTTGATCGGTCAAACTTCTTTTTCGATTTCATGGTAATGTATTCATCAGACTTTTGTTTCTTTTAGCTTTGTTAATACTTAGAAAGTTAGAATATTATGTTGGTTTTTCTGGAATTAGTGTCATACAGCTTCTCTGCTTCATTTCAGAATATAGAAGGGCGCAAGAATGCTTACCGAGCTATCATTCAAGCTCGACCTCCTCACTTAAATGATATCTATTTGGCTACACAGGTAAGCATCTTGAGTGAAATGTCACAGTTTTAGCTATTGTAATAATAGTTTACAACAGTTAATTAAAGTGACTCATTTTGTTTTAGAGACCCGACCAAATCTTTAAAAGAACTCAATTTATGGAACGATGGGCTAGATGGGAGGTAAAGGACTAACTCAAAAGGACTGTTTGCTTACTTTTTCTCGTTTGAGTATGTGTTAATTGACTTATTTTGTTGTTTGCATGCGTTTGCAGATTAGTAATTTTGAATATCTAATGGAACTCAACACACTGGCTGGGCGTAGTTACAATGACATTACCCAGGTTAATCTACTGATGGATATTACTCATAATTTTGCTGGTCCTACCAAGCTGTTCTGTGGTTTAAGCCTCTCTTCTTCTTGTTTTTTTTTTTTTTTTTTTTTTTTCAGTATCCTGTTTTTCCTTGGATTTTAGCAGATTATTCTTCCAAAACATTGAATCTTGATGATCCTGCTACATACCGGGATCTTTCAAAGGTAGATCCTTTTTCTTTCCTCATTTCTGTTTTATCCGCTCTGTGGTTGCACAATTTACCTTTTTAAATATGCTTCATTCAGCCAATTGGTGCACTAAATCCTGAGAGACTAAAGAAGTTCCAGGAGCGGTATGCTACTTTTGATGATCCATTCATTCCCAAGTTCCATTATGGTTCGCACTACTCCAGTGCGGGAACGGTAACTGTTCTCTTTAGGAACATATTTAATTGTCTGATTTTTATGTTGTTCACGAATCACGAGACACATTCGCATAATGAATTTATGCTTTTGTTTGCTATTATTTCTCCTATGAAATATTTTTTTTTATTTGTTCTCCTTCCTGCTGCTGCCATGCCACCAGTGTTCCTAAAAGCATAATATGGTGAGGCTATTTGAGAACCAGATTACTTCTGAGGATTATACCGGACAGTATTTAATCTGTTGAGATATTGCTGATCGTCAAAGGAGGACTTAATAAAATTACAAATGTAGTCACTAATAAAGTAAAAATTCACAGTGAATATTGGGATGTGAAAGAACTTCATCCTCATTTAACTGCTGGTGCATGTTCGCAGGTCCTATATTACCTTGTCAGAGTGGAACCATTTACTACTCTCGCTGTTCAGCTACAAGGTGGAAAGTTTGATCATGCTGATCGTATGTTTTTTGATATTGGCAGTACCTGGAATGGTATTCTTGAAGACATGAGTGATGTGAAAGAGCTGGTGAGAGTTTTGCTGAATACAGTTTTGGGCAGTTATTTTCACATGTAAGTGTGGAAATAAATTTTTTTTTGTTGTCTGATTTATCTCTAGGTTCCTGAGATGTTTTACCTACCAGAAGCACTTACTAATGTGAACTCGATTGACTTTGGTACAACTCAACTAGGAGGGAAGTTAGGTAAGTGAATCACACTCCACACACTCCAGATTCTGTTTATGCTCTTGGAAACCAATGTTCGTCGACTAACAACTTATGTTGCTGCAGATTCTGTCCAGTTGCCAGCTTGGGCTGAGAGCCCTGTGGATTTCATACATAAGCATCGCAAGGCTCTTGAGAGTGAGCATGTCTCTGCTCATCTGCATGAATGGATTGACCTCATATTCGGGTATTCTAGCTCTATCAATTGTTATTGCAGTAGAGGTGTTGCTCTCCATGTTATACGTAGTATAGGTGAACATTACCTGTGGCACCTCAGACGCTCTGCTGTTTTGGTATATCATTTAAATAATATGCGGTACTTCATGTTTCAGATACAAGCAACGAGGTAAAGAAGCTATGGCGGCAAATAACGTCTTTTTTTATATTACATACGAGGGGACTGTTGATATTGATAAAATCACTGATCCGGTAAGCATGATGTTAATATGTTTTTAATAGCTGTATTTTCAAGAAATGTACTTACCTTACCGTCTTTCTATGGATAAAAGGTTCAACGACAAGCTACGCAAGACCAGATTGCATACTTTGGGCAAACCCCATCCCAGCTGTTGACTGTTCCGCATATGAAGAGAAAACCACTAGCTGATGTGTTGCACCTACAGGTACAAACCCTTTGCTTTACAAAAAGAACAGTTCTTGGGATACTGTTACTCCTAGAATTTTGTACTTCGTCTTTGTGTGAAGTCATATCTTGGAATGATTAAACTTTGGAAATTTGTCTTCTACTGTTTCATTTGTTATTGTTAAGTGTCATGATCTTCGACCTCAGTTAATCATATAAGTAGTCTGTAGCACATCTAGACTGTTTGCTTACCCATACGTAAGCACCTACCTATTAATGATGTCCATCGGGTTGATATTTTTTCTGATACTGGGAACTTAAAACTTTTCTAGGGGGCACCGACTTCTTTGCTGATATTCTGCTCTTTTTGGATCTCTTATACTATGCATTTTCTACTATTTGATTGATGGAATACCATTTCATGACGATCATGTAGTGTGGTTTTTATCCACTTGGTTTAAATCTATTTTGATTTCATATGATGTTATTATAGGTGTATTGACCCTGAAGCTAAATACGTGCCTTAGTTTCTTTGTCTAATTTCTTATTGTTTTGGTGTCAGAATTGATCAACCTAAGCTCACCGTTTGTAACGACTTGCTTTATTTTTTTCCTTACAAAAAGTTTCTCAGTATACGAGCTCTTTTGCACAGACTATATTCCGAAACCCAAATGAAATTAGACCATATGCGGTCCCGAACCCAGAGCGTTGCAATGTGCCTGCTGCTTCTATGTTCGCCTCAAATGACTCGATAGTGGTTGTCGATGTAAATGCACCTGCAGCACATGTGGCACTCCACAAATGGCAGCCAAACACTCCCGATGGTCAAGGGACGCCTTTCCTCTTTCAGCATGGGAAAACTGCTATGAGTTCTAGTGGTGGGGCCCTCATGCGCATGTTTAAAGGTTCTGGTGGGTCTGGCTCCGAAGAGTGGCAATTCCCTCGGGCTATAGCATTTTCTGCCCCTGGAATAAGAGGCTCAGCAGTTGTTGCAGTCACATCTGACAAAGAAATCCTCACTGGTATGCGTTCTCAACGTCTTTTACTGTAAAACTTAACGGGACATCTTTGCTCAAAAATATCTTGTTTGACCAGCCACTTTTTTATGTTAGTTTTGATAGATGATGATGCAGTGTGGTATAAGTAATGTCTTGCTACATATTGATTGTGCTGATCTCCTCAGCATCTTAATTCAAACAATGTTAGGAAATGCACGAGTCCTTGCTTGACCAGTTCATATTGTTGTTCTCTCATATTCAAGTTAATATCTTGGTAAATACCAGGTGGGCATGCTGATAATTCTGTTAAGCTGATCTCCTCGGATGGTGCGAAGGCCATTGAAACAGCTTACGGACATTGTGCCCCTGTGACTTGCCTCGCTCTCTCTCCTGACAGCCACTATTTAGTAACAGGCTCTCGGGACACAACTGTAATTCTATGGGGATTGCACCGTCCGTCCCCTTCACACAAAAAGAGCTCCTCTGATCCTTCCTCCCCTTCACCGGCTACTCCAAGAAGCCCTTTGGCGGGCAGTAACAGCTCGAAAAGCCCTTCCACAGAAGCTAATCGGAGGTGTCGGATCGAAGGGCCAATGCATGTGCTAAGAGGCCATCTTGGAGAAGTAGCTTCTTGTTCTGTTAGTTCAGACTTGGGGCTTATTGCTTCCTCTTCAGATGCTTGTGGTGTGCTTCTACACTCACTGAGAAGAGGCAGGCTTATGCGGAGGCTAGATGTTAAGGGAGCAGATGCAGTACGTCTCTCCTCTCAGGGAGTCGTATTGATTTGGAACCAGTCGGAGAAAAAACTCTCTACCTTTTCTGTGAATGGGATCCCTATAGCAACGAGAGCATTATCGCCTTTTCCTGGCAGGATAAGCTGCATCGAGATTTGTGCTGATGGTGAATATGCTTTGCTTGGAACCTGTTCCTCTAGTGATGATAACCTTAAAGTTGCTATCTGTACAGAGGATAGTGAATTGCGGGTTGAGCAGCCTGATGCTGAAAAGCCCGGGTCACATTCGTATGAAACTAGTGAATCGGTTCCCGTGCCTTCCATCTGCTTCGTTGATTTGCACACTCTAAAGGTAGAATATAAATGAAAGCTGATATTTGTAATTTCTTATCCCGTCTTTCCTTCTGACAATATCTTAAGCTAATGAGTATGTCCACAGGTTTCCCATAGGTTATTACTAAAAGCGGGTGAAGATGTATCTGCTGTAGCCTTAAACAAGGACAACACCAACCTTCTTGTTTCAACCGCAGATAAGCAGCTGATAGTCTTCACTGATCCTGCTGTAAGTATTCCCTATCAAAATGTTTTAGAACGTACGATCGATATCTTGGATTGAATAATCAATTATTGAAAGTTTAAGAAAGAATGGATCTCTTCGACTTCTTGACCTGTTTTCTAGTCTATAAATTCGTACAGCTATTACTATCCCCATCCTCTCAAGTTTAAGCGATTTTCATGCCTTGGCTTGGTGTTTTCTCTTTTTGTTCCTTTATTTTCAATCATTGGTTCAATCGTGCAGTTGAGCTTGAAGGTAGTGGATCAGATGCTTCGGCTTGGTTGGGAAGGTGATGGTCTACTTCGATCGTGAGAAAGGGCACTTGTGGCTAATCCTTTATAGTCGGGCACCTTTATTTATTCCGAGATGGGGAAAAACCGGTTGTGCAGAAAATTGGATTGATACAGTAGAAACATATCATGCACATATTACGCAGAGGATGGAGGGAAAAAAGCTTAAAAGGTAATGATCGTATTTTACTTTTCTTAGTAAGTTTATATCTTTAGAACTTTTTTTATTTTTTTATTTTTTTTATTTTATAGACACCAAAAATTCAATTTTGTAGTAGTCATCTCTTTTGTATTCGTTAATTCTGTTCTTTTCACCTTTCCTTTCATTGCCCATATTACAGTTGTATGTATTTTCAGCAAGATGAGTGTTGTCCTACTCGTCCCGACGGTTCGGCTTTGTAAGTTGCGCATACTCGATACGAAATTTAGTGTAATTTGTTGTTCAATCGCATTATTCGTTGCGTCGGCGGCGGATGTATCTGTAGATGGACTTTCCTATTTTTGTTATCTTTTGTGTAGCTTTCACTGTAAGTCTGTAACCCAAATATAACAATCAAAAAAAGCATTTCTTTTTATCAAATAAAATTTTGTAGATATGTGCAGAGTGTAAGCACCTACGTCCCAAAATGAGACCGAAACAGTTATTACTCTTGTTAGTGATATCATCAACCTAGATTTTAGATCATTTTATCCTTCCTCTCTTCACGTGAGAGGGAGATGTTGCCCTACATCAATTGATCGTAGAACCGACCGTTGATCGTGTTTTGATTGTGTTCTCCCACTGTGAACTGCATCCGATCCTTGAATCGAACTAATCCTTGAATCGATCTCTCACGCTCTATATACTTAGGCTAGAGTTTGAGGTGTGGCTTTATATATGGTTTCCTCGTAGTGAGTTATTTGATATAACTAGATTGTTAATAAGTCAGTTTTGTATAGAATATTCAAATTCCAATCTAGTAGTGAGTTATTTTGATATCAGAACCTAAAACCAAAATCTTCCAATTCAAATTTGAATCAGACAAGCATGGAAAACTACTTCAGAAGCCAAAATTAGTGAGTGGGCTCTTATTCATGAGATCTGGGGACAAGAAACAAAAACATGCACCAAACAATTTAGGTGAAGAAGAAACATTCCTTGGTGGGTGTGGAAGTTAACAATAGGCCAAAGAAAAAGGGCAGTGGTTTCTTTTTTTTCTTTTACTCCCTATATAAAACATGAAACATGTGGGCCATCATCAACTTTGATCTCATGGCCCTCAGGAATTTGATCAGCAGTAGAGACCTGTGAAATATTTCAAAGATGTGGTGGCCCCCTCCCATGCATGCAAAATCCTTACCATTTTTCCCTCATTTGCAGTAACTTAAAATAGTTTTATAGAAGCACTCAAGTAGTAATTATGTATTGGTAGGGAACAAATATTAATTCAATGCTGGAAAATATTGATTTATATATATATATATATATATATATATATATATATATATATATATATATATATTCTACTTTGGTAAATTATTATTGACTCCACTTCATGTACCATATTCAGTTATTAATTAAATAGGAGATTTTTTTTTTTTGAAAATTTGAAAATAATCTTTCAGAGCCATCAAATCGATTATATTATACAATCAGATGATAAAATAAAAAAATTTGAAAAAGTTTTAGATTACGTAATTTTAGAGCATTTTTACTTGATAATCTTTAAAAATCGAGCATTCTGAGGAAAACAAATGAAGCTAAAACAAAGGAATCAAATTTTGTAGCTTTTCATCATCATCATCATGAACCCTTAATTCCTTTTATAGATTGGAAAAAGAACACAAGCTAGCATTTGTTCCACGCACAATTAACCATGATACATAAACCTATCAAAAATCTATTTTTTAATACGTGTGGAGAAGGTAATTAAAACTACAAATAAAATAAATTTGTTTGATAAATGATAAAGCATTAATGGATTTGGTGGTTGGTTGAGCAAAACCCATGTGGTGGGTTTGGGTTTGGGTTGGCACGCACGCACCATTCTTAATTTGGACTTGGTTTTAGTTATTGGCGTTGACCTTGATATATATATATATATATATAGAGAGAGAGAGAGAGAGAGAGAGAGAGAGAGAGAGTAAGTAGACCTTATATATTTTACAAAATACAAGCACAAAAGTATAAATCCAAATATATTTGTGAATTTGATTTGTATTGAGATTTGTGCTATTGTTAAGTCAACTAAAAAATAAATAAATAAATAAATAGCACAAATCTTAATACAATTCTAATTGTAAAAAATTCACAAACATTGTTAGACTTGTGTTTTTGAAAGTATATAAGCTCTCTCTCTCTCTCTCTCTCTCTCTCTCTCTCTCTCTCTCTATATATATATATATATATATATATATATATATATATATATATCGGCTACTATGCTATCGATAGCACCAAGCATTTAGTACTATCAAGTTTTCTACCGTTAGACCATCCCGTCCCTTTGATCATTTATATATCGGCTACTATGCTATCGATAGCACCAAGCATTTAGTACTATTAAGTTTTCTACCGTTAGACCATCCCGTCCCTTTGATCATTTCGATCCGTTAGATTTTACTATTTTTTAAACCACCCATTAAATTCAAAGGACCCCACTATCATCCCAACCATATATCTTTTAATTCAAAAGTTAAAAATTTAATAGCACCAATAATTTGGTACTGTTAATAACATAGTAACCTAGGTATATATATATATATATATATATATATATATATATATATATATATATATATATATATATGCTATTGATAGCGCCAAATACTGGATACTACCAAAATTTTAACCGTTAGATCTATTCTTGATCATTTCATTTCCACCCATTAGGTTATATTATTTTTTCAATCACCCACTAAAGTTTAGTAACCCACTATCATCCTAACCGTATATTTTTTTATCCAATGATCAAACTTATGCTATTGATAATATATTAGCCTATAAATATATATATATATATATATATATATATATATATATATATATATATATATATATATATATTTGTTTCTTATTTCTCTTGGGCAGTTATTCATGGTCCATGCATGTATATATGGCCAGCTCCTCCATGGCCAATTCACCAACCTTGTCTCTCACATGCATGGCCTCTATTATTCCTTTTATATATATGTATTATGATTTCTCTTATCATTGTAAATGAGTATTAACCACTGCTAAATTTTGGGAACATAGATTTCTGATTTGAATTATGTTTCGGGAAAGAACGCGTGCGTGCATGTGGCCTACGGGTGTTCCGAAGATCCGTATACTATGTTTGTTTAGATTTTCAACCTATATATGATTCTTATATTTACTCTCTCTCTCTCTCCTTTCTCTTATGATAGTAATTAAAGGATCTTAATTTGGCCTTGAACAAATAGTTTAAATCCCTTAGAATGGGCTATCTCAAGTACTATAGCTAGCTAGCTAGCTAGCACCATGTATATATCAGTTTTATATTATTATTATTATTTTTTTTTTTTTTTAAAAAAAAGAGAAAATTCATGCAAAAAAGGTTTGAGAGAATCCCATGCACACTTCTAGGAGGCTTCTCCATGAAGAATCCCATAAATACCACTTGTTTGTCTCCCATCTCTCTCTCTTTTCCTTTTGGCGATGGAAAAGTAGCTTATCATTAACACTTTTCCATGAGAGAGAGAGAGAGAGAGAGAGAGAGAGAGAGAGAGAAAGAGAGAAAGAGATGGGGTCCATGTAAAAAATATAAAGATGAATGAGGACCCCTCTCCCTACGTAGTGATCTCTTTAAGGATCTTTCTTTTCCTTGCCTCATTGGGGTGAGAGGGTAAAGGTGTGCATATACAGAGAGAAGGGCTCTATTATAACTAATACGAGGATCACCAACTACCCTTAGAGTAAGTTATTATAATTAAAAATTTGATAATTGATGTATGAAATTCTAAATTTAAAATTTTATTATTTTAAAAATTTGCCCTTACTTTTACTTGAGATAAAAAATTTAAGTGTCATGATAATGAGATAGTGCCGAAAATTTACCGACACAATACGACACGGCGTGTGCTGATAAGTGTTTGTCACAAAAAAAAAAATATGTGTGCCAATACATTATGGCATGAAATATTTATTTTCTTTAGCAATAAATTTTTCTAATTATTTATTTATATTTTTATTAATTTTTTTTGAATTTTATTAAAAAAATTACTTAATTAATTTAAAAAAAAAAGAGCATTTTGAGTTGTGCCATCGACACGAGAGCTGTATCGTACCGATATTTTATTAACACAATACAATATGATAGATACGGACCGTACTGATAGATACTTAAATTCTTGCTTGAGACTAATAGGACTGAACTTATCGTAAAACCGACTTTTTCACATTTTCAACTAAGTTCATTGTTAGAAGATAAAAACGGAGGCGATAGCAGCTGCATGCTGTGATTCTCTCTCACAAAATGAAAAAGAAAAAAAAAAAAAAAAAAAAAAAAAAAAAAACCCTAATATGCCAAATTAATCGGTCTTTTTGTTTGAACATAAGTTATTTAAAACTAAAGTTTAGGAAGTGTTTGGTTGTACGTAAAATTTTAAAAAATAATTTTACGAGAGAAAATATTTTTGGTAATTTTTTTTTTTTTTTTATATTTTGTAGTGTTTGGTTTGTTTTTTCCTTCAACACTTATTTTTGGCTTAAAGAAAAAAATTTACATTGATTTGATTCAATGAAAAAAAATGAATGAAAAAAATATTACACAGTTTGAATTTTCATTTTATATGGAAAATCAATGAACAATAAAACAAATCATTCTTCTAAAATATGTAAAATTAGTTTTTTGAAAACATATTTTACGAACGAACAAAATTGTGGTGCGATAAGCCCAATTGCCCTCTTGCAACATCTTATATACATGCAAAATAAATTTTCAAACTGCAAAATAATTATCGGTATATTTTACAACCAACCAAACACATACATCCTAAAAGATATGAAGAAAGTAAATAGCATATTATCATTCTCTCTCTCAAAAAAAATAAAAATATGAGGGTTTTATTGGTCTTTTTGTTTGGCTATAAGTTATTTTCAACTAAAGTTTAGGTAATTTTTTTTATTGCTATTTATTTTATGCAAAGTCAATGACCTAAGAACTATTTTTTTTTTTTTTTTTACTTTTTTATTTGTTTTGCTAAAAATTTACACACATGCAAGCACATATGAGGTGAAAAATAAGTAATAGTAATTAAAATTTTCTTATATATATATATATATATATATTTGGTAGCCAACTTCAGCACTATTTATGGTGAAGTCAATTATGATATTTTTTATAATTAAATTATATGATTTTTTTTGTAAATATCTATTTTTTTATTTTTTATTTTTAACTTTTAAAAATATATATTTTATCTCCTTTAAAATTCAAATTGATGCATTTGGGCTCCTCCGTCAGGTTTCGTCAATATTTAGTTAATTTTTTATAATTTATACCGAAATATTCTTAAAATGACATAAATATATTAAAAATTAAATTTTTTTTTTATAAAAATAAGCAAGGCCAATATGAGCATTTCATTCTCTCAATTAATACCGTAGTCTTCTAAAAATATTTTATAATATTTTAAGAGAATAAAATGTAGATTTTTTAAAGTCGAAAAAAATAAAAAAATAAATATTTACAAAGAGATTTTCTATACTTTAGCCATTTTTTAAAACAATAAATTTATAAAAGAATTTAATATACGACAAACTATACAATAAAGATAGAATAAATGACCAAAAATAATTTTATTTTCTCTACTTTGTGTAAAACAAATATGCTCTATGTGTGGTATATATGTGGGTGAGACCTGAGACTTGAGAGTGACCACCATGCTCTTTCCAACCCATTTACCTGGGATGCCCAATTTAAGAGATAGTGAAATTAGAATACTTGTGAACTGTAAAAGCTTAAGTTCCAATAAAAAAATTAAATTAAACTAAAAATCTAATAACATTTTCACATAATTAACATTATAGTCAAGTATAAATATATATATATATATATTGCAAGTCTAAATCGTACTGAGATGACACAAAGAAGTATAAGAATAAAAAAAAAAAAAATACATGATCGATTCTTCGACAAAGATAAAAATATTATTAATCTTCAAAATCTAATATTAATCACATTTTTAAAATTTAATAATTTTTCTAATAAAAATATATCTAATCCTAATTTAAAGCTTCTAAAATCATATCCTTAATTTTTAAAAATTCATTTTTTATAAAAATTCTAAAATTCTAAAAAAAAATCACTAAGATAAAATTATCAAAAATAAAATTTCAAAATTTAATTAAAATAAAATTTTTAATTCTAATCAGTTTTTTTTTGGCTGCATGGAAACCAAACTTACTTGTGACAGGATACACTTCACGTGGCTGTTTGGACTAACTTCCGAAAAATAATTTTGGGTCCAAAAATAAATTTTGGTTTAATAAAGTAGTCTCATTTTAAAAATCTGATTTTGACTTTTAAATTTTGTTTAAAAAAAAAAAAAATTTCAGGATCTAAACTCAGAAGCAGCTACGATCAGATTTTTGAAATCTGATTCTGATTTTGAATTTAAAATTTAAAATTTTATTTTAATTTTAGATTAAAAATTTAAATTTATATATATTTAATATTTGAATTTTTAAACTTCAAATTTTAACTTTTAAATTTCAAATTTCAAAACTTAAATTTTAAATTTGAAATCTCAAATCTCAAATTTTCTAAATTCAAATTTTAATTTTCAAATTTCAAATTTAATATAAATTTAAAATTTAAAATTATAAGTTTTAATTTTAATATTACAAATTTTTAAATTTAAATTTTAAATTTTCAAATTTTCAAAATTTAAAATTTAAAATTTAAAACTTCACTTTTAGATTTTAAATTTGAAATTAAAAAAATTAAATTTAGATTTAAAACTTCAAAATTTAATTTTTAAAATTTTAAAATTTAAATTGATATTTTAAATTAGATATCAAAATTTAAAATTTTACATTATTTTAAAATAAAATCTAATAACAATTTATTATCTGCAAAGAGTAAAAAAAAAATTTGTCAAATAATTTTACAAAATTATTTAAAAAATTATTTTTATCTAACTTGAATCAAACGGGTCCATATATATGGGATACCGTAATAACAATACTTTGCAATATTTTGGTCTACAAATGTCGAGGAATCCACGCTAAACTCTTTTTTTTTTTTTTTTTTTTTTTTTTTTTTTGACAGAAAGAAAGATGATATATTATCCGCTTCGTTTATAAAAATAAACTTAGCTAGAAATATAAAATAATTAAATTTCAAAATTAAAATTTTGAATATTAATTATTAAATTTTTTGTCATTTGCATTAGAAACGATCAGTACGTTAAACTCATGTTTTAGAATAACAAAATGAGAGTGACACTCATCTTTAAGAAAATTAAGTCATGCATAGTAACTTTTAGACATTTATATAGAATAGTGTAAACATATATAATAGAGTGGGGGGATTTCGCCTTATTAGCCATTTTTAGAGTCATGAATTGTGCCAATTTGTACGAGCACCTTCCTAATTTGGTGTCATCTTTTTTATTTTCCCTGTTCTTTTTTTTGTGTGTGTGTACATTTATTATGGAATAGTTGAAAATGACTGGTAACAAGAAAAGTAGATGAGCTTGACAAATTTGTAAACAAATATAGCAAATTAAATTGTTGAACATATTCTGATGTACTCAAATCGTGATTGATATATATATATATATATATATATATATATATATATATATATATATATACAAATATATTTTTAGCATATATATGTTTTAATTAATTCATTACGCGATCAGTTATAAATTAGCGTGCGTGCATGTTCTTAAACAACCAAAATAATTTTTAATAAAAAAATAACATGCAATACAAATTTGCACAACAAACTAGGCATTGTTTGGTACTATTGTCTTTTTAAATAGAATTCTAAGTAAAATAACATAGAAGGAGATGATGGATTAATTATTTGTAATCCTTTTAACTAAGTATTTATTTGTCAATAAAAAAAATTTAAATTTAAAAATATTTTTTTAACAAATAATCATGTATTATTTGACTTGGAGTGTATATATAAGTAAGCTAACCATGCATATGTTATACAGAGGAACTTTTTAAAGAAATTAAAAGAGGACACTAATATGAAGCAAAATCCATTTTTTATGTTAAAAAAAAAAAAAAAAAAAAAAAACAGCAAAATACACTAAATTTCCTATAGAAGAGAGAGAGAGAGAGAGAGAGAGAGAGAGAGAGAGAGGTAGCTATGAGGAGTCAGTGTATCAGTGAAGGGCCATTTTCATGAGAATTGACATTTTGCTACCCCAATGAGGTTGATATTTGTGTACACCAAAAGAGGGCACAATTACTACAGCATTAATTGGTGCTATAAATGTTTGTCATGTATTGAGCACCTAACTTCATCATCTTCTCCAACATTCCAAATTATTTATTTATCATAGATAAAGAGTTACTGTACCTCTTATGTCCATAACAATTTCACTACTTAATTCAGTTAATATTATCACATCACTTTTTCTAGATGTTGTTTAATTCCTACTTAATATATATATATATATATATATAATAATAACTATTAGATAATGATCTTATTATTATATATGGTGCTTGCTTAAACAAGTATATTTTTAACTGTAAATGTATATTTTAACAATATATATATATCAATAAAATTATGTGCTTTGATGGACTCACTAATTATAATGGAAGATCATCAGATCTTCTTTTTTTTTTTGACTTTTCTTGTCTCCATCAAATAAATGTATGATACCAATTAGGATTTCTTCTACTAGATCTGCAAATCTAATAAGGGTACCTTTCCTAACTCACAAGCATGCATGCATGTAGCTTTTAGGTTGTTTCCATAACCTTAATTGCTATCTAGCCCATTCCTACATACACTTTCTTGAAGCTTATAATCAATAGGTTTTATATATATATACCACCTAAGCTAGTGGTTATTGTTTCTTACTCGGCTATATATATATATCTAAACTGTCGGTTCAGAACAGAAAAAAATATGATCTGAATAGCGAGTTCAGATCTTTAATTTGTTTAAACTATACAGTAGTTACTGAAGTAGAATCAAAATTTTTGTTCGTCGTACGTTTTATTGGAGATAATAATTGTTACTGAAAGCAGAAGCGAAAGTAAGAAAAGAGGGCTATGGAGAGAACTTTGTTTGTCCTCTACTTGGTTGCTTGTGTGGACAACCCCAAAATAGAACAAGCCAATTTCAACTCTACCCAAGATGCATGTTATCCATCCCTCGTCCTCCCTCTTGGCTTTGTCCAAAGCTTTTCTCATCAAAAGATAAGGACCAATGAGAACAAATAAATAATAATAATAATAATAATTATTATTATTATAATAAACACACACACACACACATGTACACACACACCCCACCCCCACTGTTTTAGCCCTGCATTGCAGTTAAGGACAAGGCCAGAATCAGCACAACTCCCACCCAAAATAAATGGCCAAAATTTGTGTGCAAAATGTGGTCCATGGCCATGACCATGATCAGGGCCCCGCTCACTGAAGGGTTTCTATCCATCCTCACAAACACCACTATGCAGTTACAGTTGGATGTGGGAGTGAACAAATCTGTCTATTATGTGCGGGTTTCTGTGTCCGACGAAGACGCGTCGATCCATAGGATCCATCTTGTCGCCTCGTCGTTGTAAAGTTTAGTTAGACTTGTGAAACGACAGTAAAATCGCTAAACATTCTTTAAAAGTTTACTTTAATACTATATATTTATTATACGCGGTTTCGTTATTGTAAAGAGGATAACCATGTCATTTTCTTGTTCTTGATTTTATGACTCGAATAAATCCACAACTATATTATTTGGCCTCCAGAGAAGTGGTTCTAAAGATCGAAAACTTTTAGTAGACCAGAGCAGGAGTTTCTATTGCATTATGCACAGTTACACACTAAATTTAACTAATTTTAGTATTGCATCTAAATTCTTGAAGTTGGCTAATTATAATTTCCAATCCCTCAAATCGAATCTGATTGAAATTGGCATGTCAAAAGATGTTACATTATTCTTTAATATATATGTTTTAAATATCATAATATAATATCAGAAAATTTCGAATTTGAATCCACCAAATTTCTAGCATTTGTTTCGCATACCATAACACAAGGTTCAGAATGAATGGTGAAATCAACTCAAAATGTAAAGAAGGAAAAATAGTTTAAAAAAAAAAAAAGCAACTAGTACACCATTTTATATGAAACTATTAGTCCACCTGCAACACAGTGTTCTTTTTTATTTATTTAATTTGAAACTCCTACGTCAGATTTTAAATTCGAAGAAAACAACTTCTGAGCCACCAGCGTGACTAATTAAAGATATTATACATAACAAGCCAATAAACAAAAAGAGTAGCTCACAAAAGCAAGTATTGAAATACAAGGTGTAGCATGAGGAAAGGGAACACAGCCCATGTGATGGATCATGAGAGAAAGCCACTAAAATAGACCTTCCATATGAGAGTACACAGTGTCTCTGGTGTACAAGCACAGCAACGCAGCATGGAGATGACACTATCATGGGGGAGAGGGCCCGCATCTCGAGACGGCTCCTCACCGCCCGACAGCCGTCCGATCGCCCCGATGCGCGCGCGCGCCACTGCGCCGAGCAGAGAGTGGGGTTTTGCTCTAGTCTAACTGCATGGGGACGAACTATAAAGGAATATGCTGGGAAGGAACAAAATGCTCACAAAATAATCACATTCCCCTGCACTAGACACCACCTGTGATCTTTGTTTAATCAGTAGGTGGGTAAACATTCATTGGCATGAGACTACAAAAACTAGAACTGGTCAGGATGATATAATGCAGCAGGAAACTGGTAACGTTTTGGAGCTGTGCGGTGTCACAAGATCATAGGCATGTAATCAAGCGAAAAAGATGACAAGTGTATTGCTCAATAGAGATAACAAAAAAGTTCATTTACCATGAAAAAAGTACAAGGAGACCATGCAAGAGAAATCACCATGGGAAGAAGATTGAAGAGTAAGTACACTTGAATTATTCAACAACAAGAAGGTTCTCATATGCACCAAAGTATTGAGCTTGTTTAGTTTCACAGGTTCGACGAGAATGGCAGAGAGAGTACTAGAAAACAATGAGATTGTAGCACTTCAGCTAGATCTGCTGCCGATTACATGCCTGAATTATCAGAACAAAATCTAGCTAACAAACATTCAGTTTGAGGGCCACAATTGCATTTAACTTCACTGAAGTAGAAAGTAAATAGCCGACCAAAATGGCACTAAAATCGGGGGTACCACGAGTAAATTAAGGTCGATCTTGCACAGTTCATTACATAGAGAGATGAAACAGGGATATACATAGTGATCAGTTGATAATGACAAAGTAAATCTAAGCTCTTTTAGCACATTTTCTTAACAAGTAGTCTATTTAAATTTTGCATGCTCCTGAACAGCAGATTTTCTTCATATAATCATTCTTAATAGCTATATTCCAATTCTAGCAAAAGAGTAACACAACCATTAACTCCACGAACAGTCGGCCAACATTATGTATTCTACTAGACAATCCTCCACCATGACAGCTACTTCTCAAGATCGCAAAATCAGGGAATAATAAAATGGTATGTTACATTATCTTCCTTCCTACTTTTCAAAATTATAACAGCAATAGTTATCCTGACATCAACTTGTTCCTTATTTCCAGCCCAGCATATAGAAAGCTTATGTTTCCCCCAAACAAAACTCGTTTATCAGCTTGATCATATGAAGACAATCTTCTCATGTCAATTTTGATGCACAATCTTGCTAGCCACCATAGTGAGAAAGCTAAGCCCGGCATCAGATCTTGTCTTTATCTCCCTAACTTTCAATGTAGATACGACTAAAAAGAAAGTAACATTTATCACTACGAACCAAGCTTGAAAAGATAATTTCTCATATTCCTCGCTTTACTGCCCTCTTCAATTTTGTAGATGGTTTGCAACTTCCGTCTCCGATACAAGTTTACTAGATAACCAATAAAGCATAGCAAATTTGCATCTCCTTGATTACTGATGCTTTTGCGACTAGAGAATAAAATTAGCTAGGCTAATCCAGGTTTTGCTGCTTTCAATACGAATGAATAACCAGGCCTAGAAAATTCTCCGTTTGTTCTATTTTATCCTTAAATCGAGATAATATATGTTACTGTAAATGAAACCCAAGAAGATTCACAGATTTTTGGCTAAATCTTTGATTTCTAAAACAGTGCCTGCTCAATAACATCAATATAGAAAACTTCAAACTCCTATAGAGAAGAGAAGCTATCGTATCAACTTTGCACGATTGTCTGCATGGCACTACTAATGCACATAAAAAATTACTAGGACTCATACACCGGATAAAAGATTATACTAGCAAAATTCGATGAACCCTCTTTGTAGCTATACACGATAACAGCGATTTAGGCTCCAATATTTTCGCCGTACTGCAAGTTCAAAACAAGTTGTCCTAGAATAACCTTATCAGGGATTGCTCGATATCAACATTAAAACAGCATAATCATTCCTTCCGAGTTAAATGAAGAACAAAGAGAGAAGATATTAATACTGTACCAGACCTTGACAAAGTTCCTCTACTCGGAAGCAATAATCTGTCCAAAAACACTTGACAGTTTGAGTAGTGAAAAAGTACGAAAGATACATTTCTGATTAGGATGCCCGAAACATGCAGTGGCCATTAACCGAAGAGAAGTTTATAATCCATTAGACCTAACCGATTATAATTAATACAGAAGCACCTTTGACGCGGTATTTGCCCGCGCGGAGAAGAGGCCTCTCTCAGCACCTCCACGCCGAAATGGAAACGAGCTCGCGTCGCTGCCAGTAGAGGAAGAGCGAGGCCTGGCGCTTCTCTACGTGGAATCCTCTTACCTGCACTCTTTTAAGAAGGCACTCCGCCTGCGTCTCCGTGAAGTTGCTGAATTGGACGGGCGCGAACCCGGCCGAGGAGAAGAGAGTTTTCCAATGCGGCATTTTCTCGGTAACCCGGCGTGCGCCCAGTAAGGCGCTCTCTATCCTCGGCTGTAGCAGGAACCGCTCGATCTTTTCGGAGACGTCGAAGCTGGCGCCCGAGGCGTCGATGGAGTCGAGAAGGGCGACGTGGGAATGCAGGGCGCAGAGGAAGTGGGAGGAGAAGGAGAGGTCGCAGCGGTCGAACCCGTGGTCGACGGAGACGACGATCTTGGGGGCGAGCTGCTTCACGAGGCGGAGAAGGGTGGGGAACGAGGGGTCGTGGGAGGAGCTCAAAGGAAGGTTCACGGCGATGGCCTCATTCCCCACGGAGAGGAGGTCGGAGGGGCGGAACGAGTCAAAGGTGAGGAGGCTGAATTCGAATGGGATGTTGAGGTCACCGGCGAAGCGGGAGAGGTTCTCGTGGATGAGGTGGAGCTCGAGGAGGTGGTGGGAGGAAGGGGAGATAAAAGCTGTGATTTTGAGGGCAGGGAGGGATCCCGCCGAGGTGCACCGCCGCAGCTGAGCTAGCTCCTGCATGAAGGACGACCACTGCCCGCCGACCCCGATGTCGAAGTCGATTATGCTGATGCGGTCGGCGCCGCCGAGCTCTTCGAGCAAGGCTTGGATGCAGGTGAAGTTGGCGAAGTGGAGGACGGGGGAGACCTCGGAGAAGGACTTGTAGGCGCTGAGCTTGAAGACGACGTCCAACGGGGAGGACGAATTGGGGAGGGGGTGGTCGGGGGAGTTGGAGAGGACGAGGCGGAGGGCCTCTTTGAAGTAGAAGGCGGAGCGGAGGAGTGGCTTCCCCACGGGAGCGGGGAGGTATTGATTGAGCCGCGCCAATATCCCACGCGCGCCGACGGCGTTACCGGCCTCGACCATCTTCGCCGCCTCGATAAGCTGGTCCGCCACCGCCTGCTGCTGCTGCTGCTGCGGCGGCGGCGGCGGCGGCGGGGGGTGCACGCCCATTCCCGCCGCCGCGGCTTCGTGCCCCGAGCTGGCGGCGGCGGCGGCGGCGATGGCTTTAGGCTTCATCGGCCTCGGCTGGGTATCGTGCCGAACAGGTTGTGGGAACGGAAAGCCCGAATTTTGCGGCTGCGGCGGGAGCTGGCTCTGGCGGAGAAAGAGCTCCGGGGCGGCGGCACCGCCGATGGGGATTTGGCAAGTGGGGTCGCCGGTGATGGCGTGGTGGCGCTTGGGGCGGGGAGGGAGGAGGAGCTGGTGCTCGACGTGGGCGGCGGCGGCGTAGGACGACGCAACGGGGACGAAGAAGCCGGGGCTCGGAGGGGCATGGAGCTGCTGCTGCAGCGGATTAAGGAGCAGCCCTGAAGGGCCGAAAAGTTGCGGCTTTTCCTCCATGGGATTGTGGAGCAAAGCAGCGGGCAGCGGCGAGAGGAGGGACTCGGCAATTTGGTTGCCGAAGCTGGGGATCTTGTTGATGCTGTTGTTAGAGCTCGTAGGAGAAAACCCACCGCTCGAAGAAACGTTAGAACCCAAAGGATGAGGATGAGGATGAGGATGAGGAAGAAGAGGAGGAGGAGGAGGGTGGGAGTAGGGGTGGTTTATTGCGGAAGCAGAGCCAAAAGCTCCAATGAGCTCGAGGCCGAAGCTCGAAGTGTGGTCGACAAAGCCGAAGCCCGGGGCGGCATTGCCGGCGCCGCCCTCGACCGCGTCGCCCATGATCCACCGGAGGAAGCTCTGCTCCGGCACCGCCGCCACCGCTGAGGCGGCGGAGCCCGAGAGCATCGCCTCCCACTCGTCCCCGCCGCCCCCGACAAACCCCATCTCGTGCCCCCCCACCGCTGCCGCCGCCGCCGCCGCCGTCATGGGCGGCAGGTCCGAGGCTCCGCCGCCGCCGATGGGGCTGGAGAGGGGCCATTGGTGGGCGGCGGCGGGGTTGTTGTCGGGAACCGCCGCCACGTCGGAAGCGCCGCCTCCGCCGAGGGAGGAGGAGAGGGTGGAGGAGGATGTGGGCGGGCTAGGGCTCCGGCGCCGATCCAGAACCGATCGGGGTTCGGACCCTTCCTTGTGACCCCCACCACCACAAGCTTTGCTCACCCAAAAAATGCCCTCTTCTTCTTCCTCCCCCAACCCTTTCCCCGCAAACAACCTTCTCCTCTCTACTACTTCTTCCAGCGCCCCCTTGATTTGGTCATTGAAGGGCATCCCCTTCATCTAATACCCAAATAATAATAACAATAATAATACAAACCAAACTACACCAACAATTCCTCACAATTTCTCCTTTCTATCTCCTCTCTCTCTCTCTCTCTCTCTCTCTCATCATTCCACACCTCTCCTCGTCTTCTCCCTGTTCTCTCTCTCTCTCTCTCTGGTATGTGTGTGTGTGTGTGGATGATGATGATGGTTGGGAAGAGAAAGATAGAGAGAGACAGAGAGAGTAGTGTAGGTGTGTAGGGAGGGGGGAGCAGTAGTAGTACCCTGTACTCTTCTCTCTCTTTCTTGTTGCCCCCTCCTCTCTCTCTCTCTCTCTCTCTCTCTCTCTCTCTCTGTCCCACTTTCTCTCTCTACTGCCATGGATGCGTGCAACATAAAAAAGTAGCAAAGTGCCCTTCCCCAATCCCCCCCCCCCCCCATCTCTCTCTCTCTCTCTCTCCTCCCCATGCTGTTTTTCTCTCTCTAGACTCTGCCCTTAATTAATAATTAATAATAATAATTTGCTTAATTAATTAAAAAGCAGGAACTTTACCCCTCTTTTAACTCTCACCATCAGATTACTCGACAGGTTTGAAAAGTATGCCGCGTTATTTGTTTCACCAAAAGCCCATCTCTACTAAATATTTCTTTTTATTATTTCATTTACTATATTTTTATTTTTCTTTAAAATTAATTTACAATGCAATAACTATTATTACCATTATTATTATTATATATTATTATTATGGGGCAATTTCCTACGTACCCCTAAAAATTTTCCTGTTTTTAGATTTACCCCTCTTAGAAGGCTAATATTAAAACTACCCTTCTTACGTTCCAACTTCTTTCCAAAATACTCCTGAAGTTAAACTCTGTTTGAAACTGCCGTTATCTATGTGTAATTACTATTTTGTCCTTTCAAATATACTCTAAATCCTAAACCCCTAAACCCTAAACCCTAAACTCTAAAACCCTAAACCCTAAACCCTAAAAAAAATCCTAAACCCTAAACCTTTAAAACCCTAGAACCCTAAAAAATCCTAAACCCTAAACCCTAAAACCCTAAATCCTAAACCCTAAAACCCTAAAAAATCCTAAACCCTAAACCCTAAACCCTAAACCGGGGCAAAATAGGTATATCTGATAGTTTTCAACTCCGATTACTATTTAACTCTAGTTTAACCCTAGTTAACTTAACAAAGGGAAACGGTAGGAGTATTTTTAATAACGGTGGAACGTATGAAGGGTATATTGGAAAGAAAAAAATAAGAGGGGTAAATCAGATATTTCTTCATATTTCAGGGGTACACAGGCAATTATCCCTATTATTATTATTATTATTATTATTATTTATTACTGGTTATAATAATTATTATTATTATACATACTTCTACAAATTTTTTTTATCAATAATCAATAAAAAATTAAATATTTATATCTTAATAATAAATTAATTAAATATTTTTACTGTGGTGCTTTTCTTTTGAACACAGAGCTCGGAGCGCGGGTCATCAAAAAGTGATAATTAAAACACCTTAAAACATAAAAGCTGATTAACCCCCCAAAATCTCACCATCATTACTATTACTCTCAGTTCAATTTCATTGGCCAAAATGTCCCTCAATTTCCCGCCATAAACCCCAAAAAAAAAAAAATTAATTAATTAATTAATTACAGTGGGCTTAATTACACTCTACTACTATACTGTAATTTAGATTTTTTTTTTCTATTTAGTATTATATACTATATATGTTTTCTTAAAAATATTATTATATTATTCTATACTTTATTTTCAATTAATTTTTATTTTTCCATTTAATACTATTTTTTTTTTTATAAATATCACTCAATTATTTTTACTTGGCCAATTTTTATGTTAATGCTAACAAATTTATTGATTTAGACAAAAGATGAAAATTTTATTAAGAGACACAGAGACACTGGTTAAAATAAGTTGAATTTATGCTCCAATTAAAATAGCTATACATGAAATTTATTTTAAATTAAATTTTTATTATTTTTATATTTATTTATCTTAAAATAAGTTGAATGTATGCTATATTATTTTTAATCAGTATTTTTTTAATAGTTTTTATAGAAAATTAAAAATTTACTAG
This sequence comes from Tillandsia fasciculata, assembly GCA_029168755.2. NCBI lineage: Eukaryota > Viridiplantae > Streptophyta > Magnoliopsida > Poales > Bromeliaceae > Tillandsia > Tillandsia fasciculata. The sequence continues at coordinate 2,155,588 of CM054934.1, read as the reverse complement.
TGTAGTTACCCGCGCGATGCAGTGAATAGATTTTATTAAAATAATTTTTTTATAATTTTTTTTGATCATATATGATAATAAGAGAAATAAGTATTAAACATGCAATTCATCAAATATAGAGAGAAAGTAACACTATAACTATTTAGATAAGCAATCATATATTTTTTAAATATATTTTTTTTTGTCAAAATTAGCATTTCTAATCTCAAAATCAAGCTTATCGCGCAACTTTCCAAGAGCAACTCGAGCCGCATCCTCCTTAGATTGACGGCAAACCCCAACACGTGATAACTTTCATAAATACATAACAACAAAGTTTGCTATAGTAATTCCATATCTCGATGAAGGTACAAAATATTTCAAGCAAATACTATATAACAAAGCAATACCATTGCTGCACTAAAATAATTTGTTAAATAGAGGGTGATGATATGTGCAAAATATAAAATAGAACATAAAAAAATTAAGTTAATAAAAAAATTATCTTCGATTTCAAGTTTCTAATAATAGAAACTATAATAAATTTATCTTTTGCGATTAGTTCATTTCTTACATACTTATATCTAGCAAATTTCAATTGGAGTGTTATATAGGTTAAAAAATATATCTGCAGGAGGCAGATCATCGTTGTAAACGAAGCGGCAATGATGGACAGGAAGAGGAAACAGCGTTGAAAACGAAGCGAAGATGTATGAGAACGAAACGGCAAAAATAAATCATATCCATTTTTTCAACCAAGAGAGGATCAGCGATAGGAACGAAAACATGACATGAAAAGAGAACCATGAATAAGATCCAAATTTCAATCATGAGAGGAATCGACGGCAAAAAAACATATATGCAGGAGGGGGATCACCGTTGTAAACGAAGCGGTGATGATGGACAGAAACAAAGAGGCAATCATGAATAAGACCCATATATATTTCAATTAGAAAAGATAAGAGAGGAAAGGTAGGAGAGGAATAAGCATTGAAAAAGAAGAAGCGAAGATGCATGGGAACGAAGAGACAGAAATGAATCAGATCCATTTTTCAGCCAGAGAGGAATCGGCATTGGGAACGAAGCGGTCGGCGTTGGAAACGAAGCAGCCGAAATGAATCAGATCCATTTTTCAGCCATAAGAGGATCAGCGATGAGAACAGAGAGAAGAAAACGAAGGAAACGAAGAAGGAGAATCCGGTTCAAGTTAAATATAAAGAAGAATCTGGTTTAAAATTGATAAAGCGATTAACCAACAAGTGGACAAAGAAATAGGAGAATTAATATAAGGTTATAGATAGATGATAGATTGTTTACCGTGTAGAAATTGAAAAAAAAATAAAAAGAAAAAATTTAGTGGCGTTTTCCTCTTATAAATAATGTATAAATTTAAATTTAAAAAATAAATTAATTGAAAGTATCTTAAGTAGTTAAGTTTCATTCTATTGTAAAATCCTCTCTTGAGCATTTTTTTTAAAATCCAATTTTAGCGATAATATTTATAATTAATGTATGCTAATCAATTAAAATATATTGTATTTTGAAAATAATATATATTTTAAAAAATTTACAGTAAAACATATGTATGAAAACATACAACAAAAAAAAAAGCAATGATGAATAATTTATAATTGAATATAAGTTTATATTTTTTATTAAAAAGTCCTCTCTTGAGCATTTTTTTTTTTTTGTAAAATCCAATTTTAGGATTATTATTATATATGTTTTGAGTAAAATGTATTTTATCTTAATTAAAATTAAAACTCCTATATTATAATATATATATTTTATTAAATTTTAATGTATAATAAAACATATGTATGAAATCCTACAGTGCAAAAAAAAAATTTAATGATAAATATACAATTAATAATTAAAATATCCAAGCAATTTTTATATATTAAAATTTTTCTGTTGATTATCTCTTAGAAGGAATATTAAATATCTTTTTTTTGTTTTTAATCCTGAAGTTAAACTCTGTTAGTGTTTTTGGATTATTATTATATATGTTTTGAGTAAAATGTATTTTATCTTAATTATTGCGGATTAAAACTCCTAAATATATATATATATATATATATATATATATATATTATTATTATTTATTTTTAATGATATAAATATATACATATTTGTATTCAATCCTCGATGCTAATAATTATTTTCAAAAATTTAAATTATTAAAAATACATAACTAATTTATTTAAAATATACATATATAATATACACGAGTCTTGATTGTGATTTAAACTAATTGACCTCACGACACAAGACAGAATGATGACCAAGAATCCCTCTCCTTTAATATATGCACAAATTTACAACATGCGAAAATCAAAAACGTGATTTTCGACTCTAATACCTTTTATAATAATAAGCGCTATTTAATAAAAAAAGGTCATATATTTACGGATTTCGATCGGATTCAACTTATTTGAACGTTGAATTTATTATTAAATTTTTTATCGTTAGATCGTAGTTTATTTAATTTATTAGACTTATTAAAATAATTTTATTAAATTTTTAAATTTTATCACCAGACAAAAACTTAAATTTATTGCAATCAATAAATAAAGAAAATTAGTCAGCAACTTTTTCACACCTAATCGATTTCATTTTAATTTAAATGCATTATATAACTGAGCACATAACAATAATATATATATATATATATATATATAATATATATATATAATATATATATATATATATAAATATATATATATTAAAATATATTGACCAATTCAACTCACAAATATATACATATATTTTGGGTATTTCTGAGCCATAACATTGCCGATTACTTCACAGTGTGGGCTCCACGCGTCAAAAAACAACTGTTCTCACTTTTCGCGCACGAATCTTAAAGCATAGAGAGTGATTTCGGCGTTCGATAGGGTAAAGGGCACATATGTCATCAGACGAATTGACCGAGACCGATTGACCATACCGCGATGACGCGGCGCAGATTTTTTTTTAAAAAATAACTTTATACACCGGGTCTACCACGTCATTGCAGGACTAGCCAGTCACATCCATTCGTTGACTAACTTACATTTTTGATCCCAATAAAATTGCAAGACGCGTAATATTTTAATTTCTTAATTTTTATTTACATTACCACATCCCAAAATTTAAATTACCAAATCAAAATTAAACCAACACGAGGTCCTTTTTTTTTTCTTTTTTTTTTTTCCCCTTTAGAAAAACACAAGAAAGAGGAACACGTAACCAAGTATAATAGGGCAAGCTACGTATACTACGAGACACGGAGTGGATGTTTCCCGTACACATGCAAAAACAAAAGGATTAATTGGAGTTTTGTGGAGGAAAATAAAAATCAAATTAAAAGAAAAATTAAAATCCAAATAGAAGTTGGGTATGCATAGTAGTGTAAGGCCAATATAGTTTAAGGTACATACAGTGCGAGGTTTGACCCCATCTAAGCCCCACAAAATAGTTTAATTTTTAGTCGCATGTGATGCCTAACTAGAAAAGTTGGTCACTATCATACCATCTATGTATGTAATGCTAACACCATCATACCATACATTTATTATTATTATTATTATTATTATTTTTTATTTTTACTATAACGTTACTTCTGTAAAAAAATTTATAGTGATTATCTGAAAGTTATTTATATGTAAATTTTGTTACGATTGTTGTTGGAGTTATCTTATTGAAACGCGCTGTAGTAGTAGTATCCTAATTTAATTGGATGCAGTGGTTTTGGATTCTTATTCTTCTTAGGGAAGATATAATTATAATTTGTTAAATTATGATCTTGCTAAGAACATCTACTCTACTGTAGGGGGGGTGGGTGGTGAGCTACATGTTCTTTCCTCTCCTGTGAAGATTTCTTATGAGGAAAAAGGGCAGAGACAGTGCCAGCTCCTCTTGCCAAACTTGCCGGGCAACAAAGAAAGAGTGCAGGAGAAGGTTTAGTTACATGCATGCCAACTTAATTATCATCACCATCCCATGACATGTTGTCTACTACTTTCCCCCAATGCATATTAAAACTATCTACCATGCATGGCAGTTATTCAATAAGACCAATTGCAAGAACAAAAATCTTTTAAAACATTGTTTCAGTGACATGCCATATATATATAATCAATCTCTAATTAATTATATTGGCTAGGAATATATATATACATATTCGATGATGTGATGTAACTGCTATGATTTTAAAAGGTTCAAATTGATTGTATGGGGACTTAGTACGTGCACCATATTAGTTAGGGTCGGCGTCGAAACGATTCCTGTCGCATGTTAAAAAAATGGTTTTTAAAATTTGAAACAGTTTGAGATTTATCGTCGGTTCGGATTCGAAGGAGATAGGTGCATGATGGAAGGGTGGATATTTTTGCGGTCCACAATTACCTTTTATCTATGTGCAAGTGATAATTTCTCTGCAAAGAGATTATAATATAGCATGCATGTAAATTGAGTACACAATAGACTTTTGATTTGAACAATGCCTTGAAGCTTATTCAATATTATTCACTAAAGGGAAAAATCACCATGATCAAGAAATTTTATGAGAAAAAACCTGTCTTTTAAAAATTACAGTGGTTAATTCAAACTGTTTCTAGGTCTTTCTGTTAAACTCTCATTTTAATTATGTGCATTAAATCAACATTAGCTCAACATTAACTTATTCTAATTCTTATTAAGAATTTGTCAATATGTTTTAAATATTAATTGTATTGTAAGTTAATTGTATGGAACTGTATATATATATAAAGCTTCTCTCTCTATATATATACATAGTGTGAGAATGATAGATTACATGATGACAAGGATTTTTAACTTAATAAAACTTATTAAATCATAATATGGTGATTCTAGTGTAATAATTTAATTTAAGTGATAAGTATGGGTCAACATGGATATTTCTCTAAACAGAAGATCACTAGCTCCTTTTTAATTACTTATTAGCAGGAATAAAACATCTAACTATATATATTGTTCCCACATAACAAAGAAAAATAAAAAAACCATGAAAGGGATACATGCATGGCACTATCATATCTTAATTAAGCTTCCAATCACCTACTGTATATTAAATATTGGGAACAATGTACAAAGAACCTTGAGTTTTAGTACTTTTTTTTTTTTTTTTTTTTTACTAATTGAACAATAAAACCTATTTATTCTCTTCTAACTATAATAATTAAACATCAGAATTGAAAATTAGAGTAAATTTTTTAAATTTTTTATTATTTTTTCATATGTTAGAATAGAAAAAATAAATTTATTTGCGTTTTAGATCTTTCTAAAATTATATACAATAAAGACACCTAATAGGCTATGTATATAATTAGTAATTTCGATTGAGGAGAAATTTTTTTAAAAATTATTTAATAAAATTTAGAATTCTACATGCATAAGTGCTAAACTAGGGGGAGCCATTAATTGTACACCCTTAAATATTTCATGCAATTTGTTGATAAATAAAAACATATTAATTTGTGAAGTTATTGCTTCCCAACAACTCCTTGCCCCACTATAATAAAGAAAAAAAAATAAAAAAATAAAAACCCAAAACATTGGACCTCTTTTAATTATTAATTGCAAATATTTATCTCACACACTCCTATATATGCTTTATTATAATTAACTGTAGCATGATGCAAAAGCTAATCTCCATGTAAAACCAATCAAGCAACATTATACATCACACTTGTCATTCTCTCATTGGCCAAGAGGACATGATTTATTATCAATTAAAAATAATATATATATATATATACATTAACACCCCATGTGATCCCTTCATAACAAAATACTTTTGCATGTATAAAAAATATATATGTAGAGTTGGCTTAGTATATAATATTGACATTACTTTGAGGTTGACGTAGGACTAGTGCCCTTTTTTATTTTTTATTTTTTATTTTTAATTTTTTTTTGGGGCTTCTTTTAGAAGGGGGTTTTGGTCGGTGCATAGAGTCTCGAGATGACGTTTAATGAGAATTTAGTTTAGTACTTAAAAAAAGGACAATGTAATATATATATTGTAAATAATGAAGTGGTAAAAGAGAATCATAAGTAATTAACTTGGGTAAGTATATATATATTTTTGTTATGCTTTTTTATACAAACTTAAGAGATGTGTTGAGCAAAATATTTATATATCCAAATACGTTATGAGTGAAAAATAAATACATAGAACAAATGGTGATGAAATGTTTTTGCATTTAGGCCTCCACAATTTAAGCCGATAAAGATGGGCCCATTAATTGGGCTCATTGTAGCCCATTAGAGCAACAATAATGGGCCGGGCTACGAGGTCAATAGCCCAATATGCTATTTTTGTTATATGGGCTGTAGGACTTGGGCTGGGCCGAGATTTACAATTGCTTTTCCACAGAAGTTTTTTGATATATATATATATATATATATATATATATATATATATATATATATTAACTAATTTTTTCTAAGCTTAAAACTTTTTAATAGATCCAAGACAGTAGAATCTATTTAAGTCCTATAGTAGTAGGGCTCGATACTGATCCTGACTCTCATCCGGGCCTAAATCCTCACAGAACAAATTGACTGGTCGAATCGAAAATTAGTATAGCGAAAACGGATAAGGGGTCTCTTGCCAAAATTGCGGTGAGGAACAGATATAAACTCGAGGCTATTTATTTATAGATTAAAAATAGATCTAATTTTCTGTCATGCGACAATAGGCTCAGAAAAATAATAAGTTGAATTGAGCACTACAAGAAAGTTAATATTTAAAGATACTTATTTGTATACTTAATTATGTTTAAAAGCATCTTAATATAGTTTAACGTCGTATTTGAAAGCGCCAGTAAAATATATAGGCAAATGAAGAGTCGCCACGTATATACCGACGCTTATGCTAAGTAAAATATATTATGACGTTTTAAAGCGTCATAATTTATTAAAATTCCGACGCTTCAGAACGTCAAAAAATTAAAAATAATAATAAATTTTATTATTTAATAAATTAATTTAATATAATAAAAATTTATATAATGATTACCACCAACGATTCCACAAATCCTTCTAATTTAAGTAGCTATTTCCTAGCTAGTCAGTGTGTGAGTAATTAATGTTCTTATCAACAAAACATTTATACACTCATTTCATTCCTTCTTATTTTAAAAAAAGCCTAGTAGAATAATATGAAGCGTACGTGTTCATGTATCAAAGTACAATTCTATTGGTGAACAAGCATAAAAAGAATAGGAAATTAAATACATTATGCATGTCGATTAGTCAAGTGTGTCGATATGAGTCTATTACGACGCGTTGCATGAAGTAACCATTCCGATCTTGCTATGTGTATTAAATACACAGAAAAAAAATGAAAGCATTAACACGTAATAAAATGAACTCAGAAAGAAATTAATATAAAGTGAATAGGCTTTGAACTTATAATCTCGCATGTCAACCGTCAAACTCAAAAATTCGAAACATTAAAAAATACACAACAATTTATTAAAAATGTATATATACAGCGTTTACAGATTTCGATTATGACTCGATTCAACTAATCTCAACCGAGTCGATCTCCAATAATTTCGAATGTGGTTTAATTTGGATTAATACTAATTTTTTTTTTTTTAAGCGAATACGACTGCCACTAATTTATTAATATATAAAAAAAAGTGCTGATATTTTTTTTTCTTCACCATTTTTCTTAATTCCCCTTTGTTGTACCTTATTGTATATAGCCTACACTAATCCCAATCGAGTCTCCTAAATATACATCCTTATTATCGAGATCTGCTCAAGAAGCGCATTTTAGAAAAGCCTTGGGGCTCACTTAGGATAGAATATAGTAATATATACTCAGTGGAACCCCTCCATGTCCTTGTTTGCCTCTTCCATTCCCCTAGATCGAAGGGTAGTAGAAGTAGAAAAATCCATGTTTTATCCTAATCTCTCTCACTCCCTCTACTTCTTTGTATCATGCATGTTCTTATAATTAATAACCATGCATCTTTAAATAGTTTCCTCTTACTTAATTTACACACACAAAACTAAAGTTATAGTGAAAGTATAACTAAAGCTTCAAGACCATGTCCTCTCTAGTTCTCATCTTCTTCATCCTCTCTCTTTGTTTTTCTAGTATTTCAGCCGACTCATGCGAAGGTCGCCGACTAAGTAGACATGCCAAAGATTTGAGCCCATCATCTCCTCACTCAAACAAGGTTGGTGCATGATCAAACCTTTCTATATAGCTCTCTTGGTGCAACACTATTTACACACAATTCCTAGCTAGCTAGCTAGCTAGTTACATTATTTTTCTTAGCTCATTACAATTAAAACTTCTTCTCTCCTTTGCGCGATTAGTATGATGCAAAGATGAAGATTGATGAGACTGCAACAATGGCGAACCCGACGACGTCCGTCAGGCGAAAATGGGTACCAGCAGGAGCTGCTCAAATCCCTTCAGCTTCTACTAGGGTTTTACTGTGTTTTCCATATTGTCATGGAGGGCACAAGGAGCACCCAGGGTTCCATGTGGATTATGCTGAGCCCCATCCCAACCCTCCTTCTAGCAACTGAAGCCACTTACTAGCTATTGCATGCATGCATGCACCCTCCAATAATCTCTTCATGCATTTTTTTTTTCTATTACAGTAAGTTTTGGGCCTTTGCATATTCATTGTGTGGGTGCTTAATTAATTTCCTAGCTAGGTACGTAGCTACATCTCTCTCTCTCTCTCTCTCTTCCTATACTTTCCAAAGTATAAAAGCTTTTGTATTTATAATTTGTTTTTGAGGGGACACTCCATCAGTTTCGCTAGGCATAACCTATATTATAAAAATCAAATTTTATATTTTTTTATTTAGTTTGTCTAACGGTTAAAAGTAAAAATTTTATAAAAAATAATAAGAAAATATTTAAATTTTAAATGAAAAATTTTGAGCTTACTTTTAATGTTAAATAGAATTTTTTATTAAAATTTTACATAATTTGAATTGTTTTATTCCGTTGAACTTAATTATAAATGTATCATATCAGCCGTTAAAATAATTATTTTTTGAGATTTTTGATCATTTAATAAATAATATCGAAAAATTATAAAATTTAAATTTTAAATAATTCTAATAACGTATATCATACCTAATAAAATCAATTATTAAATCGAATATTACATCAATAAAAATAATTTATAAATAAAAATTTCTATACTTGTAAAAGCAAAGGAGACTCTCTCTCTCTCTCTCTCTCATGTAAGTAGGACATGTATGCATTTTACATGCATTCCTACTTATTTATATGTCTTCTTTTGATTGTATCAAAGATAATGCTCTAGTGATCAAAAGAATACATTAATTTTTGATCTCATCTACAAGGCCAAACCTTTTTTTTTTTTTTTTTTTTTTTTTTTTGAGAGAGAGAGAGATAACAAGCTATAACTGCTTAGTTTATTTTTATTATAAAAAAATTTAACCGAAAAAGTGAACTAACTAAGCCAACCACCCAACCTTTTGTGACTTTTGCCAGAATGGTCACCATTGAAGGCCAAGTTGACCTTAATTTATCATGGATTTTTTTTTTTTTTTTAACTAAGTCAGAGTCTTTTTCCAGTTCACTACATGCATAAAACTTATCAGATTTAAATCGGTTATCATATATTTTAAAATTTTAATATACTATCCAATTTTTTTAATTTGTTTGATTTGAATTAGTAAACGACACTTTCATTTCAAAATTTAAGTTAAATATTTATTTTAATAAATTTATAGTTGCTCAAAGTCAAAATGTTGTTGACTGACTCAAATTATATAAATTGAAAAATTGATTAGTAAAATTAAAATTTCGAAGGATTGAATAGCCAATAAAAAATAGAGGATAGTTGGGATAAGTCTGATGCGTTTTTATCAGTTTGATATTGGGAAAGGTCGCATTAATTAAAAGAGAATTAAAGTTGAAGGCTCAATTTTATGAATTGATGATAACTCTGAACGAAAGAAACGTAAAACAAAAGGCTTTATTTTGAAGTTTCTACATAGCTATCAGGAAGGAAAACTGTTGGACTGAATTTAATAGATTTGTCTCTTATAAACCAATTTTGCTTCCCAAAAATACACTTTAATAGGCAATCTCTTTTGAGTTTTTAGTTTTAAAAAATAAGAGTAATAAAACTAGTGGTGACAACTTAAAATGTACATCCAAAAAATGGATGCATGTGTAGCATTGCTCTTTAGGCTTTCACATCACCTGTGAATTTGTGATGTGATCAAGAAACAGGGCAAAAAAAAGGTTTTGAAATCCCAATAATGCTAAAAAGATTTCATGAGAAATTACAACTCATCAAAATCCCACATTGGGGTAATCAAAAATGATGCTCCAACATTCAACCTTGTAACTCAATATCTAGTTTAATATTAAAAGTTTTTGGCTTTTCCTAAAAGCCTTAGTAGTAGCCCATGTGCATTTAGGACACCAATCACCAAGAAATTGCCATGGCAAGCTCAGATACTAAATCTTTTGGTTTAGGTTTTCCAAGAATGTTCCCCCACAATGACATTAATAAAATAAGAACAAATCCACACTTCAAACTGGTCCCTCACCCCTCAATGACATTACAAGAATGGTTGGTTAGATAAAAACAAGATTACCTGCTTCGAAAAACACATCAGTCACATCCCGATTGAGTAGAAAACCAACTTCGAGTGTTTCCCCTGTTATCGGCCTATCGGACGATCGGGATCGCTCGCCACCACCTCGGTTGAATGTTTGTTTTGAAGTTTCTATACGAGAGAGCATCATTAGCTACAGCTCACCACGAAGGGATTAACAGCATTTATGAATTGAGTGGTCCTAATCCCGAGCTTTAGATCAACTTCTCCACCGCCCAACCAGAAAAAGTTTGGCTTCAACTTGGTGATCACTTCATCTAAAATTACCTGCAAAAAACACAATGTCATGAATCTTGCAGCCCGCAGAATACAAAAAAAAAAATTGACGAAGGTCTCTTACCGAGACAATTGAAATAAATAATTCCTATGGTGAAATCTATGAATGATATTTGTCACATTTTCTATAGAATCTAGTTTCTGATTTCTAAATTCATGTGTCCAGCTTTAAGTTACGGCTAGTTGTGCAAGATAGAAGGAAAAGAAGTTTGGATTACCGGAATGTTTGTTTTCATTCCAATACATGTCACTGCGTTATGCACATATCCTGTGAGTGCAACCGACTCCTCTTCTGGTGCAAGCCTAACTGCGTCAAGGAAAAAGCATGGAAATTGGTGACAAATTCCCCAAAGGATTCAGACGAAAGCAACAGGAACCTATATTTCAGATACACTTATCCTAATGACTATATACATCATAAAGCAGTCCAACAGGAATGTAGGAACTCTTCACCGCTAGCTGTTCTGCATCTCGATGGCATAGCGGTTGACTGCTAAAAGTTATTTGCAAGTCAGCAAATAGTCTATGTTGAGATTCCAGGAAGAGAAAAGGCTTTCCTAGTAGTAGAGAGAGATTTTGAAGAGAGCATTAGAAAGGAAATAAAGAGTTTGCTAGATGGAACTCACTTTACCCAACAAAATAGAACTAAAGTCACAATCTCTATCAGGCTGCAAAAAGGAAGAGTATTAATGTACATAGACTATTAGCAGAACTTGAAAAATCACTGATGAAAAATAAGATACGCTATGATGGTGATGAGTGCCTGATCTAGGAAGATAAAGAATACGTCATTGTTGCATAACCACTAAAAGTAAAGTTAAAAATAAACACTATCCTGTCCACCATACTATTCCAGGAAGGTATATACACCTGTGGAGACGTATCTAATTGTCACGAACATAATGCAGAGAAACAAACATTCTTTAGATAAGACCAGAAAAACCATGAAAAGCAGCTCATGAAATCCAAATGGGAAAACACAAGGTGCCACGAACCATTTGCAAATCAAAAATAGTTATTAGCACGGAAAAAAAAAAAAACTAAATCAATAGAATTCTCTGAAGAAGGTAAAAACTGAAGATAATTGAAATACAAGTTAAATTTGTCAAAAGTTAAACCAACTATTGATAGATGTTACACAGATTGCCCTTAGTCATTTCATCATTTGAAAGTAGCATGCATTTTTCTCACTGCTGTCGGGGATTTAGATCTTCTAAAGAGAATTTCCATCCTTTTATCAATGTTACAGAATACTTCACAGTAAAATTGATTTCTCAATAATAGAGGTAAATTGTATTTGTGAACAAGTGTTCCGGACAAAGTAATGCAATTTGCATTAAATGGCATATCATTGACAGTTCTGCTAGATACAATGAAAGGAACCAATATTGAAACTATTAATCATAGATTATTATAGAAATTGAACTACAAAGGCAATAGCCATTCCTAGATAAGAAAATGTGTGCCAAACAATTATGGTAATACTGGCATTAGCATGTCCAATTGACGTAAACAAATAAATTCAAATAAACATCTAAGCCAAACTCACAATTGAATTTCTTCTTTGGTATCTGTCTGTCGTTCAATGCGTAAATGCAGTTTTTGATGTTTTCAGCATTAAGGCGAGCCTTGTACTACAAAAGCATACTGTAAAGGTGAGAAAGACTCTGGCAAAAATTGACTGTTGACAAAATAGGTAAAGTAGAGAAAATTGTAATGGACCTGAATGACAATAACATAATACTTTGAATTGTTACGATTGCTACAATCTGTAACACTTTCAGGAGCTTGGGTGTTGACCTGAGAAATTCAAAAAGAACATATAAAAGTTATTTTTTTTAAAAAAATGGTAAAGTAGATTTCCATACAAGTACAGTGAAACAGAATATTATGTGCACATTCTGTTAAAGCAAAAAAAGAAGAAGAAGAAGAAGAGGGTTTTCTTCTGTACATTATATATGATGCAGAAGCTCTTATCACTTGAACAGTTTACAAATCTAAATTTATTAGAGAGACGACAACCAGTAAGGGCGGTTTTGGCTTCCTTGGTGTCAACCCAACTTTACCCAGGATGGAAGTGATGAACGACAAGTCACTTTCTATCAGTGAAGGAGTGAAGATAAAGCAATTATTTTGCCCTCATCTATACTTTCTAATCCGATTAAATGGTAGCTCTGTTTCTATTTAACTGTTTTATTCAACTTCTCTCCTTTATTAAGAAAGCATGCCTAGTTTTCTTATCATGTTGTTCGATAATCGGCAAGTCATCATTTTGATGGGTTTTTTATCTTCTATTCTCCAAAAATTACAAATCAGAATATCAACAGCATATGTTCTACTGCTTATTTTCTTCCTATGCCAAGTTCAGCATACATATTAAGGTAGCATTCTTAGTCATTAACGAAACAAACTCATGTGTCTACAAAATCAATTTTGCACGAGATAAATAACATATAGATCAAATTGTTTCTAGTTCTGGAACAAACACAAATTACTCTTATGTTCGCATGAGATAAATCCTATAAAAGTAAAACACCTCCGATCGGAGAGTCGTCATCTCTCCGATTTCTTCTTGAATCATTCAGGGGTCAAAATCTAATAATAAATCCTTCTATTCCAACAAACAAAGTTATCTATACGAAGCATCAGAGAGGGATAAATCGTCCGAGAGTCAATGATCAGGAGCATCCAAAATCAAGCCCTAGCTATCTAATACAAGCCTGACGAACCCGAGAATTCGACAAGTAGCTAACTTTCCAAAGCTTTAGAGAGTATACAGTAGAGATAGGCAGTAGGTGTTCGATAAAATGCCCAAATGAGAACGAAAGGAGGGGGAGCGTACGAGGACGATGCTCTTGCAGAGGTGATCGATCGAGGGGGCGCCCAAGATGTCGCGCCTCTCCTCGAGGCTCCAGTCGTAGTAATCGGATGGCACGCGCTTGAACGAGAAGTCGAGGACTCCGCTGGCCAATAGAACAGCGCTGAGGCGCGACTCGGTGGAGGAGGAGGAGCCACCGCCGCCGCCGCCATCGCCGTCGCCGGAGGAGAGGGAGAGGCGATGGGCGTGGAGGGAGAGCTCGAGTTGGGCGATGCGTTCGAGGATTCGGGTTTGAAGCTTCTCGAGCTCTCGTAGAGACGAGCTCATGGCGTTTGTGGTTGGACTTTTTCGTTTCGGACTCTACTTTGCTCGCCCTGTATATATTTTAAATATTTTTTAAAAGATAGTTTCTATAACTAACCGATTTAATTTTTAAATTTTTTTTTAACTTGTCGACTTAATTTTTCGATTCAAAATCAAACTAAAATGTGCGATTTGAAACCAAAATCAAATCATTTCCAAGCCAGATCCGACCCGTTTAAACCCCATCATCATTATTAAAAAAAAAAAAAAAAAAAAAACGAAAGAGAGAGAGAGAAGAGCGAGCGAAAATGGCCGGGCGATTGGGCAGCGTCGGCGCTCGGATCCTCGGCGGCGGCGCGGCGGCGCGCTCCGCCGCCGCGTCCCTCCGCTCCCGCTCCGGCATGGGACTCCCCGTAGGGAAACACATCGTCCCCGATAAACCCGTAACCATCCCACCTCTCTCCTTCTCCCTCTTCGATTTTTTTTTTTTTTTTTTTTTTTGAAATTTGGGGTTTCATCGATAATCGTAGCTCCCTGAGGACGACGAGCTCGTGTGGGACAATGGCACCGCCTACCCCGAGCCCTGCATAGATCGCCTCGCCCCCACCATTGGCAAGGTACTGTGCCCACTGTTTTGGAGACTAGGGTTAGGGTTTGTTGGATCTCTGTTTGCTTTCGCTTCTTTGATTCGTTGTTACTTTGTTGAGAGGGAGTTGTTGGATGATGCGTGTGTAGTATGAGGCGTTGGCGTGGCTCTGCGGAGGATTGAGCTTCTTTGCGTCGTTGGGGCTTCTTGCTGTGTGGAACGACAAAGCGTCGAAGATTCCGTTTGTGAGTGCCCTCGCTTTCTTTGATGCCTCTTTGGATCTTGTTGATCGTGTGGTTGATTGTTTCTAGGGTTTCGAGTTGTGTTTAGCTTTTGTTAATGTAGTTTCCTTTCGCAATTTCTTGTGCAAAGAGAAGTGCAAATTGTATTGGCGATGGTTTCTTTTGAAATTTATACCCAATTTATAATTTTCCTCTGGTTGAAGTATATTTTTGGTAAAATCTAACTTTTTTTTTTTTAAAAAAAAAAAGACAAATTTGGTTTAGTCACAAAATACGCACAAATTGGCTTCTTTAGGGCAATTCTTGTTATGTGTTTTCCTTGTCAAATGTAGGGCTGGTTTGGATTGGGCAGATCCTAGATGGCTTATCTGTCAATGTGCTTGGGTAAAATTTTTATGGGGTCAAAATATGTTATAAATAAGAGGAAAAGGGGCTTTTAAGGCCATTTAATTTAAATTTGAAGAGTTTTGGGGATGTGGGATTACATCTCAATCGGAGATGTTCAAAGTTATTGCATGCTTCACTAGTGCGGCAAGATCTTTGTCTCCTTTTAGTTTCCTCTTGAAGAAACCTGATGGTATTCTATTATACTAGATAGATTTAAAGGTAGGACTGTATTTGAAGATCCGAGAAGACCAAGTTGTTGACTCTATTCGTTGTGGCGTGCCGTGCGAGGTATCTGGTTGTTGAAGCTATTAGGAATGATCGAATGCCTATGCCTGTGCCACTTGAAATATTAAAGTCCTTGCTGCATCTTTCATTTTCATTATGCGCCTATGCATCCATATACGTACTGCATAAGCTATACTGAAGTATTAAGGCATTTGTAAATGATTGGAGATTGAGATTATAGAAATAAGCTACGATGCATGATGAGATGCCTTGATAAGCAAACTGTAATTGTCATATATATACAATCAGTTTACGAGACCTTGACGTAATGATCTAGAACGATGCAAACTGTATATAAATGTGCCTTCCGTTTTGTTTGCATCCTCTATGCTTTAACACATTTTTGGAGGGAAAGAGAGGTGTAAGAATAAATTTTTTTAAAATTGTCGTTAAAAATATAATACAACAAGAAAATCACTGCAAAGTAATATAAATAGAAAGGAGTTGAAAGAAGCATGTCTGAACTTAGGTTAAATACTTAAAACTGATCTTCATCAGAAATTGCAGGAGCCTAAAGTAACTATAACCTTGTTGGTTTATATTCGGACTTAAGTGTGTAGTAAGTAGTTAGTTTGTGTTTTTTCCATGAGTTAGGCTACCCCGAGGAAAGAAACCTGATCTATGATTTGGATTTTAAGCCCTTGCGCAAGTTGGCAACAATGCTTCAGACTTATATAACTCTTGTTCATGCCTTGTTTTTTCCAATTCTAGTGGTCTTCCTTGTTAGTACGTGTAAATGTAACCAGTATATGTATATGCAAAATTTCCTTCAACTTGGACCTTATCTTTGTCCAAAACCACCGAGCTCAAACTTATGGAGATCACATTGTATTGGTTGGACTAATTGTAATCTCGACCTCACATCGACTACTTGATAAATGAAGTAGTAGTGTAAAGTTTCTGACACTGTTTTGTCTACAGATTTTGGAAGGACCCTTCTGAGAGCACTCCATCTGATCAATGTCACCTGTTGAACTTATGCCATGCTCTACATTGCACAAAATACTTATTATGATCGAGCACTTATTATGAAATTATAGGCATCTGCAACTAACATGGTTTTCACTAATAAACCTATGATGTTGGATTACTCATTTAGTTCTAGGTCTTAATTCTTGGTTTTGATTGAATTCGTCTCCTAACTAAACAAAAGAGGTAGTCTTTATGCCATTATAATATTGCACATAGAGCAGTCTTTTAGATGACTCTGCAGAAGGATTTTAGTCACCATGTCCGTCCTGATATGTACTCTTCGTGATCTCCTGAATTTCTTCCATAACTTTTGCCCAGTGAAGGTTTGCTAGTTTAAGCTTCTTGGACTGTACGGAGTCCAAGTATGGACAACTAGATTATCGGCTACACTGTAAAATCGTGAAAAAGGAGTAAAAATCTTGCAAGGACATGTGGAGATGTGCATAATCAAAGAGTCACCTAATATGCTATTCCTAGTGCATTTTCTGAATGGTTATCAAATGTTAGAACAATATAATGCTTAGGTTGTGGATTTACAGAATGCAGCAAATGTAATGCACAAGCTTATTCATGCTAGGCACTGCTGGAATCCTTGGCCGCAAGCTTGAAATACTCTTCTAAACTAATTTGCGCATGTTGTCTCCATATTTGCAGGCACCAAAAATCTATCCATATGACAATCTGCGTGTTGAGCTTGGCGAAGAATCTTAGTGGTGTCAGTTGAGCCAGTTTGGATGCCGATATGAATTTTCCTTTTCATGGCTCGTTTAGGAGCGAGAAAAATAATCCATTGTAGATGATGATGGATTCTCAGCTTTGAAGTCTTATTTGTGGTGTTATGATATGCCCTTGTACAAGTTTAAAGAGTTTAATTGTTCGGTCATCCAGAACTTTGCCTGCAATAATGCATTTCCTGATTATATTCATTCCACGCTGGTTACTCGAGTTATGATATGCCTTTTTTTTTTTTTTTTTTTTTTTTTTTTTTTTTCTGTAGTAGCACGCAGGCTTCTGCAGAGTACTGCTGTTTTGCTTTTATATAAATTGTGAAAGTTGTTACTCACGTATTTGTTTTGCTTTCAAAGTTACCTTTAAAAGTCTATTGAATCGCAACAAGTATGTGAGAAGGGTCGATTTTAAACCACTGACCTATTATTGAGAACTGTGTTTTGCATTTTACC
>CM054934.1:1407072-1422815 GCA_029168755.2 Tillandsia fasciculata | reverse complement strand
GACTTTTCGGTCGTTTGGATTTTGGGTTTAGTTTAATGACTTTTCGGCGTTTGAAATTGAGTTTAGTTTAAGACTTTTCGGTCGTTTGGGTTTGGGTTTAGTTTAATGACTTTTCGGTCGTTCGGACTGGGTGTAGTTTAATGACTTTTCGGTCGTTGAATTTGGGCTTAGTTTAATGACTTTTCGGTCGTTCGAAATTGGGTTTAGTTTAATGACTTTTCGGTCGTTCGAACTTGGGTTTAGTTTAATGACTTTTCGGTCGTTGGATTTGGGTTTAGTTTAATGACTTTTCGGTCGTATGGATTAGGTTTAGTTTAATGACTTTTCGGTCGTTTGAAATTGGGTTTAGTTTAATGACTTTTTCGGTCGTTTTGAATTTGGGTTTAGTTAATGACTTTTCGGTCGTTTGAATTTGGGTTTAGTTTAGGGTTTAGTTTAATGACTTTCGGTCGTTGGATTTGGATTTAGTTTAATGACTTTTCGGGTCGTTTGGAATTGTGGTTTAGTTTAATGACTTTTCGGTCGTTTAAAATTTGGTTTAGTTTAATGACTTTTCGGTCGAGAATGGTTTAGTTTAATGACTTTTCGGTCGTTTGGATTTGGGTTTGTGAGCTGATTAAGTTGACTTGGCAAATTTATTTGGAGCTAGCTTGGTTTGAATTCTTGATTGTTTCAGTTCGGGTGAAGCTGGTTTGCTTGATTTGGATCATCCCTGAAGTTCATTTGAACCTTTGTTCAGGTTGGGTTCAAATTGAATTGGTTTGAACCTTTTGTATTTGATTTGGGCTGAGCCGGTTTAGGCTTTCACTTGATTTGTCCCTTTTGAATTTGATTTGAGTCGAACCGTTATACTTTGGTTCAGAACCCTTTGAGACATGGTTTAGTCGAACCCTTATGACTTAGTTCGAGACCCTTTGAATTCAATTTCGGTCGGGCCCTTATAATTCGGCTCGACTTGGACCCTTCTGCAGTTCAGTTTGGTTGGCTCGTAACCTTATGGTTAGGTTCGAAATCCGTTTGAACTTGAAACTCCATTTGCATTTGGTTTGGATTTATTTAAGACGCCTTCGAGTTTGGTTTGAGTCACTCTCTTTGTGGTTTGGCTCAAAACACTTTGACTTGATTTGGGGTCGAGCTGGTGCATGGTCCAGTTCATATGATTCCACCTAAATTCGATTTAGGTTGAACTGGCTTATAATTTTGGGGCATTTTATTTTTTTCTCTTTTTTTTGTAGGAAGCAATCGAAATTGTTGTGTATAACCGACCCTAAGGTGAGTTAGAATTCCGTCGTAGACAAGAAAAATATTTTTGAGTTTTTTTTTTAAAAAATATGGGTTTATTTTGGTTTATTTTGAAAAACATGGTTTATTAAAAAAAATATGGGTTTGTTTTGAAAGAAAAAATATATTTTGGTGGCAATCGGGCGCCCACATGGGTTTCACCCGATGCCTTCCCCTAACTTTGCCTGTGAGTTCGAATTGGTATCCTCACAGCGGGGATCCCATTTTTGCCTGTGGGTTATACCACAGCCGGGAATTGAGTTTTTTTCTTTTTCTTTTTTTTTTTTTTTTTCGTTTTGTTTTTTCTTTTTTTTTTCTTTTTTTTTTTTTTTTTTATCATTTTTTTTTCGTTCTTTTTTTTCTTTTTTTTTTTTCTTCTGAGAATTTTTTTTTTTTTTTTTTTTTTTTTTTTTTTTTTTTTTTTTTTTTTGCGAGCAAATATAATTGATGCCCATAACCAGTCCTAAAATCAGTTAGCTGTCGTAGACAAAATAAGTTTGAGTATTGCAAAATATAGGTTTATTTTAAAAGAAACGGGTTTATTAAAAAAATATGGGTTATTGAAAAATATGGATTTTTTTTTTTTTTTTTTTTAAGGAAAAATATGTTTTGGTGGCAATCGGGCGCCCACATGGGTTTTTCACCGATGCCTTCCCCTAATTTTGCCTGTGAGTTCGAATTGTGTATCCTCACAGCGGGGATCCCATTTTTGCCTGTGGGGCTATACCACAGCCGGGATTTTTTCTTTTTCTTTTTTTTTCTTTCTCTTTTTCTTTTTTTTTTTATTTTTTATTTTTTTTTTTTTTTTGTTGAGATTTTTTTTTTATCTCTCTCTCTTTTTTTTTTTTTTTTTTTTTTTTTCTTTTTTTTTCCTTCAACTGGTCGTTTGAAAATATGAGCTTGCCTTTGAACACCATCCTTTTGGATGTAGGTGAGTAGACGAGCTGTTCACCTACGGGTTGGTGAAGAGGATTGGGTATGCCCCCATTAGATTATTTTTTCAAGGTTGCACTCGGGAAATTGATCATATTGTGTGCATTCTTGGAAAAGGGTAGTAAAGGTAATCATGCCCCCAGTAAAAGCAGCATATGTTGGTGCTATTTCTTCGATGCAAGTATTAGGATTTACCTTTATCGCTTTTTTTTTCTTTATTCCCCCTTTTTTTTTTTTTTTGTATATTAAAGGTCTCAAAGATGGAAGGAGAAGTCAGGTCCCACCGGGCGTGCCATTTTTGTCTGCGATCTCGAATGACCCATCCCGCGCGGTTCACCTCTGTCGGGTTTTTCCCGCGGGATGGTATTCGCGATTCAGATTTATATTTGTATGTGTGGATGGGTATCAGGTATTGCGGATCCATGACTTCCAATAGACGCAAGCATCTATTGTTAATTACCCCCGTGTGATTGGGGCACCTTCGATTAAGAGACCTTTGTGAGGAGGATAGAATAAATCGTATCCTAATGATTGACCAAATCCTAAGTATATGTGTTAGGATTTAGCTGGGTTTGAAATTGACTTGATCCCAATTATGTGTGTTGAGAACTAGTCGATATTAAACTCTAATTATATGTGTTAGAGTTTAATTGAGTTCAAGAGTCCAATTATATTTGATTCCATATTTGGCATATGTTCCAAAATGGAGAGACCAAACCCCAAGGATATGTATTGAGGTGGGTCGGATTTGATGCTACTCGAAAGTAGGAGGTGGCTAAGTCCTATATGAATTAGGATTGGCCGAGTTTGATATGTTTTTCACTCTAGTTATATGTGCTAGAATGAGAGGTTGACTAACCCTAAGTATATGTATTAGGATTAGTTGAATTGATTTGGCTTCTACCCTAGACATATGTGCTAGAGTAAAAGGTTAACTACACCCTAAGTATGTGTATTAGGGTTAGTTGGGTTGATATGGATGAACTCTAAGTATATGTGTTAGAGCCCGATCAAATTTGATTTGACTAAATTCTAAGTATATGATTTAGAATCTGGTCGGTTTGAATATGATTTTGCCTTAATTATATGTGTTAAGGCAATGAGATTGAATGGGTTTTGGGTTTTATTTATGGATCAAATGTGTTTTGGGTTTTTATTTGTGGATCGAATAGGTTTTGGATTTTTGGATTTTTATTTGTGGATCGAATAGGTTTTGAATTTTTGGATTTTTATTTGTGGATCGAATAGGTTTTGGGTTTTTGGATTTTATTTGTGGACTCGAATGGGTTTTGGGTTTTTGGATTTTATTTGTGGATCGAATAGGTTTTGGATTTTTGGATTTTATTTGTGGACTCGAATGGGTTTTGGATTTTTGGATTTTATTTGTGGATCGAATAGGTTTTGGATTTTTGGATTTTATTTGTGGACTCGAATGGGTTTTGGGTTTTTTATTTGTGGACTGAATAGGTTTTGGATTTTTTATTGTGGATCAAATGAGTCTTGGATTTTATTTGCAAGTGGGTTGGATTTAAGACCCATATATGGATTGGGCCTATGTCATATGTGGATGGACTTGAGATCCGTATGTGGATTGGATTTGAGATCCATATGCGGATTCGGCCTTATGTCATATGTGGCTTGGATTTGAGATCCGTATGTGGATTGGATTTGAGACCCGTATATGGTTTGGACCTTATGTCATATGTGGATGGGATTTGAGATCCGTATGTGGATTGGATTTGTCATATGTGGATGGGATTTGAGATCCGTATGTGGATTGGATTTGAGACCCGTATATGGTTGGAATCATTAGTCCTTTTTGAATCGGACTTAGACTCCAAGTTGATTAGGACTCATTTGAATTTTGTGTCGATTCAAAGGAATTCCCATTTATTTCAATATCCCCTTTTATTTTATTTTATTTTATGTCCGAAGAAAATTTCCTAATTTTATCTTCGGGTTCGTAGAAAATCCCTTTTATTTTATTTTATAATTTGACTTGGGATCTTTAATTTGGGGTCAGGAGAAAATGTCGTTATTTTATTTTAATGTGGGGCCCTTTTTGGGATCCGAGAAAGTTTCTATTTTTGAAATTATCGGGGATCCAAAAAAATTTGAGATCCGAAAAAGAAATTATTTTTTTATTTTATTTTATTTTATTTTATTTTATTTGGGATCTGAAGGAAATCCGCTTTGATTTATATTTGAGATCCGAATCCACTTTGACTTATCTTGGGGTTCAATCCCTTTTGTCTTGTAATTGATTTGGGCTCCGAAGGGAATCCACTTGACTTATCTGAGTTCGGATGTCCGAAGAAACCATCCGAATCGGTTTTGGGTTTTTGTTTTTTTTTTTTTTTTCCCTTTCTTTCTTTTTTTCTCTTTTCTTTCAACCTGAAGTAAGGGGCGTCCGAAGAGGTCCCAAACCGGCTTTCAAAGAAAATTTATTTATTATTTTTTTTTCCTTTTTTTTTTTTCCTTTCTTTCTTTTTTTTTTCTTTTCTTTTCAACCTGAAGTAAGGGGCGTCCGAAGAGGTCCCAAACCGGCTTTCAAAGAAAATATATTTTTTCCTTTTTTTTTCCTTTCTTTCTTTTTTTTCTTTTCTTTTCAACCTGAAGTAAGGGGCGTCCGAAGAGGTCCCAAAACCGGCTTTCAAAGAAAATATTTTTTTCCTTTTTTTTTTCCTTTCTTCTTTTTTTTTCTTTTCTTTTCAACCTGAAGTAAGGGGCGTCCGAAGAGGTCCCAAACCGGCTTTCAAAGAAAATATTTTTTTCCTTTTTTTTTTTCCTTTCTTTCTTTTTTTTTTCTTTTCTTTTCAACCTGAAGTAAGGGGCGTCCGAAGAGGTCCCAAACCGGCTTTCAAAGAAAATTAATTTTTTTATTTTCTTTTATTTTCTTCTCTTTTCTTTTCAACCTGAAGTAAGGGGCGTCCGAAGAGGTCCCAAACCGGTTTTCAAAGAAAATATATTTTTTTTATTTTTCCTTATTTTTTTTTCTTTTTTTTCTTTTCTCTTTTTTTTTTCCTTTCTTTTCAACCTGAAGTAAGGGGCGTCCGAAGAGGTCCCAAACGGCTTTCAAAGAAAATATTTTTTTTTCCTTTTTTTTGTTTCCTTTCTTTCTTTTTTTTTTTTTCTTTTCAACCTGAAGTAAGGGGCGTCCGAAGAGGTCCCAAACCGGCTTTCAAAGAAAATTAATTTTTTTATTTTCTTTTATTTTCTTCTCTTTTCTTTCAACCTGAAGTAAGGGGCGTCCGAAGAGGTCCCAAACCGGTTTTCAAAGAAATATATTTTTTTTTATTTTTTCCTTATTTTTTCCTTCTTTTTTTCTTTTCTCTTTTTTTTCCTTTTCTTTTCAACCTGAAGTAAGGGGCGTCCGAAGAGGTCCCAAACCGGTTTTCAAAGAAAATTAATTTTTTATTTTCTTTTATTTTATTCTCTTTTCTTTTCAACCTGAAGTAAGGGGCGTCCGAAGAGGTCCCAAACCGGTTTTCAAAGAAAATATATTTTTTTTTATTTTTTCCTTATTTTTTCCTTCTTTTTTTCTTTTCTCTTTTTTTTTCCTTTTCTTTTCAACCTGAAGTAAGGGGCGTCCGAAGAGGTCCCAAACCGGTTTTCAAAGAAAATTAATTTTTTATTTTTTTTATTCTTCTTCTTTTCTTTTCAACCTGAAGTAAGGGGCGTCCGAAGAGGTCCCCAACCGGTTTTCAAAGAAAATTAATTTTTTTCTCTTTTTTTTTTTATTATTATTATTTTTTTATTTACCTGAGAAATACGCGGGTGCCGAGGAAGTTGACCGGAGGAGGTTGAGGCTATTGACCGGAAGAGTCGAAGAAGTTGACCGGAGGAGGTTGAGGAAGTTGACCGGAGGGGTTGACCGAAGGAGGTTGAGGAAGTTGACCGGAGGAGGTCGAAGAAGTTGACCGGAGGAGGTTGAGGCGATCGGCGCTTGAGGATGGGATTTTTTTTTCTTTTTGTAGTGGAATATAGGACAATATCGGGCGTTCTTTTTTTCTGTGGTGGGAAAAATATGGAAAAAGGTTGTCTTTTTTTGTGGTGGGATACGGGAGGTTATATATATTTTTTTTTTGTGGAATATGGGAGGTTATTTTCAGACCAGCTTTTTTTTTTGGTGGAAAAATAATGGAAAGTTCTCCCCGGGCAAAGGAAGATCTCTCCTTTTTATAGTGGGGAGGGGCAGATAAATATCGTGTGGGATTCGTTGGGTTTGTTGAGGGTTAGCGAGAAACGTGGTTTCGTTGAGAAACGACGTTCGTTAGTTCGTTAGGAAAATACGTGGGAATCTCGTTCAAATTTGAGGAAATTCAAATTTCGAATTTCAGATTTGAAAAGATATGTTCAAAATTCAAATTTTAAAAATTGAATATGTTCAAATTTTAAATTTCAAATTTCAAAATTGAGAAGATATGTTCAAATTTTAAAATTCAAATTTTAAAATTGAATATGTTCAAATTTAAATTTCAAATTTCAAAATTGAAAAGATATGTTCAAATTTTAAAATTCAAATTTTAAAATTGAATATGTTCAAATTTTAAATTTCAAATTTCAAAATTGAAAAGATATGTTCAAATTTTAAAATTCAAATTTTAAAATTGAATATGTTCAAATTTTAAATTTCAAATTTCAAAATTGAAAAGATATGTTCAAATTTTAAAAATTCAAATTTTAAAATTGAATATGTTCAAATTTAAATTTCAAATTTCAAAATTGAAAAGATATGTTCAAATTCAAATTTTAAAATTGAATATGTTCAAATTTAAATTTCAAATTTCAAAATTGAGAAGATATGTTCAAATTTTAAAATTCAAATTTTAAAATTGAATATGTTCAAATTTAAATTTCAAATTTCAAAATTGAAAAGATATGTTCAAATTTTAAAATTCAAATTTTAAAATTGAATATGTTCAAATTTAAATTTCAAATTTCAAAAGATATGTTCAAATTTTAAAAATTCAAATTTTAAAATTGAATATGTTCAAATTTTAAATTTCAAATTTCAAAATTGAAAAGATATGTTCAAATATGTTGAGAGAGTATGGTTGTATTAAATTTTAAATTTCAAATTTCAAAATTGAGTATGTTATGAGGAAGTATGTTCGTATTTAAATTTCACATTTCAAAATTAAATATATTACATTTAAATTTGAGGAAGTATGTTTGTATTTAAATTTTAAATTTCAAAATTAAATATATTATATTTAAATTTGAGGACGTATGTTTGTATTTGAATTTCAAAATTAAACGGTTAACGAACGAGGGAATTTGTTTGGATTCAAAAATTCAAAACAAATATAGGTGAGTTTGGATAAGTCAGTTTGAGAGATATTTTAAAACGTGGTTGAAGAGTTGGATATATGTGTTTGAGATAATTGCGTATGAGGAATTTCGATTGGATTCAAAAATTTAAGTTTGAGAATATGTGGCATTTGAGAAATATTTTAAAATTTCGTTGAAAATTTGAAATTCAAAATTTTAATTTTAATTTGAACATAATTTTTGAAATTGAATCTTTAAACAAGAAATTGACTATAATGTAAGGCCCGTTGGGTAAAAGAAAGGATCCGACTTAAAAAATCGACGGAGCTTTGATGAAACCCATAAGCTTGTGTTCACAAATGGCCTAAGCTTGTGTTCTCAAATGGCCTATTAAAGAATTGAATTCGTTAGACCCAAATTATTAATATGTTAAAAGTTTTGAGCTTATACGGGGTTTATACAGACAAATCAATATTACAGACCAACCATAATCTTTCCCCCCCTTTTTTTTATATATATAATTTTTTTTTACCTCAAACAGCAGCCCAATCCTCATCCGCACGCCCAGGTGATGTCATGCGTACGATGGACTCCACAGTGAAGCTCAAGTGAAGCTCTCATAGTGAGAGCTCTAGCCCTAAATTACAGTATTATTTAACCAAACGAGAGCTCAAGTATTATTTAAATCACAGTGAAGCTCAAGTGAAGCTCTCATAGTGAGAGCTCTAGCCCTAAATTACAGTATTATTTATCAAGGGAGAGCTCAAGTGAGAGCTTAAGTGAGAGCTTCACTGTGATCAACCAAATTATTTCTAAAATTTGTAGCAAAAATAGCTAAATTAGCAAAATTAACTAAAATTAGCAAAATTAGCAAAATTAGCAAAATTAGCTAAAATTTGTAACTAAAATGTAAATTCACAGTGAGTGAGAGATCATGCTTCACTGTGAGAGCTTCACTGTGATCTCTCACAGTGAAGCAAGATCACTGTGAGAGAGTGATCTCTCACAGTGAGAGATCACTCTCTCACAGTGAGAGAGAGAAAGAGAGAGAGAGAAGAGAGAGGGAGGGACCTCACAGTGCTTCGCGAGAGAGCTTCGAGAGAGACGGCGAAGGCGAAAGCGACGGCGAGAGGCGAAGGCGAAAGCGACGGCGAGAGGAGATCGGCGATGCGACGGCGAGAGTAGATCGGCAATGCGGCGGGATTGAAGAAGATCGGCGGCAATCCGACGGCGGGATTGAAGAAGATCTCACTGTGCTCGCGGGATTGAAGTAGATCGGCAATGCGACGAAGAAGATCGGCGGGATTGAAGTAGACGGCGAGAGGATCTCACTGTGCTCGGCGGGATTGAAGGCGACGGCGATGAAGGCGACGGCGATGAAGAGATGGCGATGAAGAGATGAAGAGAAGAGATGGAGAAGATGAAGACCAGAAGTGAAGAGGAATCGCACGCGCGCGGCTTGATAACGCGTGAAGAAGGCGCTGAATCGGTCAGCGCCTTTAACATTATAAGTTAAAGGTGCTGAATCGGTCAGCGCCTTTAACATTATAAGTTAAAGGCGCTGAACCATTCAGCGCCTTTAACATTATAAGTTAAAGGCGCTGAACGGTTCAGCGCCTCTAACATGTATACAACCCAGCGCCTGTATATCTGAGGACTTAGCCAATTTCGCAAAAAAATTGGCCAAGTCCTGAGGTGCAGTGTGTAGCATTGAAGACGCTGAATGAATCAGCGTCTTCTCAAAATATAATGAAGACGCTGACTCAGTCAGCGTCTCCGTAGGGTTTTTAACGAGACGCTGATTGATTCAGCGTCTTTCATGTTGCATACTGAAGACGCTGAACCATTCAGCGTCTTCAGGTCGTCAGGCCGCCGTGGCGCCCACCTGGCAAAAGTAGGGTTATTTTTGCAAAAATTTTTTTTGCAGGGTTAGTTTCCCAAATACAAAAATTAGTAAGGTTATTTTTAAAAAATCCCCGACAGAATATACCATTTTAAATTTATAGCAGAATTTAAATTCAAAATTTTGAACTTTGAACTATCAAAACAAGCTAAGATGAATGTCATCATAATTAACAACCAACCAACCAACCAACTCCAAAATCATATAAACTTGATACTCATTGCTCATCTCAAATCTCTTGTTTAGTGCTATCCGAGCCACTAAAATATTGCTCTGGGAACACAAGAATGTATAGAGTACAGTACATAAAATATGATATACGTACCACCTCTTTTCCTTCTCCCTTACAAATCACTACTTATTCGTATAATATAAAACTATCTCCATGCATGATCTATACATATAAATCCTTTACTAACACATATGAATTACCCTCTACGACGCACTTACAAAGTCCCGGCCATTTCACGACTCGATTTCCTATCCCCGCTCTTAACGAACCCAACATACAAATCCGAGTGGCTCGAGTCACACTTGGGCAGAGCCACGTTTTTACCTCCTTCGTTCATGCTCTTCACAAAGGCCACAAATTTTCTCCAATTCTCCCCCTCGAATAGATTCTTGTTCATTCTCAGATACGTGAACGCGCTTAGCCCTTGTCCCAACTCAGCACGGCCCGTCTTGACGACCCGAGCGTACGCGCGCTCATCGTACCGCTCCAGCGCGTTCTCTCCTGCAAGCTCCACCCGTGCAGCAGCTGCTGCGGCCAGCACCTGCCCAACAAGAGACTGGGGGGAGCACCCAGCTTCCGCGGGCTGCTCCTCATCGTGCATCTCCATGCATGTGAAGTTGAGCACCGCACCGTGCCGTGCCAGCATGCGTGCGATGGGAATATATCTGCCAGATGTATACTAAAGTTTTTAGAGAAAAACGATAATAATGTAGCTATATATCTTGCTAGTTTCTATGTAATTCATATAATTCGTTCACTAGACAGCTGAATCTATTTGTCAATATCGAAATCAATTTTATAAATAAGAAAATGTTTCACGGTACCCGTCGCAGAAGCGCGTGTTGTAGTAGCCTGCAGTGAGCTCTGCGGCGTGGGACCGAGTTTTATAGTGCCAGTGGATGCCTGCGACCTTGGCGGAGAGCTTAGCCCCCGTGCCACGGAACACTGAATCTGCAGCAGCGAGAACGCGGTCACCATGCGCGAGGAGCGCGTCGGAGTACCACTGCAGGAAGAACCTGCCGTAGTCGGTGTTCCACGTGCCTTCGCGGCGGAAGAAGCCTGTGTCCTCCGGAAACTGCTTGTAGTGCCCTGAGTCATGGGGCCCACTCTTGCCCCATTCTTCGCGTCCCGCGGTGATGGCGGCTGCTTGTAGGGAAGCTCTCATGTACTGTGACACGCCAATAGTTTTCACAAATCATAAATATAAATTAAAATTTTGAATTTCTGAACAAAAGTTTTAAATTTGTAAGTAAATTTATACTTTGTCATAAGATTGGAATTCTCCAATTCCTGGGAACCTCCAGGTACCATTGCTCTCTGGGTAAGATGGGTATCTAAGCTCTCCACAGGGACCCAATCCAACCTGAATTTCCTGTAACACAATTTACATATATAGTTTGATTTAACTCTATATATATGAAATGTTCACACAATTGAACCTTTTTTTCCCAAATCTTATACATGGCATAGAATGAATGAATTACCACAATGACATTGCCCAAGTAGTCGCTGAATCGATCGCGAAAACTTCGCATGTAGTCGGAGTAGACTTGGATCGGGGTTCGACCGCGTAGAACTGGAATCGTATCGCAGCCCAGAGAGATGTATTCTGGGTTCCTCCTTCCTGACCTGTCCGTGTAGACGATGTCCGGATTCCTGCTCATTTCTTCTAGAACCCATGGGGGTAACGATATGCTGCATTAAATTAATTTTTATTTAATTAATTTAAATTTATGATCAAATATTTATTCAATGCGAAGTTAAAAATGAAATTTTCTCGTGTAATAGATTTTATTTTTTTGGTGCTCGATCATTAATTGTAACTTGGGAGCTTATTTTACTTGTTGGTTATGCAAAGTTATGATCTGACCTCGAATCAAGTTTGAATGAGAATTTAGCATAGAATGGCTCAAGGTCAAATACATAGTCTTAGTCAAAATAAAAGAATTACTGTAAAGTTGTATTTTTTCGTCAGAGAAATGATATTTGTACACTCAAAAGTATGTAGTATATAAATTTTGTATGTATTCTTTCATATAAGAAAAGAATTTAAACACCCCTTTTAGATATTCTTTAATGGTAAGACTAATGTAAAAATATTTGCTATTAGATGAATAAAACATAAAATTAATGGTAATTTTTTAAATGTATAAATAGTATTGTTCTTTGTGTAAAACCATCAAGTTGCTTACAAATTGACGATTTACATGGTTTAGGATATATATATAGTCTAGCTACGGTGTTTGTAAAAATATCAATCACTTAGTTTTTATAATTTTTCACTGTTAGATCTATACTTTTAATCAATTCCATCCATTAAATCATACTATACTCCTAACCACCCATTAAATCTTATGATCCTATTATCATCTTAACTGCCAACTTTTCATCTAAGGGCAAAAAGCTCATAAGTATCAATAACTTGATACTTAGAAGCTCAATTATATATATATATATAGTCCGGCTACTATATTATCGATAGCACCAAATATTTAGTATTACCAAGCTTTCTACCGTTAGATTTATCCTTTTAATTATTTTTACCCATTAGATCATACTATTTTTTCAACCACCCACTAAATCCTAAGAGCTACTATCATTTTAACTGTACATCCTTTTATCCAAGAGTTAAAACTTATTTTGGATTGGGGTACAATTATAGAAACGAGAAATTAATAGAGGGCAATTGCTTAGACCAAAAGTAAGTTAGAAGCTTTTTGGCGTGTGATGGGAGGAAAAGGATCAATAATTGAAGTTGAAATAGAAGGGATTCTTTAATTGTACACAAACACTTGGAATATGAGAATAAAATTGGGTCCAACATGTATACTAGTCTAGGATTTAGTTAGGAATTAATGTAATATTAATGTCTAATGAGTAGAAATTCTAAATTCAATTCAAATGCATGAATCCTTTTTTTTCTTTTTTTTTCTTTTTTTTTTCTTTTTTCTTTTTTTTTTTTATCGAAAAGAATTTAAGAAGCTTAATTGGTATCTAAGCATGTCTCAACAAATTAGAAAGAAAAAACTACGACACAATGACTCGCATAATAAATAGTGCCAGATGCAAAAAAATTCTAATCTTTGTAGGAGATTAGATTTGATAATAAAAAAATAATAATAAAAATAAAAAAAAAAGTCAACATAGAGAACGGAAAATTGAGAAGAGATCTAATTAAGAATGGAAACCAAACAAACATGGAATAAAAGATAAGATAAATTCAAGATAAATAGTTAAATTAACCAAAATATAGGAAATGTGAATATGTATGAACGCACCTGCAAGAGTCACCAACATTACCACCGCACTGGTGGAATGACATGACCATCTGCAGCTTGAGCCCGTTCCGGCCGACCATCTGCACCAGCTCGGCGTAGGCGTCCCAGTCGTATCTCCGGGGCCCGTCCTTCTCGACGAGGCCCCACCACACGTCCACCATCACCCCTTCCACTCCGGCGCTGCGCAGCGCCATCAGGCTGGCGTTCAGCGCCCTCCCCCGAGTCAGCCTCCCCGCCGACACCGTGTCCAGCGGCAGCATCACGTACACCGGCACCCTCCCCCCGCCCCCGCTGTCGCTCCCCGTAATACCATGCAGCCGCTCCGTCGCCGTCGCCGCCGCCGACGCCGACGCCGACACCGACACTTCGTGGCCTGGCGGTGACGCCGTCGCCCGGGCCGCCATCAGCCGGGCGGCGCAGGCCGGCTTGTGAGCACCGGCGAAGTGGACCTGGGCCGGGAATTCCTCGTAATTTGGCTTGTGGGCTCTGGTGGTGTCTACGAGACCAGCGAAGGACGTGGAGCTACGTAGCATTAAAGCCATATTGTTGATGCAACAGTATCTTTATATGCTTATATATTTATGTGTATTATCCGACCAGAAAAAGCAGAAAAGAAGAAGAGAAGCGAAAGGATGATGAAGGAGAGGTGGGGGGTTGTTATTTATTTATAATAAAAGGAATATGGAAACAAACGCACAAGGGAATTGGATCCTTTCAAGGGGACAAAAATGGTGGGCTCTCTCACACGTAGAAAGGGTAGAAAAAGGCATGTGCTCTTCGATTACCTCATGTGCCTTTTTACCACACCTTTATTTTCATGAGATGAGATGTGAATCGTGGTTAAGGATAAAAGTAAATAAATATGATTAGCAATAAGTTCGGGATAAGTTTAATTTCTCGGCTTATTAATTATTATGCATATTATTTTTACAAACAATATCTACAATACTCTCCAAATTTTAATAAATTTACTAGTCAGATTTTATTCTTTAAATACGATCAGACAAGCAAGTTTGTAAAATTCTATAGAAATTGTTTCTAAGTATAATGTTACTCTTCCATTTTTAAACAAATAATATATTTTATGATTAATTAATTAACTGCTAAATGGATATGATATTATCCGTAGAGGATAATAGAGGAATGGGTCATGTGTTTTTAATGTTATGTGGCTACTATTTTCTACAGCAAAATATGTGGAACGGATTTATATGGTTCGTCCATTTTTGAAGCCTCTTTTGGCAAATACCTTTTCTTTTCCTTTTTTTTCTTTTGTCATCTTGGGCCCAGAACAATTTATTCCACCATTTTCACTTGTTTTTTATATAATAATGGCGTGGCAAAGAGAGAACAAATAAAATACTTTTTTGTGGCTGTGAGCATATTACCATGTATTTTGAAATATAGTTATTTCAAAATTTTTAGTTAAATTGATTTTTATAAAAAAATTCTTAAATAGGATTAATTCCATATAGCCCTCTATAAATATATTAAATAGTAGATATATTCTTACAAAGTTTAACTCTTTATATTTATTTTTTAAAAAATACTAAATTGTTTATATATGTTTCTCTGATTTGTTACCGTTAGCTTACTATTTATTTTTTAACAGAATATAAATAAATTATTATTTTTTTTATAAATATATTTTTTCAAAAATTTTAACTGTTAAAACATATACCTATGATTAAATATAATATCTAAAAAAATAAAAAGATAAATTTATCTTACTCAGTAATCAAGATTAAGTAACATATGGTTAAATATATTTTTTTAACCATCTTTGGCGGTAGGAATATATATAAAATTTTTGAAGAGATAAATATAAAAAGTTGAACTTTATAAAATTTTATATATATATATCTGCTATTCGATATATTTACAGAGAGCTATATGAACTTAGCCCTACCATTTATTACTGCTAAATACTCATTTTAGAGTATTTTTAAGAGAAACAACTCGAAGAAATGTAAATTTCAGCAATTTGAAAAATTTGTGGATAAACAATATTAATGATGAATAATTGATATATATATATATATATATATATATATATATATATATATATATATATATATATATATATATATATATTTTCCGGCTCATGTAGGTGTATCAACCTCTTAATTCCTAGTTACCATCTTATGCGCGACTAAACACATGTGAAAAAAATGACTTAAAATTAGGTAAAAATTTGAACTGTGGAAATTTAAATTAATGCTGAGTACATTTCAAAGATTCAAATGTACATGTTTGTTTGGTGGTCATCTTACTACTGTTTTTGGTCCACCCTCTGGCGTTGGACGTTTAGTTTGTCGGTTTGGAAGTTTGCATACACTTCTTTTGCTTCAATCTGAAGTTATGACTCACAAATTAAGTAATCTTTAGTTATCTTTTATAAATGCTCGATCTCAAAATATGTTTTATATCCTGTTCTGAATATGCCAGTAAATCAACAGCTTTTTTAGATTCGAAGAAACTCATAGCAGTTATTTGAATAGTTTCAAACTAATAATTAACTTTATTTGTTGTTTGAAGTAATTTTGTTTTGTGAAGCAGTATTATCTAGACCTGGCCTAACAAATAAAGAGGTTTTCTTTTTTGGTTGTATATAAAGACAAATAAAAAGTTCAGAAGGATAAAATTTGCTGGATTTAGCAAATTTTACAATTGATGTGAAAAAAATTTTAACGGTCATAATTTTTTGTACGAATGTTTGTTTTTTGTGTGTAACTTTAATTTGGAAAACACTTTTTGAGATCTATATATGCGTCAAATAAAAAAAGTTGTTCATACTGATTTTGGGATTAAAATTCAACTGTTTAGACTTTCATTTTTACGA